>KK119382.1:133329-277065 GCA_000611955.2 Stegodyphus mimosarum
CTTAGATAAAAAAGAAGTTTCTAACTCTATAGATTATGAACGTCTCATAATTACTTGAGGGCCACCTAACAATATTTCTTATACGTGGTTATCATTTCTAGCGACGAGCAACGCTATAAGAAATTTTTCCGAGAAATGCGTTTCTTTCAAAATATTTATTTGAATGGGAGCCTTCTAGCCGAAACAGCTGAGATCAGCGCTCTGTTGTGAGTATGTAGTAGTTTTACCATTAAAAATGTTCCAGTCATTGATATAGCAAACATTTTGTTCTGTTTCATACATACTTTTTCAATTTGCACGCATGATTTGTATGAAAAAAAATATTAAGGTACTCTATTTTCTACTGATTTCAGAGTTTTCCTGAGGCTACAAGAATATTTAATAATAAATCTTCGTTACATTTAAAGATTCTTGTAATATTGGTATTTCAATGCTAGTATTAGTTATTATTAAACCCTAAGAAGCAAATGTAGTTTTAACAATAATTTTTTTTTCAATTCAGAATTTATATGAAAATCAAATTTTTCAAATTCTGTATAGCAATAGTGATTGCTTAATATCACTAGATGTTATGAGAAATGAATTTTATGGTTTGTATGGTTCAAAATCCATTACGAAGACTGAATTAATGCGGAAAATGGCTATCGCTAAGAAGATCATATAGGACTTAAAGCTGTTATACAAAATATTCTAATTTGATTTTCAAACATTGTAGCAACAACTGTTTTAAGAGTCTTACAAAACATTAGTTGCAACAGAAGCTTCAAAAATCTCCATTTTTCGTTTTCTAGCTGCTTTATATTTTCTGATCATTTTCGGGATATTAATGAAGACTTACGTAAAATATTCATGCAAGAAACCCATGCAATTCTTATATAGTAAAGTAGAAAGGAAGAAGAGGAGAAAAAACTAAGATATACAATGCCATGATGCTGAATTATTTATGACACTCTGAATAAACGTATCTTTACGATCAAAAACGCAGAAGAAAAACGATATTAAATTTTCAGTTAATAAAAACATCAAGCAATTGTACATAGGAGTATAATGATCATGGGTTAAAATCCAATTAATATATGTAGTGTATTTTCAATTAAAGGGTTATATCAGGTTCTTAATGTTTCATAATATCAATAGTATTTAATTTTTTAAATGTATGACATTTTCAATTAACGTCCATAGCTATCAGAAGATAATTTTTTTAGTTTCAAAATTATGAAAATCAAATAGTTGATAAATAACCTATTTATCTTTAAAAGGACGATTACTTCCCCCATGTTTTAGAATCGAAAAGTACATGCATGCAGATCATAAAGGGTGAAAAATTAACATTTGTTTTGCTGAAAAATATAATTTAATTTCAAGATAAAATACCTAATTCTTTGAAGTAAAATCTATTTTGTTAAAATAAATAATGTGATTTTCGAAAATTTATAAATGGTTTGCTAATAGTCTGTTTTTAAATATGGAAATCGTTTACCTTAAATCAGCTTTGTCCATTAAAATTCAAATAATCTAGATTATATTGTATTTTTATCAAGTCAAATTAAAGAAATTTTGATCAATTATAATAATGTTTAGCTAAAATTGAACCAGGAACTTAAAAGCTTGTTAATTGATCCGTTAATTGAAGCAAAGCACAAGAATAAACTCATAGTTTCTTCTACCTTCCAGCACTTAAAAGAAGATGCCAGTTCTTGAAAATAAATAAATAAAATAAGTGCTTAGAGTTTCAAAGTATTTTACTTTAATTACTAAATAATCCACTCAATTGAAAATGAAATGGTAGAAACCTATTTAATGTTATCATTATAGTAATTGCCTCATCAAGAGGATTACCTGTCTAGATTATAATCTAACTCGCTGTTGCCAAAGAATTATAGTCGCATTAATTGAATGAATTCAGATTTTAATTTGAAGGTAATTAATCATTGTTATGTTAACAATGTTTACAGTTTAATTTGCAGAAGTTAGTGATTATTGCACTTAAAATATTAAAATTAGCCCAAATTCCTGAATTTGATTTGTCACTTTCAAAGGTGGTCACCACAAGAAGATTTATTGTATGTGAATCACAAGTTTTGTCACTCGTTTTATCTCAGGTAATAAATTAAGTGAATATTTTGTAATTAATTTCTGATTTAATTCCTTTTGTTACGGAAGAAATTTAAAGTACTCTTCGAAATATTATCTGCTAGTATATACCTTAAAGTAATAAAACGAGAACTTTGAAGGAGACAAATGTTCGTCCATTTTCTTTGTAAAGTGCACCTTATTGTTACATATAATTTGTTTAAAAAATTTAGACTAAATATCCCTCCTGCGGTTGATAACATCATATGCTTTTTATCTTTATAAGATTGGATTGCGAACAATTTGGCACATGACACATCTTATTAGAAATACGTCTCATTGATTTGCAAAATCTGAATTAGTGGAACCCTCCACCAAACATATTTCATTCTCAAACGATCAAAATAATTCAAAGGCCATGAGTGGTAAGTTATGAAAATTTTAATAGAAGTCTCACTTTTTATCTTATAAAAATAAAATATCGGGCTATAATTAAATGTTTTACCTTTTAGAAAATTCAGTGGAATATTGAGTAATGAAAGAAAACATAAGTAACTGTGCGTAAAAACAAACATATAAATTTAAAAATATCTTTATTTTTTTAATTTAAAAATTACACATTATTACAGAAAATAATAAATAAATTTAACTATGCGGCATAATTTAAGGACGAAGCGTAATATGTAATTTCTTCTTTCACATCTCATCTCCTAGGACAGGGGTCTCCAAACTACAGCCCACAGGCTGCTCGCGATAGTGGGCTTGAAAGATCTGACACCTGGCGAGTCACATTTCAAAATTTACAACGTGAGTTAACAAAATAGTTATCAGAAGGAACACAATAACTGATATACACAGAGAAATGGAACTTTTTAATTGTAATTAATGATATAAAATTTGTTTAAAAACTTATAATAAGTGATGCACATACGTAATTTACATAATGAAATGACACGTTCTAGCTGTTATTAATGAAATTTATGTAGCTATAACTCTCCAGTGACA
This sequence comes from Stegodyphus mimosarum, assembly GCA_000611955.2. NCBI lineage: Eukaryota > Metazoa > Arthropoda > Arachnida > Araneae > Eresidae > Stegodyphus > Stegodyphus mimosarum. The sequence goes on from KK119382.1 coordinate 136,408, forward strand.
ATTGTTTGCAATTGTTTTTCAAGTTCTTCAAGTTTACTTGTGGAAATTATAAGCAGTGATTTCAAATGTTCATCCCTGAACTTGAATATGTAAATATTCTTTATATATTTCATCTTGGAAAACGTTTTTTCGCACAAATAAAAATTCCCAAAACAGAAATAAGCCACGAGAAAATTTATGCAACTGATCAAAACTGTATGACTTACAAAACTCTTACAAAATTTCGCTAAAATTATCGCTACACTGCAAATTTAATTATTTCCATTTGAAGTTCTGGGCCAAGGGTTTCTATTTCAGTGTTAAAAGGATTTTGAAAAATCTTGATGTCGTTTGCAATTGCTTCAAAATCTGAAAATGGAGACTCAAAATTTATTTTTAAAGTATCCAAAGCTTCAATATCGCAAAATCTACTGGTAATGGGGTTTCAGTTTGCTGACTGAATGCTTGGCAGGTATGAAAATGCATGAAACATTTTTTATTTTTTTTTAAGACTGAAATAAATATATCTTATATGAGTGTATAAATGAGGCAGAAGCTGATTTTCTCCTTGTAATTTCAAGTCATTCATAGGGTTAGTTAAATTTGTATAAAATGATTAAATTCTACAATCAGTTCTTTTTTTGTAACTCAGCCAAAGGAAGATTCTTTCCCTGGGAAAATGAGATGTTGGACCTTTTGGTAAAAAAGGTACGGATATTCTCAAAAGGTCTTTCAGAGACCTAGCTCTTCACTCTGCTAAACTTGAAATCAATAGGCTTTATAAAAAATCCTTTCGTAATGCTGCTGTTAATGCTACTGAAAATAAGTCATGAAGGGTGCTATTGAAAGCCGAGTGTATCTCGGACTCTCCGCATGCTGCTGATGTGGCTAAGTTTAGACTATTGACTGGACATGATTGCCTTGGTGCTCATTTGTTTCATTTTAATCTGACTACCTTACCTTTATGTGCTTTATGTGGTTCCGGACAAGTCATGGACGCTGCTCATCTGACGTGTGCTCTGCACTTAAGAGTTTGGACTGTATTGTAAAGAAGTATTGGAGAGCTCGTTGCTTAATAACCTGATGATCAAGATATTTGACAAATAAATAAATAAGATTCCTTTCACTCGAGAAAACTTCGATCATTGTTTGGAGATCCAAAAATCGCATTAGAACTTTTTCACAGTTAAGCTAGCGTACTGCGGTCTCGAAGCTGTTCAGTAAACTCGCACAGTTGACGATGATTGAGAGCATGTGACTGATATAATTAACGGTTGACACATTTAGCTTTAAAACTTCAGACATCTCTATGTAATTTCCGCACAAAGACTGTTGATGAAAGATGCAATGTACGATAAATGGTTTTGAACTAAAATCATTTTCTACAGCCTTTATAGCGAGATCGATGACACTTTAGAACCACCATAATTTTCTACAGCCTTTGCAGCGAAAAGCAGTGACACCTTTATTTTTTCCAAACACATTTTTGCCACCATCAGTAGTGATACACTTTAATTTTTTCCGAACAGCATTTCCAACTCCTTTAAAATTATCTCCTCTGGTAGTCGTGCTGTGAATACTGTGAACGCCAAGAGGGTCTTCATACGCGTCATAATTGTTTTCTACCCCTCGAATAAAAAGGAACATCTGAGTAGTATCTGAAACATCTGTTGACTCATCCAAAAAGAACCAGTCTGAGTGCCGATTTTTGTTAGACAATCGAGTTAATATATTTTCATGTATCAACAAATATACTAAACAACCAATGCCAAATTTCATTTTAATGAAACAGAAGCAAATTCACCAGTTTTCCTTTTACATGTTTCATAAATCTCTGTATGTCCACCTTTTTTAATACAAAGGATATGTATGTAATAAATGCTTTTCCCCAACCCTCGTGGCAATATAATGCAATCGAGAAAACCTACAGTGACAGTGTTACAATAACGGAGGTATTCGAGGTAGCTGGAAGTAGAGGCAAAAACAGTCGTCAAATTCCCACTAGAAAATGTCACAGGAAATTAAACCTAACGACTAATGTGGTCATTGCATTAGCATGTCAAATAATGGTTTCTGTAAGAGTGAGCTGAATAATTGTTTTGTTGAAAGACGTAATCATTCAATTGTAACTTCAGTTACCTTTACAGTAAGTCCGAAATCAAGTTTCCATAGATCCTATATATTGGTAGAGATGGACATATTTAGTGAAGTGTCTGTGATGTGAGCAAATAAAACTTAGTGAATTTATCTTTAAATCAGGGAAATATGCTATCATTTGAGGTAGTTTATTTGTTACGAATGTTTAAAATGTTTCGGGGTTCTGCAAATAGTTAAATGTGTTTAAAATAAGTTATTAAAATTCTTTGAATGGGCAGACGCTGAACGCAGATGCTTGCCAAGATACAGAGAAACTAAATGGTTAGTAAGAATGCCGATCATACAAAAATTCTAAAACTGAACCCTCGTTCGGAACATGACAGCTTGCCATTAAACCATACCGCTAATTTTTTTAGAAAAAGACTTCGATGTATGGTTTTATATCATGCATAATCAGACAACAATATTCTGCAGAACAATAACGTTGATAAAGTGATAAAAATACTGTTCTGAAGCTTGCTAGAGAAATAGACAATTTTTAAATTTAAATTACCTTGGATATGCAGCATGTACCATTCAGTATACGTAGAAGGGGATAGTTGATCCAAAACAGATTTCTTCAAATCCATTGTCGACAATTTTTGTAAAAAGTGCATCCAATACTCATTTCTCCACTACTTAGAACTCCACTTATCAATGCTTTGAATACACTTATCCAATACTTCGAACTCCACTTATCACAATTTGAACACGTTTACTGTTTCAAGTGCATCAATTTTAAAAGCGATGTTAATATGCAAAGTATGCAAAAAAACGTTTTGAATACATTTCGAAATTAGATGATAAAGTGAAGCTATTCGATGCTAACAAGGCAAAAAATGAATCAAGTTTCTCCTTTTTTCTTTGTCAGCTTCGAAAAACAGCTTTTGTAAAAAAATGAAATATTACTTATTAAAAAATGTGTTGATGACATTAAGTGTTTGTACTGAACAAAAAATGGCAGCGATGCAAAGTGAGTAGAAATATTTAATTATTTTCATACAAAAGCGTTCAGGAAATAAGTGGATTTGCATTATGGTTGCTAATCTATCAACGGTGCGGCGGAAAGTGTTTTTCTCTGCTGATTTAAGTTTGCTACCTTAGTAAAACTGCAGCTGGGCAGAAAATGGTTGAAAGGAAACTCGGAAACTAGAAATAGTCCTTCACGTTACTATAAAGAATTTTATAAAAATATTTCAAGCAATGAAGATTTATTTAAAACATTGACCTTGAAAAAATAAATATACATAAATTGTTCAGTTATTTATTTAATGATTTCATCTTTAAATTCTAATCATTCATTAATTATTAAATTAATTAATCATTCTTTACATTTACGGCTAAGTTTAAACTATTATTTTTAATACTAAATGTTCATGGTCATTTTTTCCATTAAGACTTAAATGTTGCGCAGGGAATTTTTTAAAATTCTTTATTGGTTTATCTAAACTAATAAAAACTAAAAATAATTTATAAACTAATAAAAAATAAAAGTAACAATACTAATAATACGTGAAAAGGTACATCCCAGACATTTTAAGGACAAGCAATTAAGTAACATTTCTTTACGAATGAGTTAAACGTTTTTAATACCTAGAAGAAACGTTATTATTTCCATTTAGCAATAAAATCGACTTCACGTTATTTCCAGTTGCTAATACATATAGTTTTTTTATTTTCCTTCCATGTTATGGTTTCTTTTTTTTTTCAGACTAAGAAAGTGAATCATTTATTAAGTTCCTTTATCTGTACTTGTAGCATTCATTATTTTAATTAACCAAATTATTTTTAGTTTGAACTTTCCTATCGAATTCTCAAAGTTTCAGTTGCTGCCCGAATTTAGCGCGAGTGAGATATTTATGCAAATCGCATATATCTGTTAGCAGTTTAAAAGGCAAGAGTTAACGAGGGGAAAGACAGAGCCTTGGATTTATCGCCGTAAGGCTGTGCGCGCAAAGATTTCCTCTGTCTACTGAAAGTTCGCCTTCATAGGCAATTTGCAATTACCAGTGTTTTCTAGTGAAAATCGCCTTCATAGGCAATTTGCAATTACCAGTGTTTTCTAGTGAAATTCGCATAATTGCATTTCACTAAGAGTTAAGCTTCCCTCGCCGTCCTATTTAGAATTAAGTTAGGTATTGAATTTGTTAACACACTTTAGTTTAATATTATTTTAATTCAGCCCAAGTAGTGGCTTACTCTCAATTGGAAGAGTTGTAAATATTTGAATTAAAGGGTCACTTTTTAAACCCTCCTTCTGACTTTGTAGTTCTTCAACACTAAAGGACATAGCCTAGATCTGCTCACTGTCCTCCACATAAGGTTTCACAGTTTATGCTCACGAAAAGAGTCAAGAGATTGAAGGAGAAACCTTATATACTAACAATTTGTCACAAATATTATTTTATTTACCGCAAGCATTATTTTATTTACAAAATTAAATATTTAATTTTCAAGATTGAGTGTTTTACCTTGAAGGTTAAATATGACAAATAAACTACGTTTCTAACACACTATAATATTTCAAAATTTCTAATTCTGCTTCTTCTGTATTATACCCCTTCCCAAACTAATACCGAAAGGTGACTGGGAAATGTTTCAGTAATGTACAGGTTGAAGCTCTTCATCTATCTTTCTCATTTATTTTTAATTTTAGTCCAACGATAAGCTCTTTTTTAATATTTTGATATTTTTCTGGTTATATCACTTTATATTCGAAGACGAAAGGCAGAAACAAACACCACAAAGATTTTAAAACTGATTTTTACTTCCTTGTGCGAAGTAAAAATAGTATCGTAATCGCAAAAAAAAATTCGGGTATCGTGTTTCAACGAAAGTATCCATTTTGACTGCTCTCGATTCCATTTGCGTTACATCTGTACGTACGGACAGAATAAAAAACTCTTTTTCCCAAAACGGATTGTGAAATGGATTTAAAATGGATTCAAAAGAGAATTTTTTTCGTTACATCTGTACGTCTGTGTGTATCTCGCATTACTCAAAAACAAGTAGCATCAGCAGTTGAAATTTTGTATGTGAGACTGCTATATCATGTAAATGTGCACTCTCTTTTTGGTTGCAAATGACAGAACCAAAAGTATATAAATATATACATGTATTTGTGTCTATATATATGCATATATATATATACTCACTGTTACTCGGCTCGATGAGGTCAGTTTATTTAGTCTTACATGTTGGTAAATTATGCATTTTTTGCTATAAAAGGGATTGAATTATATTGTTCTTATGTTCCGGTTAAGGTTTCTATGCCTTTAGTTAATCTGCATGCAATAGTCGTAGAATTATCAACAATTTAAAAGTTGCTTAAGTTTCACTAAGCCGCCGCCATTTGCTTACATTTGAAACTTAGTAGCATAGTGAATTAAGTCAGTTTCTGCACCAACTTCAGCTTCTTTTTGTCGACTTGGGCCAAACGTTTTGCTCACTGAAAAAACTGTCTTTCTGCCTAATTTCAATTAATTTAAACTGTAATTTTAATTGTAAATTGTTTAAACTGTATTTGGTATATTTTTTAACGGTTTGTAATTGTATTTGGTGTTTTAGGTTTTCCTGCATTTTACAATTTTTAATGAAGATGTTTTGAGTTTTTGTGTTTTTTTTTCTTGCCGCGAAGTAAGAACTGAATTTATTTAATGAGATATATATCTCGAATGAAATTCTGGGAAATACGTTTAAATAAAATGCAGAAAAAAATTTGAATAATTTAATAGGCCGTACAAGAAAGTCGCATGTGGTGACCACGTGAGATTTTTGTAACTGAGTTTTAAATTTATTCAACAAGTAAGCTTGGTATTGTGATTTCGCAAACATAAATATTACCTTTATTTAAGAACAGAAACAAAATATATGTATGATTCTTTCCATATTTTATAATTTCCTTAAAACATATAACGATAAACTCTTGTGAGGCATTAGAATGCTAGCTAAAATTTTGAGATTGTAATTAATTTTTTGATAGTGCAAGGGACACGACCTGTATGTTGTAAAATTCAGCAGTTTAAAGCATTAATTTTCGTTATATGCGCAACACGTTAAGAACCTACATTTTTTGGTCCATTTTCGTTTATATAAATTTTATGTTTTAATTTTCTGGGCTTTACCAAGTATTAAAATATTTTTTTAAATAATATATGCTTTATTTTCTCGAAGGACTGTTTGAAAGTCATAAATCGAATTTTCTGAAAGCCAAATTTTCATTGCAAGCATTTAAATAAGATTTTTTCCGAAATAATGATTTTTCTTATTCGTGACATTGTCGTCGAAATGATTTCATCTTTCATATATCAAACCATCTTAAAAGAGGAAACATCAAAAGGACTGCTTTGGGTATTATCTGATGTATCCATCAAAACCTTTGCCATTTCATTTTCATTCCACATATTAGAAATAATTTAGTGACCTAAAAGTAAGCATCTAAACTATCACTTGAAACCAGCATCCAGGCTATTAGTAATATCTAAATGTGACATAAACTGGTGAGCATGATCGATATTTTTAGAATAACATATCTCATGCGCAAGGCTTTGAGCAAGACTGAAAGCAAATTTAGAAGCAAAACGAAATGTTATATTGATATCGTTGATAAAATTATTATATTATAAAGTAAAACTGAAATATAAATGAAATTGTTTTATTGATAAAATTGTGGGTCATTTAAATGAAATCGTTTTACTGATAAAATTGTGGGTCATACAGTAGGATGTTTTTGTTTTCCGATCAGCATGAAAAAGAATTAATTGTCTTCAAGATTATTTTGAGCAATTTCAAGTAAACAAAAATTATAGTTTAATTACAAGTTACGATTGTTATCAGTATCACTTAGTTTCTAATGAATCTTTCTGCTAAATATGTAAAATAAGCATTTACTTACATAGAAGAGGCGAACATACCAGAGGCGACAAATTTCTGTATACATGAAGACGAATTAAAGTGTGAGGTAGCGGCGTGGGTTGAATGATACATCTTGTATGGCTACAATATTTTGGAATACATCTTGGAATAATAAATACTGGTTATTCACAAATAGGCTTACTATATCTATTAAACCAGAGGTGTCCAAACTTTTAGTTTTCCTTGAACCATATTGGAAGAAAATGAGATATTTTGGGCCATACAAATATTACTAACACCAGTGACAGCTTTGATCTTCAAAATAAGTAAGTAGCACCATTGCCTAGGTTTCGTTGAAACTTTTCTGGTTTGCTGAGATTTAGCAGCTGCAAGAAAAATATTTGAACTTCATCTCTTGGAGAGAAATATACAGGACTTAGCGTGTTAGTTCAAATCTGTTCCGTATGTACTATATACGGGGCAGTCATAAAACCCCTACCCCGATATATAAACCCACAGTGGCTTACCAACTCAACCTATCGAAAAGAAATTTCAGATCTTGTTATTTCACGTTAACCTCTCAAGATTTAGGATAATCTAAAATATTACAGCTGTTACGGTTACTATTGCAGTGAAAAATCTCTAAATTGTTTAAAAGCAATATCCAATTTTTTTTTCTGCTCAAACTTATCAGCGCATTGAAAAAGAAAAATGGCGTTGAAACGATACACGTACGACGAAAATTTTCAAAAAAAGAATTCATAAACATTTCTAAAAAAGAGCTTGTTAATGGACCAGTGACATCACAAAATGGCACAGGGAAAGAAAACTTTGTTTGGAATTACAACTTTTCAATGTGCCCACATTCCCAGCCAATAATGCATTGCATAACAGTGACAAACGTAACATCGTAAGAGAAATCTGTATAACTTCACATTGTATGACATCTTGCAGTTTTGACAAACCTCATGGATTTGCGTGCAGTTACATTTCAGACAACCCTAGAGCCAGAACTACATCGGAGTGAAGTCGGAAGATCGCTGTGGTCACGATACTGCAAGATTGCGGGAGATGACTCTAAGTTTAAACGTTGTACACTTTGAAAACTTGTAATTCCAATAGAAGTTTTTTTCCCCTCTCCTATTTTGTGTTGTCATTGATTCTTTGCAGTGTTCTTCTCTGCTAGTATTTTATGCCGTGAATTTTTCCTTATACGTATGTTGTTCCAACGCAGTTAACGGTTTTCAATGTGCTAATCAATTTGAGCAGGAAAAACGTGAGTGTTGCAATTCGAAAATTTTGAAATTTTTTCGCTCGAACTGTAACTATGAGAGGTGTGTTGTTTTAAATCATCACAATCGAGACTGTACTTTCAAATAATATTTGAAATTTCATTTCAGTTGGTTGAGCGTATATGCCGCTAGAGGATCATATTTCCACCCTGTATAAGAAAGTGCAAATATAGAAAAGTCTTCAGTGAGTCACTTGAGACATATAGCGAAAATTAAGGATGCCTGATGAGCATTAATAATAATAAAAATATATCTAAATAATTTAAATTTAATTCATTTATGATATTTTTAACATACCGACAGCAAAACAGAATTAGTTTGACACAGTATTTGATATTCTATACATAACATTTCATTATAGATTTTATTTATAATTATAAAAATAACAAGAAATTATAAAATTTGTAAAGTTCCTTAGTTAAATTGATCAGTTACTATGATTATTTATGTTAAACTAACCGGTTACTAAGAATTTAGCTCATTCTCTCTAACACTGAGTAGCCCAGCTTTTGCTTTCTCTCGTAGCCAATACTTTAAACTTACGCACCAGTCAAATATTGAGCCAGTTTGCAATTTACGTTGTTAAACGAGTAGTCTTTGACTACGTTATTAAGCTTTAAATTTATCTGACTGTTACGGCTTTGTTTAATTTGTGTTTTCAAGTGGAGGTGCTTTGTCTGCAGCTTTGTCGTGCCTTTTAAGTTAAAAGTTCCATTAAACAGAAAATGTTATTTAAAACCTTGTCAAGGCTTTGTCATACTTTTCTCATAGTTTGTCCTACTTCAGACTCAGTGATAACTCACTAACTTATCTAGTAGGGTTGTAGGACTAAATTCAGTTTCCAGAGCAACTGCAAGCTTACAAATTAATGTGATAATTTTTGTCATGAATTTGAAAAAAACTAATGCATCAGTGTCTGGTTCAATTGAAATCGTTGTAGTGGAGTCGATGCATCAGTGTCGTAGTCGATTGAAGTCTCAGGGAGTTCTGAAGGTGTTCATACGATACTCTGATTCTAATATCACTTTTGAAAGCAATTATTCAAAAATGTGCGTGCTCAATAATGATGACATGAATAACGCATGACTGCGCAGCGAGGGATATCCGTCTTGGGTCAAAATGGAAATAATCACTTCACAAGCAAGTCAAAAGAAGTTCTGAAATTGGCATTGCACTCCAAAGACATTTTATTTCGCTCCAGGTCCGGAGAGTAAAATAACATGTCCATCTATGCTGAAAGTAAGCCTCGAATGCGATCGGAACAGTAAAATGTATCATCGGGGTAGGGTATTCATATTTCTTTTGCGCTTCTTGGACCGCACTGATACTTGCTTTGGGTCAGAGGCGGCCTGCAAGCCGCGAGTTGGGCACCCCTGTATTAAACATTTTGAAGGAAACTCCTTCAATATATTTATTACATTCAGTTTGCAATAAATGACATCTGCATTATTTTTTAAGCAATGATTCTTAAGATATTTTATTTGTCTTCAATATTATATAATGCCCACTGCGACCGTTCTACTGGGCCGATTGACGAAATTCAAATTGCGTTCTTCATGTCTCGAAAGCGCGACTTAGGATATATATACTAGATTTATAGCATTGTTCTAACATAGGTATTTTGACACAAAATCGGACATTTTCTGAAATAACATACCAATTTTTTTTACATATTTCGATTCTACGACTCAAATTATGCCTAGGTATTAAAAAAAGTAAAATTTGGTGCGAAATTCAGGCAGAAGTTCAAAATTTTATCTTGGCGCATTTTGTTTTCAGTTTGCGCGAAGAATATCACTTGGCGAACTTCTTAATATATGGCAACCTATTTTCCTTTCCCTTTTTACATCATGCATGAGCGGAAAAAAAGTCACAATCGTTTCCTACTTTCAAATAATTTTCTTTATATTATATTTTTAATTATAATTGTTATTATTTTAATTAATTTTTTTTCGAATGCCATTTTAATTGTTTAAGTTGCATGATTTCTTTCAAAGAACTGTTTTAAAATTTTCTATTTACTCATTTGAACTGCGTAGTTTAAATAAAAGGTGCATCGTTTATTTTTTTCAAATAGCTTTCTTTATATTATATTTTTTAGTCACAGTTATTATTTTAAGTCCTTTTTAAATTTTTAGAATTTTATTTTAGTTGTTTGTGTTGCATTGTCTCTTCAGATAATTGTTTTAAAATTTCCTCTTTATTCATTCTTTCTGCACATTTTAAACACATTTATTAATATAAAAATTTTCCAGAATTTTATTTTATTTATTTGATTTACGTTCCTTTCGAAAGCATACTTTGTGACCCAGACTACGATGCATTTGAAAACTGGATGTATTAAAAGAGAAAATACAGTAAAGCACAGTTGATACGCCTTTCAATGGGCCGTTCAGAAAAGATATATAAATAAGAGAGATATATAACCGACTCAGGTTGCTAGTGCAACGATCTGCATAGCATGGCTGACCTGAAGCGCCCATTGAGAGGTAAAGAAGGTGGAATAATAATAAATAAATAAATAAATAAATATAACCGATATTTTAAATTAGAATGACTTCATACATTGCTTTAAACAGTTTTATCATTGTGCCCATTGCTTTACACAATTTTATCATCATACATTTAGTTTCTTAAAATGTTATTTATGTTTTAATCAAATCTTATTTTTGAAATCGCAAGAATCAAATACCATAAGGTTAAAAAAATTTTTAATTTAAACAAAATACTGAATTTTATGCAAAAATTTATTTTTGCTTCTTATGGCTTGCTTTTTTTCTCCAGGCATTCTGAAAGCGTATTAAAAAGCATTTAAAAGCTTTTCGAAACATCTTAATATTTCTGACATTCATCTTAAATAAAGTTATCGCCTTCTATTTCATAAAAGCCCACAAACGGCCGAACGGCAAAGTCGCTGAACACTGGTAGTTCTCTCCAGGGTTCGTATCCCGGCGAACGGGCTGATTTCATGGACATTTTTCGTGGTTTTTCTCGTGTGTAAGGTGAATACAATCTGATTTTCCTTAGAAAGTTCTTCACGAAGGCATTCCTCCTTTTAGGCAGATAGCCCTACTTTCCCGTAACTTAATAATCCAATTCAATCCATTTCATCAGTATTTGGTCAGAGCCTTTATCAGTCTTTAGAGGATAGGCATTTTGAAGGCATGAGATGAAAGGAAAGACTGGTTTCATCAACAGGGAAAACGTCTTTAGATGACATGCACATACACTGGTGCGCAAAAATTAAGGACGAGAAGGTTTTTTCAATATAACTTTGTACAAAAGCTTTCCAAATCAACACATTTAATACCGTAAGATCCCCAATACGTAAGGACATGACTAATGTAAGCAACACTTACTAAAAGAGAAATCAGAGGGATAAAAAGAAGCTTTATTGAAAAAGTAGCATGGAGCGCAATGCGACTGAAGGCCGAAACATCCCTGTGATGGGTGTCTAGCAAGAAACATCCGGTCTTTAATAGGGGATATGATCTCCCCTGACTGCTAGGCAGGTTTCACAGCGTCTGCCCATGCTGAGAATGAGGGTGTCAATGAGTTGTTGAGGCATTGCTGCCCATTCGTCTTGCAGCGCCAATCGAAGCTCCGGAATCGTTACTGGTGATGATCGGATGGAGATAGAGACGGAGATCCTGCCAGTCAATACTTTCGTTAAACATCCTCACTCTGAACTATCTGTTAGGTAGCTACCGTGCGAAGACAGGATGCACTTCCGTCAAAAAAAAGTGCCTACGGACCGATAGCGTCACAAGAAACACATACATATGGAAAATGAATCTAGTTTAACGGGTCCCGTTGACTGAACCTGCGTCGAAGATGTGAAGGTCTGTACGACTACCAAGCATGATGTCCCCCCAAACGAGAACACCGCCACCTCCATACCTTTCCCTTTCAATGATGTTCGAGGGATGATTGCAGCTTCCCCGCTCTCTCCAGATGAGTATGCGATGAGAATCGCTACTCAGACTGAATCTGCTCTCATCTGTAAAGAGTACTCGTCCCCATTCATTGTCTCTCCAATTCCGGTGTTCCCGGCACCACAGAGAACGCCTTCTCCGATGGGCAGGCGTTAGAGGTACACACCGTACAGGGCGTCGTGCAAACAGACCACCACCGTGCAGTCTTCTGGCCACGGTAAAACGCGATATCGGTCGTCCAGTCGCCTGTGTCGTGTGTCTAGCGATTTCTCCCGCTGTCTGCCGCCTGTTTCTTCTGGCCTGTAAGGCAATATACCGGTCATCTGCGGGTGTGGTTCCTCGTGGACGACCACTACTAAACCCCCGGATAGCTGTTCCTGTAGTTTGAAATTGTCTCCAAAGTCGTGAAACGATGCTGTGAGCAATTCCGAACTCTGCAGCCACACTTGTCACACTGCGGCCTTCCTCCAACTTCCCAATGATTCGACCTCGGGTAAAAGCATCCAGATGTCGTCTAACAGATTGATTATTCGCCATTTCTCGCTGAGGCAGCAACTCGGTGTGATTTTAACTGCTATACGGCGTGCAATCTCTTTGCCAGAAATACTGATCTTACACCGACAACATGCTTTATACTACTCAGACACTCCCCCATTACGTCTACCTGCATATTTGCGCATGTGCTACCGTACATCACCTTACTTAATCTCCTGATTGGTCTTTCTGTCCGCTCTGCCTCTTCGTTCAGCTGATATGCTAATTTTTCGACTTCGTCCTTAATTTTTGCACACCAGTGTAGTTATAATTAAAATTTTGTTATTTGGTGTCATTATTAACATTTTATTATAATCAACATTATATGGCGTCAGCTAGTTGTTATAGTGGAGCACATAGAAACGATTTTTTTTTGTTTCCCCAACGAAAGGGAAAACTGCAACAAATTTTTAACCGACTATTTTTTTTTATTTTCATTTATTATTTTATTTTATTTTACTTTACAGAAAATGTCGTTATTGTAAAAAGGAGTTCGAGATCTAGTGCGTTCTTTTTAAATATATTATGAAATGGTGGTGGTTTATTTTATTTTGATTACTTGTGATATCGTATTTTGTATTGCTGAATTGTTTTTCACATAAATGACTCATTATTTGAAGTGCAAATAAAAAAAATATTATCAGTTTTAAAATTAGTGAAATTAACTAACTGAATTATAACAAAACTCAATTGGAGTGTTCGTACTTTAACTAGATTTAAGGGTAAATTTAAGGCAGTATTAATAAGAAATTAGGTTTTTCTTTATTAAATTTTTTAAAAGATTGAGTTTTTTTTTAATCGAACCATCGCTTTTATGGGACATGAGAAAAAGGAAGATTTGTTAGTTTTAGCTGCTGAATTATAAATTCAAGTGGATCCAAGTATGAAAATTCTAGCAACAAAAAATAAAACAGTTCAAAATGAGACGTACGATGAAATTTACGAATACGAAATAGGAAGAAATTTTTTAACTAGTGTTGAAAAGAAGAGAAGAAACAGAAGAACTGCGAAGGAAAGAAGAGATTGAGGAACAGGGAAAAAGAGACTGAGGAGCAGAGAAGGAAAGAAAAGCTTGAGGAACAGCGAAGGAAAGAAGAAATAGAAGAAAAGCTGAGTAAGAGGAATTATAAGCACAACAGAGAAGAAAGCAAATGCAAATGGAATTTGAATTGAAGAAACTCGAAATTGGATCTCATACTCGACTGACATAAACTCCACCTACAAATGAAAGTGGACAACACAATTTGGATTTAATTAAGCTTATTCCTAAGTCTAGAGACGATGATATCGTGATTTGTTTAACCTTATTTGAAAGACAAGTTAAAAAAACAAAGATTGATCCTAAAGACGGGTATCATGTTTATTGACTTTAATGCTATCTGAAATCATTAAACTAATTGGTAAAGAATCTGAAGAAAATTTTGAGGATTATGAGTACATTAAGGACATCTTATTCAAGAGATTTAAATTAAATCCTGAAAGTTTTAGAAAAAAGTTTGTGATGTATCAAACGAGCGCTGAAAATCATGGACGGATTTTTGCTGCTAAATTACAAGTTATTTTGAAGAATGGATCAATGGCCTTGAAATCATAGATTTTACCGGGGTAAAAGACATTATCACAGACCAAATTAAGAAAAGATTGCCTCATCAAGTAAAAGACCATCTTGACAATTGGGTGAAGTCTGTTTCTGCAAACAAATTATCGGATAAACCTGAAGAATAAGACAGTGTTCGTAATACTTCAAAAAAGACTGGTTGTAATCCACCAAAAGGTAAAACTAATGAAAAGTGGGGGCCTCGTTCTTGACCTCCGGAAGGGATTTTCTAAAGCAAATCGTTCTCCGTTCAGAGCACGACGATAAGAGTAAACCCTTTCCATAAGAATGACGAGCCACAAAAGCCAATTTCCAAACTAACTTACTCTAATTGTGGAAAAGAAGGTCCTACATCTAATTTTGCACAGAAAATCGGAACCAAAAAGTCATCCAGCAACAGCGCAAAAACTTAATCCAAACACAAACAGCCCTTGAAAGAAAAGGAAAAACCAGAAGTGCTAACTACCAAGATCTCTATTCCCGTCTCAAAATCCGTGGACGTATCTAGCAATATAGATGATTTGAAACTTGTCAAAGTTAAATGAGGAGATATTTTTCTACAGGGAATCACGAATTTCAGTAGTCCATGAGGGATTGGTCGACGACATAACCTTGCAAAGGAGAAAGTAAAATAGAGATATCTTCTGTTTTGGTGAAAAAGAAATTACTCCACTGAAAATTTTCCAGATGAAAATTGACGATGATCTTCATGGTAGAGTGCCCATTACCTGTGCTGTTTCAAAAAAACTAGTTACTGACTTGTCACTGAGTTCTTCAGCTTATGAAATGCTTTGCGAAAATATTGAACTGTATCACAGTGATCGTCAGTGGGATGTATCACCCTTAGAATGTGAAGAATCAGACGACGAACCCTCACCATCTGAAGACAATACTTCAAATTAAGCTGTTACTAATCAGGTTTCCCAAGGAGATATAGAAACTGCGAAAACAATAAACAAAATAAGACTAGAATTTACAGCATTTCAAGAACAAGATGAAACTTTGAAAAAGTGTTTTGAATGGGCGAATACGAATGAAAATTCATATGCTTTTGATAATGGCGTATTAATTCACTCTGAATATATCTAAGATGAAAACATTAAGCAAGTTATGTTGCCTTTAGAAAAAAGAAAGTCTTGAGAATGGCACATGAAATACCTCTTGCCGGACACCTCGGGGAGAAAAGGACAATTCCACAAATCAAGTACTCATTTTTTGGCTTACTATTAAGCAAGATTTAAACATTTCTGCGAAAGTTGTAAAGAATGTCAATTCAGAAGGACACTTACATATAAAGATAGAATCCCAATTCAACCTATCCATAGAGCGGAAACACCCTTTGAAGTATGGAGCTTGAATTGCATTGGACAATTAAAACCTCCATCCGCTGATATGTGCAGCTGACCTATACACCAGATGAGCAGAAGCCACTTCCGTGAAAGAGATAAGTGCGAAAACAACATTCAACGTTTTGATGAGGACTCAAACTGGATTTCCAAAAATTATTTGTTCCGACCAGGGAACTAGTTTCACCACCAAACTCACCCTAGCTTTTGATGCCCTCCTTGGTGTATCTCCACGATTCTCCACTCCAGGACACCTTGAGAGTCTGGGTTATGTCGAACTTTGGAATAGAAAGTTAAAAGAGATGATGAACAAAAATGTACAAGAACATGGGAGAAGTTGGGATTTGCATCTTCCCTATCTGCTGTATGCCTACAGAGACGTGCCGCATAGCACCAGTGGTTTCTCTCTCTTCTAGATGGTGTATGGAAGAATCACCTTTATCTTTGACCAGGACCTTTATCTTTGCTGAAAGAGATCTGGCCAGGTGAACGCAGCATCCCAATCACAGTTTCCCGTTCAATTGAAAATTACCTACAAGTTCTTTTAGAAAAATTAAGAAAAGCTCTTGACATTGCATCAGCAAACTCCAAAATATCTCAAGAAGAATACACTTCAAGATATAACTTGCGTTCTAAAGAAAAAACTTTCAATGTGAAAGACAAAGGTCTTCTTTCTTATTGCAGTCTGCCAAACGTGTATATGTGTGTGGGAGGTGATAATAAATTAACAGCACAGCACATAGCTAAATGATTCTTTCGGAGAGAGAGGCAAAAGCCGAAAGGATCATACAGGAATGGAATGCAGAATGTATTTGCAGGAATACAGATGATGTCGCAGCAATGCATTCTTGTTTCGACACACATTCGTGGAAGAACTAGCAAAATATCCTATTATTCAAATCCTTTTTATTTTAGAAGAAGAATCATTTTGTTCAAAATAGTATTGGACTATAGTACGACATTAAAACAGTAAACGTACTGAGTACCTATCGCACTGTAGATATACTTTTATAAGAAACTTAGAGAAAATTTCTGAGATTACTTTTCTGAGAAAAGTATATCTACATGATGTTACAACTTTTGAACAGCGTTTATATTCGTCATGAAAAAGAAAAGTTATAAGAAGTTTGATTCCCGTACGGTAAAAATTGATATTAAGTTTCAAAATTTGTAATTTTTGATGTTATTTTCAATTTGCCTTGAAGAGTCGGTTAACAAAATTAAAAAAATTCGAGGAAATAAGTTTAAATGAAGTGCTGCAAAAAATGTGCATAATTTAACAAGCCATACAAGGAAGTCATATGATGCCCACATCAGATTAGCTAATGCAGCAGTTTTTAATGTAATACGGAGAGATTAGTATAATGTGTGACCACAAATATTTTTCAGGTACCGACTGTTGAGAGAAAGAGTTCTGTAATGTGTCATCAAAATAACCACTATTATAGCTAGAACAGTATTAATTATTTCTAACTCAGAGTAAATTATTTAAAAGTTTAATTAAACAGTAATTAATATTCCAGATGAAATAATTGACGGCTATTATATCTTTCAATTAATGCAAAGTTCTATAATACAGTTTGCGTATTATAATTTAATGTATAATTGTAGAACTCGCTAGTAATCCAAGATCATCAACAATTTCTTTTACTTTCATCGTTGGCTCATGCTGAACAGCATTTACAATACTTTCGACCTCGTATAGGTCCAGTTTTCTGAGGCGACACTTCCTTTCCATCTGTCAGTGGAGCCTAAGTTCTAATATCTAAATTCAAAAATCAAAAAAGAAAATGTTTTTTTTATTTTTTAGATAGCATAACAATTATACATGAATGATATTCTAAACATTCTAGGCGAATATAACACTCAAGATTTGAAGTAAACTAGTAAAAGCACTTTTGGGAACTTACATGTTATAATATAAAAATGTTATTTCTTTTTACTTTGAACTTTAAACTTAGAAATGTTCTTTTAATTGATACGAATAATCATTTTACATTTAAGATTTAAATGCGAATTTAAAGTAAAAAAGCAAGAACTGACAAATTATGAACTTTTAAATAATCATAATATTAAAGTTTGTGAATAAATACACACATTTTAATGTTTAAAAAGAGTCACATCTAGTTTTAAAAAGAAATACTATGTTTTATTTCACAAATGAAAGCATAATTTTTAGTTTTTGAAACTTCTTATACTTTTAAGTATAACAAGAAAATTTTGCCTCTTTCCTATAAAAGTTCGAACAGAATATTATCATTCGTATTTTAAAATTAAAGATAATGTGACGAGATTTTGAAAAGGAAGGAAGAAAATATTTTTGAAAATTTTAATTCATTTAATTCATTCTATGTAAAATTTTAATTCCTATAAAATGTTTTGTTATTCCACTAAGCCATATTAATATTTGAGTCCTTTTGGGCGATCGTTAACATTTGAATCTTTTCAGATAGTATCGTTATTAGTATTATTTATGTTTTTTTCTTTTTATTAATTTCCTAGTGCTTGCACGAATTATAGTAATTGCTACGCTTGTAATGGATGAGGGAAAGCATAAATATTAAACTTTTATTTTCTGCTTACTAAACAAACTTTCGTGCATGTGTTGAAACGCATATATTAGGTGAAGTAAACAGCTGTTATGTTTATTTAAGTAAAGCAGCACAAAAAATGTCAAATCTAATGCTAAAGAATGTGTAATATATAATTATAAAAATACTTACTTGCTGCACAAACGATGAATTCTGCTTTCAGGATGGCCAGTAATTTCGGCGATTTGCCTAAAAGATTTTCCAGATTGGAAAAGTCCCAGAACTATTCCACCGTCCTGTTTGTTTAATGCCATTGTGAAAATAAACATCAAACGAAAGCTCTCAGTTCTAGACAATTAGATTTAAATGAATTTAAAGTAAACTAGCAAACGATTACATGGCAAATGCAAAATTTTACTATTACAAATATTTAAAAAAAAGGATAAAAAGAAAAAACATTAAAAAAAATTTTAATTATCTGAACAAAATTATCTATAATTTAAAAAAGTAGCTTTTCATATAGTATTAATAAATATTTTTTACGTATCATTAAGGGGAAAAATTCCATATAATTAATTCTCCGTAAAAATTTATTTCAAATTTAAGATTAAAAATAGCTGTGGCAATTCACTGTAACAAAATCCATAAACCACATTTGGCATTCTAATCGCTCAAAAAAGGATGCCAAATTTCAAAACGCTCCAATGTAAATTTATGTACATCTTAGAAAATTTTGAGTAAAAAAACTCTAATTTTTTGCAAGTGTGCCTAGAAATATATCTAATTTAAGATGATGTTAAAAATTTCATAGGTTATAATTCAAAATTGTTTTGGAAAAATATATAAAAATTGTTTAAAAATACAAATTTAAAAATAAATCATAAAAAATAGGTGAATTTTATTTGGAATAAACCTAAATTTCGATCCTAACAGAAGGAATCAAGTAAATTTATTAAAAAAAAGAGGTATTAATAAATATATACCAAAGTCAATTAACATTGAAGAGCTAAACCTTTGAGAGCTAATATTTTAAAAACTACTCGTGCGATTTTCACAAAACTTAGCAGTCTGGCTTAATTTAAGACGTAGAATCGAAATATGTAAAAACATTAGTATGCTATTTCAGAAAAAGTCCGATTTTGTGTCAAAATACCTATGTTAGAATAATGCTATATTTAAATTTAATATACATCCTAAGCCGCGCTTTCGAGACACGAAAAACGCAAGTTGAATTTCGTCAATCGGCCCAGTAGAACGCGAGAAATAGAATTGTCGATTCTCTCCCCCTCCGCAGTGTACATGCAGTAGTATGTATATGCAATATGTTGCTCAACGCAACACGCATTATTAGTCTAAAACATTGTTTTATCTGACTTCTTAATAATTTCCAACAAATGTTATTTTATACTATGAATGTCATAAATAAAATAAGATTCTAACACCGTAATTTGTAGATTGCAAAATTTGTTACTGTATTTTTGTGCACATTGTCTCTTCAGAGAGAAATCGAACGTTTATGAGGAAATTTTGCAACAACCTATAATAGATTATAATGTAATGTCGTAATTTATGCAAATATTTTTGTTTATTTGCGGTTTAGCTTTTAAGAATTTTGGTAGTGTTTTCTATTTATTTTATTTATTTATTTAATGTATTTGAGTTAAAACATTATTTATTTTTGTACATTTCTTTAAATCGTGAATTTGGGGCCACTTTTAATGTTTGTATGCATTTTTATCATGTATTATTTTGCAGATCTCTTACTTTCGAATTGATTACGATAGAACCACTTTTGAACAAATAATTCACGACCGTAAGTTGCACTTCAATGTTCTACACTTCCTCGACATGCAGCAGGTTTTTTCTTAGCCACCTCAATGAGCAAATCATTCGTCTACGCTTTACGTCCTATGTATCGTGTCACAAGTAATGGCGCAACGAAGACTACTATCGCTACAACAAACGAACTCTAGCAACGAATTACAGCCGCTGGGACAGCAGTATACCATATTGCCATCCAAAATCAAGTCTCTTTTGCTCCATGCCTTGCTGCATAGCAACGGTTATTGTTGCTTATGGTGGCTTTCAGTACTGAATCACAGCGTAAATTGCTTATTCAGTGAACTCAAAATTTGAGAATTTTTCATCTTTGTGTTATATCTAATTATTTTAAGTATTGTCTTTTGATTTGTCTTTATCTTTTGTCTTTGATGTCTTTAATGACGATAAGTTTATCTTGAAATAAAAGAATATTTACTCGTATATATTGTTGAGTCTCAGTCTTTTGATAACATAGACTAAGTCAAGACTCCAATTAGACTTTAAAAAATTATTGTCATGTTTAGAATGCACACAGAAACGTAAAAAGAGTGCAAAATACCCCTTTTATTCAGAACTCAAATAATTGAAAATAAGGTACTTATGCTTACAAAACCAGCCAGAATTCATGAAATAACTCAAAAGATATAATTTCATGTTAAATCTAAGTCATAAATTAGCCAAAAGCTACACAGAAATAATTAGCATGAAGGTTGTCTCAAACCACACCGGCGTGACAAACACTACTGGTGAGAATAAAGCAGAGCCAAGACAGAATTCTATCTCAGAATTTCAGTTAATAACGTGGCCTTCAGCTGGCGAAACACGATCTGTCTGAGCAATGTAAAACCTCCTTTAAATACTACCTCTTTCTGCCTCATTTAAATGCGCGAGAGGTAAAATTTGCATTTTGGCAGGAAAACTGAAAGAAAGAAATGGCAGCATACATAATGAGCATAAAACAATTGGTTAGTTAAAATAAATAAATACTTTACATTATGTACAGAAAAGTGCAAAAAGTTGAGCCTCATGATGCACTTGGTTTTCCTTTTAGAAAAAATTGCCTAAGTTGCACAAAACCATCTTGAATTACTGGAAGTGATCCGAAAAAATATTTTGATTTTTAAAAATATATGTTTATGATATAAACTACTTCAGAACTACCGTTAATGTAATTTGCGAAAAATAGAGAGTCTATAATCACTAAAGTATTTATCATAAGACTGGAAGCATTGATAACAAACAAAAGAGAAAAGTAATAATCTATGTTTTGTAACTTGATGGCACGCATTGTTTCGTAAAAACGGCCTTGGCTTTCATGACGACTGTGGATAAATTAAGATTTTAGATCTGTTTAAGGGATACGTCATGCGTCTAAACCTTAATATGTGCTTCTCGTTTCTGCGGCAATACGCTAAGATTCGTTTTGAGCGTACTTCGATCTATCGCTTCTATTATGTTTAAATCTAGACAGTTTTCAAACCACGACAACATAGAGAGTCTTTCTTGTACTGTAGCAGTCGTTTGCCCAGAAACTTGTTTGATAAAACACAAATCAAAACATATTAGCAATTTTACATTGTTATAGAAGTATAAAGGTTACGCACCGCCGATTTAGCTCTATGGTACAGAGTAGAATCGGCTTCGAAAATTCATTGTGGTAAATGGGTAAATGTAATAATGTCAGTGGCACAAGACATAAGTTTGTTATAATGTAAATTTTTAATTATGTATACATAGACATTGCCAGTCCGCAACAATAAATTTAAGCAAAAGATAAATTAAAGACAACGAAATACTGCGAAAAAAATGCATCCACAGACCATTTTGCACAGTAGATGCTTCGTTACAGAGATGGTGCAATAACGGCTAAATACTCTAGTGTGACTACATTATACACTGGTGTCCAAAAGTTAAGCATAATTAATAATTATGTGAATAAAGAAGGAACTGTAAATCAGAATGGCGGGAAACGTGATATGCGAGTGTAAAATGGTTATAAAATAAGGAAGCAAATCAAAAGACCGATAATAATTAATTTTATTACCCAAAGTAGCAGTTTGAAAGAAAACTGAGAATAGCAAGGGTTCACACTTTAAAGAAAAAATGAAAGAAAACATTAAATAAATTACTGATGCTGCAGTTTAATAAGGCGTGTGGTCACCTCTGACAGCCAGGCACGCTGCACAGCGATTTACCAAACTTGCTATGAGATGCTGAATGAGTTGTGGGCTCAAACGGTTCCAAGCTTCTTGAAGAGTTCTCCTCAGTTCTGTAACGGAGCTTGGTGGGTGCGAAAGGGCTGCAATTTGTCTCCCGAGCATATCCCATACATGCTCGATAGGATTTAAATCAGGGGAGTTAGCAGGCCACGACATGCGCTGGATGTTTTCCGTTTCAAGGAAGTCATCAACCAGCACCGCTCGATTACATGGCGCATTATCATCCATGAATATGAAGTCAGAACCGACAGCATCTCGAAACAAGCGAACATAAGGCTCAAGAACTTCGTCTCTGTATCTTTGACCAGTCACAGAACCCGTGTGAAAGAAATGGAGGTCTGTGCGGCCGTCCATCATGATGCCTGCCCATACCATTACTCCCCTTGATGGAAAATGATGTCTTTCCAATATGTTTCTTGTTTCAAAACGTGTCCCACGTTCTCTCCATATCGTTACCCGACGAGAATCAGTACTCAGACTAAACCGGAACTCGTCACTGAACATCACATTGGCCCACTCTCCCACACTCCAATGTTGATGTTTCAAACTCCAGTTCAAACGAGCGCGTTTCTGAGCAGACGTGAGGGGAATGCAAACTGCTGGTCTTCTGGCATATAGGCCAGCATTATTGAGTCTCCTGTAAACAGTTTGTCTCAAAATTCGTATTCCTGTGGCGACTGTGAGCGCCGAACCCAGTGCTCTAGCAGTACTGCCCCTCTGACGTCGCGCACTTATTACCAGATATCGGTCTTGGCGAGGGGTTGTGACTCTTGGTCGACCTGATGCTGGTTGTCGGGTAACATCTCCCGTTCTTTGAAACCTCTGCCACAGTCTTAAGATTACAGACTGGTTCACATTCAGAATTCAGGACACTTCGGTTTGTGATCGTCCGGATTCCAACATTCCAACAATTCTTCCTTTCGCAAACATCTCCAATTGGCGTCTTTGTGCCATCATTCACCTTGTTTGATGGTTAACAACGTTCTTTCGCACAGCAGTTGCCCGAAACTTGTCTGAACTGCCTATGCTGCGTGAATCGGTTTCTTTGCGCTCCGACATGCGCAGGTGTTTCGCGCAGGACGTAGTCGACTGAAAAGTTTTGCATAAACCCAATGTTTCTTCTTCACCCAATTAATATCCGCAAGAAATTTGGAATAATTTTACGAATATTTACTCCATGTTTTTCGCATTTTACAATTTATGCTTAACTTTTGGACACCAGTGTACTTCCTCATTATATCTGGAATGTTTATATTCAATTTATACTGGTTGGAGAAAACAATTACTTGTCATTATTCAGTATTGCATTTCAGATATTCTTTATTCCACTTTAGGAGTTTGGATTTCATTTTTGTGGAAAGCAAATGCTTCTTTCTCCAACGGTGATCGACAAACCCGCTTGAAATTAAACGACGGGGTACCAGGCTTAAATAAAAATCCTTCAGCATACAATACCAGCATAAGCTTTTCTTTCGAGGAGTTAAAACTGCACAAACGAAGCCATCACGCAATCTCCCAGTGCCGCTTCAGGATGACGGTGGCTCACTATGCGAAACGACTTTACCCCCGGATGCACGATGCATTAGTTGCGAGTAAGAACTCGAGAAAAACAAAAGTTAACTCAAATGAGTTTCGACTGATGCAACATCGTTCAATTACAGCGCAAATTAAGCACTTGTACTAGATTAAAGTAAAATGTTAAAGGGATGCATTTTTCTACATCTTCATATAACATGTAATCTAAAACAATAGCAGGTATTCGTATAGTATGCATCCATAGCTTTTATTTCGCTATTTACTTCAGAGATGGCACGTATGAAAGCCTTTTTAAATGCGGAAATAAATACAAATACATAAAAGAAAATGATTTCATTAATTTAAAAATTCATTAAATTTTTAATTCATCTAAATTTAAAGTTATTTCTAAGGGATGAGTTGGTAATTTTGGCCGTTTTTTTTTTTTCGAAACGTTTACCAGATCATTTCATTTGTCGTAATTCAGCAAACACTGTCGCTATATTAAAAGAAAAGAATTAAAAATAGAATTAACGCAAAAATGATGATTAAAATACAATTTACAGTTAATACCACACTGCAGAATAAGATTCAAAAATGATGCATTACACATTTAGATAATATACGACACATTACTTTTGTTCTTCTCGAGTTCTTACTTTTGATCTTCCCGCTTACAGCGACAATTGGTGGGAGGTCAAACCGTTCACAACGGCCAACACGTTCACATTTGGGTGGGAGGTCAAAATAAAAAGAAAAACCTTTTAATAATGAGAAATTATTTACTTCATATGTCTAAATCAGATTTATCGTACTGGCATTTTTTAAGCTAAATTCCAGAATTTTTCTGTCGGCAATATATGTTGGTCTTTGTCTTTTCCCATTTTTATATATTGAAACTGTTTGCCAGAATTTACAGGTAAATTTTTTACAATTTACTTTAAAGTTAATTTTCTGATCTGCTAACTAAAACATTTTTATCTCCAAAATAATTTACTTGCTCCTTTGTAACTCTTCATAAGACAAAACATTTTGCCTTTGTAACAATAATGACAGCAAAATTAAAGTCCAGAATCAAGATTACCTCTCTAGTCTGAAATATTCTGATGATATTCATAACGTTCACAGACAGGATAAGAAATATATATTTCATCATATATGCCTACAAAATACTGATGTGTTAGACGAAAAATTTCTCTCGTGCTTATCTGGAGCTTCACTTCTAATGGTTTTAAGACAAATATTTTTTAATATCTGTTATTATTTTCTACTAATATCTGTCAAACTTACGTATAATTTGCAAGTTATACCGAATGATTTCTGGAAAATGAACAGTGAAGGAAACAAACAACAGAAGCTGGAGCTTACAGAAATGTTTAACTTAGTTTTTTAGTCAAAAATAATACTCCTTAATGCTATTCAATAAAACTAAGTTTTTCAGTTGAATGTACTTCAATAAATAAGCATTATATGTGATTTAAATGACAGTATACATGCCTTAGTACCCCTACATCAAATCTCTGACACACGAAAACATAATATCTCTAATTATTTATCTTGTTTGGCATAATATTATCAAACCATTCTTAAAAAATTGCACAAGGGAACTGGTTCACAAAGGAAATGGTTCAGTCCCTTATGAAGTACTGAAGCATTATAGAAAAGAACATATGTTATTTAAATGGCTCATTTTTATACAGTGATAAGTATTGTACTATTGTAATGCTTAATTTTATACAACGCAAGTGAAAAAAATTTTAAATACATTTTGTTTTTCAATATAGTAACTTTTGTATCTAATGAATTAATAAAAAATAAAGTAAATTCCTTTTCTGTCTGAATTCGAAACTACGCATTTTGAAGACTTCGAGATCGATAAAATAAACCTGTTTTTTGCTTTCTTCTAAAATACAGCCGAAATAATTTCTAATTTT
Organism: Stegodyphus mimosarum; assembly: GCA_000611955.2. Taxonomy (NCBI): domain Eukaryota; kingdom Metazoa; phylum Arthropoda; class Arachnida; order Araneae; family Eresidae; genus Stegodyphus; species Stegodyphus mimosarum. The sequence goes on from KK119382.1 coordinate 162,101, forward strand.
GCGTGACAGAAAGCCATTGCTTCGGAAACGGAACTTCGCGATTTAAACTCTACATTTAGAAACATGAAAAAATAGTGAAAAGATTCACAAAATTAAAGCAAAAGAAAATAAATAAAGTTATTATACATTTACTATCTTTAAAGTTTCTAACCATTTTCTCCAATCATCAGTGATATTTTTAAATCGTTTCTGCTTTTTGGAACATCTATTAACATGAAGATTACATTACTCGTCAGCTTAAGAATTTTAACATGCATTAATAAACTTCAGATATATCACACATGAAAGTATTATTGACTAAAGAAAACTAAAGTATTAATACAGTATTGTAGTATCTTCAAAATCTCACATATTAAAATAAAATTATTGAGTATAACTAGGTAATACGTAGTAAGATCTTTTGCAAAAAAATTAAAATAGGGTACTCACAAACAATAAAACCTTTTATGTATGCATTACACGAAAGCGTAAAAATGAATAAGTAAAATTGTAAATGATAAATTTCCAGCAAAACAGTGTATTGATCTGAAGTATGAATTAAAATTTTGCAGGTTTCATGCTGTTTTACAAAGGAAACGAAGAATACCTATATAAGAACACCTCACTCATAGTTTAGCTTGTTGAGGATGTTTGGTTTAACGAGTAAGGTATTTAAATGGCCTAAATATCCTATTTTGAGCTAAAATCAGCACTAAATACTGCCATATACAGCTGAAGTTGAATGAAAAACAGGCACTACTTAATAGAAAAAGAGATCAACAAATTTTAGAAAACGTTTTGTTTGTAATATTTGTTTTTCCATCAGTTACAAATGAAATATAAAATAATATTTCCTCGCTGAAGGTGGCTTCAGGAAAACAAATTAATAAGAAAGACTTGTTATCAAAATTGTTGTAATATTGTAAGTTTATGAACCTACAGTATTAGCTGGTGAAGCCGTGAATAAAATTCACTTACTAATTAAAGATTAACCTAATAGTTAATACAAAAGTAATCATACAAGAGCTAACAAATCAAACACCTTAGTGATCATAAGTGATAAATAGATTGCGTTGTGTATTTAAAACTCGAGACCGAGTTTATAAAGGATCGAATAAAGAATAAAACGATATATCAGAAAAACATAAATAGATATAAAGAAAACATAAAATAGGTTCCAGATTAAATACAAGTTTATTCAGACTCCTCGTGATTAAATTAAATTTCACATCATTGGTAATTAATACTGACCAATTACTTATTTTAGTTACACAATCTGAATTAATTAATTTATTTGTATCATTTTCACATTTAAATTAGGGATTTCTTATTTCATTTTCAATTAACTTAATGATTTGGTACCATTTTCCCCTTATGACCCGATTAATTTAAAGTTAACCAGAATTACTGCAGTAAATTCTAGGATGGTCAAAATATATCACTTTTTTCAAGGTTTACCTCTGAAAATACAACATCCGTACTAAGGATAATTTCACAAAAAACAAGCTATGTTTTTGTACCATAATTAACATTCTTAATTAATTTAGAATCAAAAGTTAAATAAGAAGAACATAGTTCGAATAACTATTTAAGAATTAATTTAAGGTCCAAAAAAATGAATACACATGAATGACGTATCTGTAACGTAGACAACATGAAGAGGTTCCGGAAATGACTTGGCGGGACCTTATATTCCTGAAAAAACCATATCATCCGGAAGAAGGGGGGACTGAAGACTTCTTTATTTCACATTCAGGAACTCCTCCCGAAGTTAGCAAGAACGATTCTTTCAACGTCCTTAAGTAACGCTTCAGCAATCTCAACAAGTGAGAAGGCCTACATCTGGTTTTCCATTGAAGAAAATTTTTTGCCACTGGTAAACTGGAGAAGAATTTGCAAAATTCGCCGCCCGGCCAAAGAATAGGATCTCCCCTCACGGGGAAACGTAGCCTATTCAGCTAGGAAATTTTACAGAACGCTGGAGCCGATTTTCATCATTCTACGAAACTTGAAAAAAGTTCTCGATTGTTCATGATGCCAATAATCATAATTCCGTCCTTCGGTTTTAAGTCGAAGCTCAAATGGAACGTGTTGGCAGCTCACTACCTTAGCAGATCAGGGCAAGAACGGCTACATCATAAAGACGTCACTCAAAATCAAAGTCCCACCTCTCACTTCCAGATAAAGACCAAAAAAAATGTATAACTTTCAGAAGAATTCACTCAATAATTCAGAAGATCGACACCCAACCTCCTCTTCCCAATTTAGCTAAAACACGCGGCGGGGGAGCATAATTACCGCTTCCCGCCGTAAGCACTACTCGAAGACAAAAACTGCATCTTTCTTTCATCACAAGAGCACCAAGTACTAAATCTGAGTCTCAGCCGTAAAGTTCTTCAAAACTCGAATTTTTTTCGTCTCCTTCACAAACACGTCTCCCATAATGGCATCATTTATCGTCCCCCATTCTAGGACTAAATTCCCGTTTTACCCTGAATGACCGAAATAAGGCTCACCAACGCATGTGCAGCCTTTTCTCACTTAACCAAAAACCGGACACTCCGATCGTCAAACAAGATGACTTACAGCGAAGGTGAAGTGGCAACCTTTGACCTCCTCGTCATGTAAAACTTGTCTTAAATATCAACCGCACAAAAGAAATTTGTTCTAGAACTTTCCAAAGGACAAAACAACCCTGCGAAAGCATGACTCAGCAAAATTCGCCTCCCTTCCCGAATTCTTTTCACAATGAACAGAAATTTAAATGAGGGAAAATAAAAAATAATTGGTAGAAGCATCTGTTTTTCCCCAAATTAAAGCATTAAAATAATAATTCAGAATTAAATAAAATTAAGATTTTGTAACTAAGAAAAATAATTAACCTGGTTCTTTATAACGAGATCAAACAATTATCTACACAACAATCTGTAGTCAGTTTTATTTGGCGCGCCAGTAGCTTCCATTCTTTCCCATCATTAAATTCATTTTTCTTTTAAAGCATAAACTGAAAAATAAGAGAAAAATCTCTTCGATGTGAATCTTAAAAACACGGATGCTGTATATAAGATACTTGTCTTAGAAAATTTAATCACATTCTTTGTACCTACCCAAAAGTATTAAACAGAACAGTTTGCTCATCATTTATAATTTTACATTAATTTGATGTAATACCTCGAAGAATGTAACGTTCTAAAAATTACATCCTTAAGAAGTGTAACGTTATTGAAAAATAAAGTGTCTTAAACGTGATCAAATGGATTTCAGTCCGGAAAGGATAGGCTAGCCTTTTGGATACTTTCAAGCGATCCTCACCGACAGTCCTGTATAAAGTTTCATGTACAGGTTATAGATCGGTTTTTTACATATCTAAGCATTTAAAGAACATCTTTAAAGAATGGCAAGTCTGTGCGGTCATCTTGAAATATTCACGCAGGTCATTCATATGATGATTCATAAATGATTCATGTTTTCATAACATGTTGCTAGGACAATGCTGGTCTTTCAGTTTCTAATAGTAAGTTTAGTCTAGATTTCTCAAGCATAATCTATACATGTCTGAAGGAAGATCGACATTTCATAGAACTACAATTACGATATTATATATGCCACTTCAAACGCATATCCTTATGTTTGAATACTTCCTTGAAGGGAAATTAACATAAACCATGAGCGTTTTCATGTAGAGTGCTCTTTAGTACAAGCTAGTATGCCTATAAATCTCGTTATATACGTAACTTTAGATACTGCACACTCGTAAGCAAAGTGTCATTCGTCCTTTACTTGTGGTTGTTATAAACCATAAAACGGTCTTACGACATGGTTGTGGCTTAAATAGGCATGTCTTTAACTGTAATATGCTTCTTTTATCTCTATTAAACTGTTTCTATAATTTCAAAAAGTATTTTAAGGTTTAGCATTTGAGAACTAAGGATAACTTTTACTGATTCCTCTCTTCTTTTTTTAATTTAGTCGCCCATCAGTTTTCACAATCACTTAAATGTATACATATTCAATTAATCACTTGTAAAGGTTTACTTTTGTAACTGAGAACAAGCAGTTTGTAGTAAAAGTTGTAATTGTTTTAATATCACTCTTCTATTAACGCTTTAATAAAATTCTTATACACTCAAGAGCTTTTCAAACGCTGATTGGTTTCGCCAAACAAGGAAAATGTTTCAAATTTAGCCTTCAGACAAATTCAAACAAATCCTTGTAAAATGAAGAGCTCCCCCACCCCAAAGATTTATTTTCGGAGTATTTCTTTTGTAAAAAAATATATAGTTGAATTTGAAGGCAAAATAAAAAATAACATTTTAATTATTATTGGAACATTTTAATTATTAAGTCAAACAACAAGAATCAGCTTGTATATTTTGCAGGACTAGTTTCGATGGTTTAACTACAGAACCATCTTCCTCAGCTGTCTAAGTGCACCACATCTTATCACCATAACTTGTCCCGCATTTTTTTTTTAAATTTGTTCGTATGAATGCGGAAAAACACTCGAAAGCTATATGTCTAAGGAGAGGAATTCCTTATATGGAAGCCTTTCCGGAGGAAACTTGTTCAGCCATGAAAAAACTAAAATGAACTGAACTCAAAGAAGACGAGAATAACTAATACTTTATTTCTGAAAATGCTTCACTTAGCCTTTATTTCTTTGTATAAGTTTAAGCCGTTTTTAGACCAAAAGGTAAACATCTTCAGAAAGCTAGTCGAGAGTTGCTTACTGTCACTGAGAGTGAGCTAGAATTCGTTTTCTAAATTCATTCATCTTAGTACGTGAGGTGTCCGGATAAAACGAGCGTCCTGTAGTACAATGTACATATTTCCCCCATCTGAAAAGAAAAGAAAGAGATTTTTAAAATTCCAAATTTCATTTTTCGTAAGCTTTCATTTAATAGTTGAAGGAAAGCGTCCTAAAATCAGTATACTAACAGTAAACTGCAAGTCTGAATTTTAAATTTGTAGGAATTTATATTTATTTTATATATATATATATTATTTTAATAGCCAGTTAAATTTAAGTTTTTGTTCTTTCCTATAAGCCTTCATTCCCCTAATTGTCAGTGTCCGAATGTTTAAATTTGGTAGCGCGCGTGAAGTAATGCAAATTCTACCTACGAGAGAAAACGTTTAAATACCAAGTTCTAGAAGGGAAAGTTAGAGCGTGTGGGCGCACACTGTGCTTTCGTAGCGGAAGTTCCTGCTTAGCATTTATTGCTGGTTAACGTGGTGTAACAGCTATTACTTTGCTGTCTCTATATATTCAACGCTCTTTTAGGTAGCAGGATAGTTTGAGCCCTGTAGCGTAATTCTACTACTTGTTAATATCTTCAAATTTTTAGTTTAGTTCTTGCTATTTGAGTTACCACCCGAGTGAGGCGTAGTTTGTTAGCGTCAAGTCGACGCATAGTGAATTTTAAAAGAGTTAATAAAGGTTTATTTTCACCCTTCTCTTGTATGGTTTCTACACGCATCTCAGCTGTTACACTACTAGAAAGACCAGAGGGCCTACATATTAAGCAGTTTTATTTCAAGTTTACCGCTTTCTTTTTTGCACAGATTTTTTTTGTCTCCACTTTTTTTTTTTTTTTTTTTTTTTACTCAGAAAATGCAATTAAAAAAAAAAGAGAAAAGAAAGATTAAGCGATAGACGATATTAAAAGTTGGTAGATAAATCTACGAATTAACCCTGCGACACTTCATCTAAGATGGATGCAGTGCTTGAAGTTGTTGCAGATTTAATCTTAGATGCGTTTGAATATGGCTCCAATGGGAAGCTTCTAAACAAAATTACTAACACCATCAGGAGGCATAGTTTTTGACTCGTTAAGTTTCTAAGGAGTAAAAACAATTGTTAATATTTTAATTCACTTTTAATTTATGCCGCGAATCTCAGATCTTGGAGTGCAATATATGCATAGTTTTTGTGTTTTAGAAAATAAATCTAATAAAAATAATCTGTATTATTTGAATGATTATATTATAACAACAGAAGGATTTTTATCGCAATGGCGAAAGAAAGTTCACTATGTAACCTACAGCTTCTGATCATTTAATTTGCTTTGAAGAGTGAAATAATCTTTAATTTCTTTCTGAAACTTACAAGTTAATAAAAAATAAAAATTGCAAATTTCAGTTTTCAATAACAGAAAATAATCACTAGGGTATATATATTAAAACAGAAAAACGTAAAATTATTTTTTTACAATTGGAAATACTTGCTCATATACGAATGATTTTCGTAAGTAAATTAATTATAAATATTCCGACTTTTATGCGATATAATTTCTTGAACGTTAAACTAACATGTAGTCATGTATGTGCTACCTTCCCTTTTAACTGAAAATAAAGCAAACTTTAATGTCATGAAGCCATTTTATTATTTTAATAAAACTAATTAAAATCATGCATGTAATCGATCTCTTATTAAAAAATTTATATTACCGCCTGGTTTAATTTTTATTACATAGAGTGATCAGCGGTCGAGCTAGCCTTCAATCGGAGTATTAGCCATGTGGAATTTTGATGCTAACTCATCGCAAGAAACCAGAGTAGTTGGAATAAAATGAGTTCCGTTGAACTGTCCGCATATAGCTTGGAAACATGTTAATAATGTCAGGACACTTTGGTTTACAGAAGATTTGAGCACACGTATCACTTTGAGTAATCATGGAAAGACTTTATATTTAATTAAAATTGTATAAAAATGTATTGTAAGGTTTATCCTAATTTTATTAACAGTTATTTTAAGTTATGCAACTTTCCTATCTATTCTAATTTCAGTTTATAGTTTCCTACCAGAAGGTAATTTCAGAAGTGCAGTGAATGTAAATGAATAAGAGTACTATTTAAGCCGATGTTTCGCCGACTTCGAGAGAGAGAGAGTCTGATTTTCCTGACTAACGCGCGTTTGCCATTTGGCCTGAAGCCAACTACCTCGAAAGAAGCCGCAGGAATATGAGAGCAGGAATATCTACGAAAAGAAAATGATTCGTCGAGACAAGATCCATTCCTTGTCAGGAAACCAGGAAAACCGAGCGAAGATTGAAAGATCCCGATGGAACATCCGATTACTACAAGGCAAACAGCAAGCCAGAGTTCCAGAACCCTCAACCGACGAGAAAAGCAAGCCGATTCAACGCCCGAAGAACGAAAAGAAAGGAGGGGCCGGAAGTGAATACCAGCCGCCCGAGAACACTGAGAATTCAAAGTTTAAGATCTCCCACATGGCAAGAATTCTACGAGAAAAGAATAGAGCGTTACAGAATCCAAAAAGATGAGTGAACATTTTCCTTGTTTTCTATTTTGTATTGAAAGTTCGATTTATGTCATGTGCTTAAAGTTGCTAAATGCTGTTTAAAGCAAGAAACTAAATTCGCAAGTTTGTGAGAATGTAGTTGTAATTACCTGTTAAACAGAAAAGATTTTTCAATTTGCAAGTTGGCGAGAATTCATTTTCTATATACCTTCTTTTGAGAATTCTCAATTTAAGAGAAACTAATTTGTGAATATGTTTAGTCGAAAGACTTGAAATGTGTTAACTTAAAGGAAGATTGTAGCAAAAGTTTGTAAATTTTGTATAGCAACTTGTAGAGACATTAGGTTATTTTAGTAGCAGGAGACATGAAAAATATGCATTGCCTTCGCCGGGGATCGAACCACGGACCTCTGAATTACCGGCTCAGTGTGCTGACTATTACACCACGAAGGCACGCTAAGAATGTTGGAGATATGCCTTATAAACTATAACGAATGATGTAAAATGAATTTTAAAATATTGCATGCTAAAATGTTCTATTGAATATAGAAATGCTAATGTCAGTTTTTAAACAATTGTAAAAGTTAAACTTGTACAAATGTAAGTTTTGGTCAAGCATGACTATAAAAGTACTTTGTATAAGAGATGAACTGAAAGAAAGTATAGATTGAATGTGTTTAAAGTTAGGCTCTCCAGGCTTCACTTGAGAATTTAAATTAAGCTCTATCTTAGTACATTAGATCTAATTTTGTGTTTAAGGAGTTTTGTGTTTAAGGAGTCTTCTGACGTCTGAAATGTCAAGTTCTAAGACATCGTAGCTGTTGGATATTTGGTAGTGTATCTTTGCGATAACACAACAATAAGACGCTCATTTCACTCAGAACAATTTCTGGAGAGCGTGGGAAGAAGAGATTTTAAAGTTTGGTGTGAATGAAAGTGATTGAAGGCCAAAAATAATTTCAATAAAGAGTGTTGGTAACGAAAGTAGAAATTATTATGTAAGAATACCACTAATACGATTTCCTTCCAGATAATTTGTGGAAGGACCAAGACTGTACAAATCTGTTCAGAAGAGAAGAAGATGTTTGTTCCCAAGTCAATTTGTATAAAAATGTGAATGTAAAATTCTTAGTTTTAGTAATAGCTTTAGATATGGTGTAAAGTTGATCCTAAACAGGAAAAGTTTTAATGATGAATTCAAGAAAGCACAATCGCTACAAATTTAAAACTTTGATGAGAAAGAGTTTTGTAAAATTTACACTCTTAAACAAGGTCGTTCTGAGACCTTATTCTTCGAGTAGTTAAATTCCGGTGGGGAAAGATGTAAGGTTTATCCTAATTTTATTAACAGTTATTTTAAGTTATGCAACTTTCCTAGCTATTCTAATTTCAGCTCACAATTTCATACCAGAAGGTAATTTCAGAAGTGCAGTGAATGAAAATGAGTAAGACTACTATTTAAGTCAATGTTTCGCCGACTTCGAGAGAGAGAATCTGATTTTCCTGACTAGCGCGCGTTTGCCATATGACTACGTCTCTCCTAGATACTATGCTCGGCCATACTTTAAGCCCTTGCTTGGCTTCGCCGATTTAATTAATATTTAGGGGCCAACTACTTAGAAACCTGATAGCTTCAGCTATATCTTTCAGATAGCTTTAGCTAAACTTAGTTTAGTTTAAATTTTAGTTTAAATTCATAATTATTTAAGTTCAAGCCCAAGTGGAGGCTTTGTGTATACTCGGAGTTAGGAGTTGATTGTATTTATTCTGAGAAATAAAGGGTAGTTAACCCTTCTTAAGTCTTACGTGTTTATTTACTCACTTAAGCGATTATTCGCTTGTTAGAGTTTGTGGGGTTCTGAGATTGAACATTGGATTTAAATAAGTAAAACCCCACAGTATGAATAAAGTGAAATTGCAGCTAGTCCATAAGCTAATGTAGGAGAACATAACATCTAAACATATGAGCAGCTGGTAAATAAATAAACTGAAAATACGCATATCAATACAGAACTATGTAAAAGTTGAATGTGAATATATGAATTGAGAAAAATACATATCAGTACAGAACTATGTGCTGAGTTGAATATGGGTAACAGCGTTGAATAAAGAGTGCCGCTGTACTCCTATGGTTGTAGGATACTTGCGTTGTGGATACGTTTGAGGCAAACTGTATGTGACTTGATATTGCTGAGTAGGCAGTAGCACAGCATGCAATGATTAAGCCAATTTTATTTAGTGCAGATCTGTTACTGCTAGAGTTAGCTCTTTAAGCTGACCAGTTTGTTGACGCTGGCTTTTTAAGGTGGTACCTTGAAGTATGGGGTAGTTAAATGCATAGCAGTCCACTATTCCTTCCCTACCGCATACATAGTTGCTGCGCCAGATGCGGTGCACATTTGCTGGGAATGGACCATGTCCAGAGAAGTATGGTGAAGCGGAGCTGCTGCATAACAATGTTGCCACCTTTCAGAAGAAAAGGAAAACGTTCTGCACCCCGTGGTTGCTGTGGGACATCTTCTCCTGCCATTTTTTGAGCATGCGCTCCTGAGTGGTCCGCTTCCGACAGAAGGAGAATTGAAATCGCTTCATCTTGGACGTCGTTTTTGATATAAACTATAACGCAGTACCGTTAATGCGAAATCGTTAATGCGTTAATGTAATCAAAATATATAGCGGAAAAAGCACTTTCTGTTAATTATATTAACGATATAAGCATTCGTAAATAACAACGAAATCGTAGCAAGAAACACAGCGGATGAGCAGCAAATATGCTATTAATAAGCTATGCAGCAAATATGATATAAGTGTTTGTAAATAACAAGGAAATCATAGCAAAGAAACACAGCGAATGAGGAACAAATATGCTATAAATAAGCTATACAGAAAATATGCCATATATATTTGTAAATAATAAGGAAATCGTAGCAAAGAAACACAGCGGACGAATAGCAAACTTAACTACTGATAACCTAGATGCCAGTGAAAAATACCAGATTATTATTAAGAAGTGTATCTGTTGTTTCAATTGATTCGCTCTGCTGTAGAGTCATGAAATATACTACAATAATTTAGAAGAAAGTTGATAAGAAAATCTGAAGTTGTGATTATTATCAACGTCTGGATCAAATCATTACTAGCAGTTTTTCCTCCCACGCAGTGAAAAATAGGGCATCCTCTAAATGTTAGTAAATAAGTCACCAAAAATAACTGTTGAAAAGAATTTTTATATCTTAAATTCATGAAGCAAAATTGTTATCTGTATTAGGGAACAGAAGTAGCAAAAAATTTCAGCAATTTTTGTTCATAGTAGGGAAAAGAATGTAACAGCATTAAAACTAAGAAATTTTAGTCATTTTACGACCCATAAAAACTTGAAAGCATCTGAACTGGAATAAACCGTTATTGGTAAAAAATTATCTAGAATAAAAAAGTAGAGTAGCGGAGAGAAATTAATGGGCTGTATTTAACAGAATTCCAGAAGTTTATCGTTGAATAATTTATGGTTATATTCATAATTTTCAGTGCTGTGATTCTGACAAAATATGAAACGTTTTTGCTAGTGATAGATTGCTTGTCATACAATTATTCATCCAAAATTAAATCGTTTTGAAATGTATTAATTCTGCATTTTAGTGTAGCTCTAAACAATATTAAGTTTTCAAAATCGCAGCATTCCCAACAATCTCCTATGTCTCCCTTAAATCTAAACCAACGGGATTCTATTACCGAGCTATTATTTGCCATTGGTGAAAAGGTTTTGTTTAAACTTTTAATAATTGTGGCTTCAGATATTTTAAAACGCCACTCCAATGCTGCAACTGTCATAAAGTAACATCATGTTCGCAAAAGTAAATTGAGTTCATTAAAACTTAAATTGTTAAATTAAATTCATCTAAGACATACAATGAAATAATAATAGACATACGAGAAGGATTACAAAAGAAAACAATTTGGTCGTATAGATTGTCATTGTGTAGTTTCCTGCATTTTCTAATACATCTTCTTTCATTCATTAGCTCCTACTATAAATAAACTAATCAATTCTCCAGGCAGAAAGAGACTGTGACATTCTTCCGGTTGGCAAATGGATATTGTACATTGCTTTCCTCAGTGAGAATAAGAGTGGTATAATTTGCGACCAATGGAAACAGATCATGCTTCCTACAGAGCGAGATAAAAATATGGTACGCTTGTACAGATCTCCAAACAAATTTGTTTGAAAGAAGGAAATTGCTTTCTTTCACAGATGTTGTGTAGCAAATTCACTTAATTATTTAAGTTCTAACTTATTAAGAATTAATTTTATTATTATACTAAACTTATGATACACAACGTGTATTTTATTTAATATCTGTCCTTTTTGTTCAATTTTAATTAGGGTTTTTCGTAGTTAAGATTGATACGTATTTTCCACTCGTTACTCGTAAACGCGCTGAAACACATAATGGAATTGGGTGCTTTTCTACGTAATAAACTTGATTTTTCTTAGTGGAACTGATTGATTGTGTTTGAATATTTCTTCTCTGGTGCTTATGAGGTTTGGTTTAAAGAATTTGAACTTGTGCTCTTGAGTTAATTTTGAAGTGAGTGAATTTTAGAAATGTGTTGGTTAAGAAATAGTATTCAGTTCTACCGAGTACCAGAGAAGATTTATTCCTTCTTGTTTTTTGTTTAGATTGAGATTTATTAAGATGAATTTGCTTTCCTTTGTGTGAGTTAAATGATTTAAGAGTTTGTCCGGCACCAGAGTAGGTCAAAGTTTTAAAAAGTTTAAAATTGTTAAATAGTTAAAACCAGTAAAGTCTTATCGATTTAACACAGCATAAAGAAAAAAATCGTTCATAAGTGCCACTTACATATGTGAACTGTTGTTTGCAACGCAAAATCTTAACCCCGGTCTGCCTTTACGGAAATTTTTAAAAGGAAATATTTTTCAAAGAAAAAATTAAAACTTCAGATGGGCACTTGAAGTCAGGCAATTATTGCTAATCATTTGACAACCATAATACACTCATGTCCAAAATTATCTTTACATACCCAAAAATGATGATATTCAATGAAATATCGAATCAATGTGATCCGTATTTGCAGGGAATGTGTGAAAACCAAGCCTAATTAGCATTATCCAATCAAAAGTAATCAAACGGTTTGTGATATGCAAATCTAGGCGTTACGTCATCCAAGGGTGAATCAAGCGCTTTGCGCAAACTGAATATTTGAGTGAATTTCTGCAACATAGCGTTTGATTTCAGTGTGTAGGGACTCAAAGCGGTTTGTTATGGCTTCGAAGTATCATTTGGAAGAATCTGTAAAGTGGCGAATTATCGGCCGTTTAGAAGCAGGGCAGTCAATCATGGAAACAGCCACATGTCTGAATATTTCAAGACAGACAGTCTCTAAGCTATGGAAACAGTTTCAAAATGATGGAAGTGTTGTAAGGAGGCCTGGACAAGGTCGGAAACGAATGACAACTGCTTCTGAAGATCGGTATCTGGCATTAACTGCCCGTCGTAACAGAAAGGCTACTGCTCGCCAGTTAAGTTCAGAGCTTGCAGCCGCCACTGGAACTGTTGCATCACGGCAAACAATATACAGAAGGCTTAATGAAAAAGGCCTTTATGCCAGAAAGCCAAGGGTATGTGTTTTACTGTCTTCACAGAAAAAGAGGGATCGCTTTAATTGGTGTAAAGAACATCAAAACTGGACTGAACATCAATGGTCCCATGTTCTCTTTACTGATGAGTCGCGGTTTAGTTTAACTGGTGATTCTAAACGTGTTTACATCTGGAGGGAGTCAGGAACACGAAATGATCCCTCGAACATTGTGGAACGTGACCGTTTCGGTAGTGGAGGTGTGATGGTATGGGGTGGAATAATGATCGATGGACGTACGCCCCTACACGTGTTCAGCAGCGGATCTGTGACAGGCCAGATATATCGGGATGAGGTCTTAGATCCTTATGTAAGACTTTTCAGGGGTGCATATGGACCTGACTTTTTATTTATGGATGATAATGCCCGTCCACATCGAGCAAACCTCGTTGATGAATTCCTTGAAAGTGAAGACATTAAGCGAATACCTTGGCCACCAAACTCTCCTGACCTTAACCCGATAGAGAACTTATGGGACTACCTTGGAAGAGCAATTGCACGTATACATCCTCCTCCTAGAGATGTAAATGCTCTGAAAACGGCATTGCTAGAAGAGTGGAGATTAATTCCCCAAACTGTGGTTAACAACGTTATTTCCAGCCTTAAAACACGTTGTGATATGTGTGTACAAGTCAGGGGAGATCATATTCCATATTAAATTCGTAAGACTTAATTCTTTTTCTGAATCATTCCTTTTTTTCTTAAATCTCTTTGTCCCACTTTATTACCATTTTTATTGTTTCATGCTACAATTTTATATCATATGAGGTGATCTTCAATTTTTTCTTTTGCATTTATGTGTCATCATGTTATGTATGATTCCACGAAAATTCATTAAAGTCATAGTCTCTGAGAAATCCGTGAATTTATGCATGTAAACATAATTTTGGACATGAGTGTATATGTTTTTGTAAGTTTTAATACTACATACACTACTCAAAGTGCAACAGAAATTGTTATACTTTTCAGTGGCAATATCATTCTTAATACATATTTGCCGGCTAAAGAAAGCTGTTTCATTGCTATTTGTAAATAACACCTTCACCTAATGATAAAGAAAAAAGCAAAATGATGTTAATTATCCTAACAAAGTGGGCATCAGTGAAGTATAACGCATGATTCATAATTTTCAGAAATGTTTAAAACTTTTTTACCTTCTTCACAAGTTCTCAGTATTGATATAACAGACATCTATGCGCAATGGGAAAATATTTATTTGGCTATATTGCAAAGTGGTTGATTCTATAGTTTAATCTTCACATAATGATAAAAAATCCTATTAATTATCCTAAGAAATTCACCATGAGAGAAGTAGAGCGCATGATCTTCCCCAAATATTCATAATTTTGAGAAACATTTAAAACTCTTTTACCTTTTTCACAAATTCCAGGTCCTGATACAGCAGACATCTATAAGCAATAGGAAAAGATTTATTTGGCGATACTGCAGAAGTGGCTGATTCTACAGTTTTATGAAACAGTGAACCTGCCATGTGAACCATTTGCTGGAATATATCATTCAAAATTTGTCACAAAAGCAGAGAGTGTTGCAAGAGTATCTCAGCAAAGATTACCACAAAGGCAGAAAAGGCGCATATGACAAGGAAATGATGCTTTGACGTCGTTGCCACTCCCATCTTCGGATTTAATCCTATGTGACATTTTTTCTTGGGAATTTGTTTCAGGATACTATCTTGGTGCCTTCACCATCCGCTGACCTCCACCATCTTCGCAACTATATGATCGATGCTTGATCATAATGTGCTGGCACATGTATGGGTTTGGTTTATTTGACTAAGACATAACTTTCGAAGGCTGTCTAAAGGAGCGATACCTTCGTGGAGGACTTTGTAAAGAAAACTTACTCATAATCTACATAATATATGAAGAAAAAACGGAAACGCCCATGCAGCCTGCCGCTTCATCTGAAATCGAACCCAGATCTACTTAATGTTCTGCGACTTTACCACTTGCCTACTGATGGCATGCGTATGGGATAAAATATATTCTTTCATAAATGTCTGCCATTATTAACAAATACACCGAAAAATATGCGCAATAAAACTTGATGACTTTATTTCAATTTTAGCAGAATAAAATCTGGTACCGGGTGCGTAATTTGTTTATTAATTTAAAAAATGTTTAACAAAATTGAAAATAAACGTTCATATACATAAATATGTGTGTGTGTGTGTGTGTGTGTGTAACATATAAGAATATGGAAGCAAAGTAGTAACTTAAATTTTGAAATAACACCTTCATTCCTCATTTTGATTTGGATAGTTCCCATTTACATTCTAAAAATAGTAACCATTTATGCTATATTAATCTAAACTTCATGAATTCAAAATTAATTTGCATCATATCCCCTTACGTAAAGCAATGAATATCTTTCATTCACTTCATACAATCACAGATCAAGATTTTTAACTTTTGACCCTCCCAGGTTTCTTCTGCCTTGCTGAGCTACTGCTAACATATTTCGGCTAACTTCTGTCTGCCATCCATTGTTCTTAAGATGCAAGCTTCCAAAATCTGCGGGGTGCATATTTGGATCATTATGATGTGTGAATAAACACATGTGTCTCAAGAACTGGTTGTCCAGCAGTAAAATTATGTAAATCTACGGTTGCTTCTATGTACAGATTTCAACATTATACTTACGCAGTAAAACTTCTCCAATTCATTATACCTCTAACCTCTACCTAATCAATTTCATGTATGTGGGTGTATTTGTGTGCGTGCTTGCATTGTATAAATCTTCACCATTTGAATGTTTTAATTCTTTATAAATCGTGTATCGAATTTATTCATTGTTTAATTTGCATAAAAATTTGAAATTGATTCGCTATCTTCACAAAATCATTACGTATCTAAATAATATGTTACGTTGTAGAGACATTAGATTATTTGGAAGCAGGAGACATGAAAAATTAACAACGCCTTCGCCGGGACTCGAATCATGGACCTCAGGAATATGCGCCCAGCGCGCTGACCACTACACCACGAACGCATGCGAAGAAGGCGGGAGAAATACCTTATGAAATTCACATCCAAATTAATAATAACTGCCATAAGTGAAAATGAAATGAAGTACCATAGATTACACCAACATTTAATTTCAACCTCCCCCCCCCAAAAAAAATTATAAATTATTAAATATCTATTTCGTAACATTTACACTGATTAATAATTAACATAATTTATACACGTTAAACTCGCATTTTTGAAGCTAAGGTAAATTATTTTATCTGACGTGAGTTATTAATCATTATTTTCCTTAATAAAATTAATACACGATTAACCGAATTTATAAACTAATTCTTAAATGATAGTTCATAATTCTGATTCTATCAATATTTCACCTCTTTTTTTAATAGTCTTTAAGAGCATAACGTGTCTTTTTAATCAAAATGGCAAATTAGGCTGAGTTGTTAAGAATTTTGTTTCACGTTTAAAGACAAAGTGCATTTGCATGGCTGTTACAGGCATGCAAATACAGAAAAATGTCATATTTGTCATACACGTCATTGTTGTAAAAATATGCAGAATGCAGTTCCTGCTAGAGAGCAATAAAAATGCACAGTTCATCATTCTTAAATCCCTGGAGGTTTACATAAAATTCTTTCTAAAATAAACAATTCAAAAGGCATTGAATAGTTTGCGATCAAGCATTTTCTAGCTCAAGGAATTTTTCTCAACTCTAAAGGTCAGATTGAAAAAGGAACCGAAACAGAGCAAGATAACTTCTAAAGTACAACTGTTCCTATAAATTAAAGAACATATAGAGGGAAACAAATGAAAAATTTACCATAGCTCACATTTGCTTTCAGACTCTTGTATGTTTGAAATTTATTTGCAAACAACATCTGCTACATATTAAAGAATGTCCTTCTTATTTTTCTATAAATTGTGCTATACCTATTTCAATAGCTTCTTCTAAAAATAAAAAAAGGAAAAAAAAAGGGGGGAATTCGAAAATTTTTTTAAACAAAAATTTCTCCAAAAAGTACCGAAACAGAACTCACAAAATAATTCAGATATTTCAGATATTGAAAAGTTTTCCTGAGTTCTTTTTATAAAAGATAGTTCTGCTTATCCTTTTTACTTCCTTGTACGACGTAAAGCAAGTATTGTAATCATGAAAAATTCTGGGTATCATATTTCAACCAAAATAAGTGTTCTGAACGCTATCGAATGCAATTTAACGATATTTTTGCTTGACATCTGTACGTAAGGCCATAATAAAGCCCAAACAAATTCTAAAATTGATTTAAAATGGATCAGATATCAGAAGAGATCTTTTTTCGTGGCGTCTGTACGTATGTATGTATGTACGTATCTCTCATAAATCAAAAACAAATAGCCTCAGAACGTTGAAACTTTGTACATAGGACTGCTATAACGTGTAGTTGTGCACCTCCTATTTTGATTGCAATCGGCCTCACCAAGAGTAAACTTTACTTTAAAAACTGCTAAGAAAAATCTTTAATCGCAAAATACCAAAATCAAAAGTAAAAATTTTAAGTATTGAAAAAAATAGCCATTTTCAATGATCGCAGATTAATCGATTTATCAAGGGGATTTGTAATAAGAATAAATATAAATATGTTATATATATACAATAAGATGGCCATTATTGTAATAAGATGACTTGGTAAAAGTGAGTTTGCAACGGATTTGACGATGATGAAGCTTAACTACGTACTTAGAAAGATGACACTCGGAGGACAGATTTGGTATTAAATTTCACACATAATTTTATTCCTTGATAATGCATATCATCACTTTTAGTGCGCTATGCACCCCATACTTTTATACAGCTTACATCTTCTTAAACAATGTACGAAATTAGAAAAGTAAACTCTGTGTGCAAGGTGACACAGCGAAAAGCAGCAGACGAGCAAAGAGAAAGGGAGTTGTGACGCAATTACCATTTTATATCGAATTCCATTGCAGATCGCATGATAGATTAATGTCCAGATGTTGGGTTCAAATTTTATCTATAAGCCCGCATCAGAACTGCAGGGAGTTTAGTTAGAAAAATTATTGCTCGGTTATTTTTAGAATGAAAGACGGGAGTTGTTAAAAGGCTATTATTAATTTATTACTTGAAAGATACATTAGATATTTTACATTTTACGTATAACTTCGCAAAACAGTGAATTACGTCTTTCTGCATCTTCAGTGTCTTTTTACCGAGTGGGCCCGAAAGGAAACTTTTTGTTTTGTGCACCGAAAAATCTGCATTCCCGATTGCTGCCCGAATTGCTTGTTTTTGCATAGAAACTGTAATTTTAATTATGAAATTTTTTTTTAATTATTTTAACTATATTTGGTGTTTTATGTTTTTCTACATCTATCAATTTTTAATGAGGATATTTTGAGGTTTCATGTATTTTTGCCTTGTCGCGAAGGGAGAACTGAATTAACTGAATGAGAAATATACACTCACGTTTGTGAAAATTGCAACACCAAGAAGGAATCGTCATAATTGAATGCAATTTAATACACAGTTGAGTGGTAGTGGTACAAATAAATGATTAAATGTTCAAAGCAAACAAACAAGAACAAGAGATCAGAATCAGTATTTTGTGTGGCCACCATGCGCCGCAATAAGTGCTGCTACACGACGTGGCATGGAGTCAAACAAAGTTTGAATGTCTGACTGAGGAAGAGCATTCCATATCGTTTGTACGCGTACCCAAAGTTCGTCTGCAGACGCAACAGGACGAGGATCACGAGCAAGACGCCGACCAATGACATCCCACACATGTTCAATTGGCGACATATCCGGGGAACACGCAGGCCAAGGAAGAAGCTGTACCTGCTGCGCTGCAAAGAAGGATTTAACAATCCGAGCAGTATGAGGGCGGGCATTGTCCTGTTGAAATACAGCGCCTGGCAAGCTTTGAAGGAAGGGAACAGCTTCGGGCTGTAGAACTTCACGGATATACCGGTTGCTGTTCAGATTGCCCACAATTCGTAGCAATTGAGATCGTCTATGATATGCTATGGCGCCCCAGACCATAACTCCGGGTGTTCGTCCACTGTGGCGTTCGATAATGCACTCCGGAAGGTGGCGTTCACCGGCATAGCGTCTGACACGAATGCGGCCATCATGGTACCACAAATTAAAGCGGGATTCGTCAGAAAACACGACATGCTGCCAATCAGCACGCCAGTCTCTATGCTGATTGGCCCATTGTAGCCGCAGGCGGCGATGGTCGTGCGTTAGGGGGATCCTGTATAAAGGAGTCCGTGCGCGCAGTCCACACTGCAGCAGACGTCTACGAATTGATGAAGCACACAATGAAACACCTGTAGCTATTGACCACAGTGCTGCCAATTGTCTAGAGGAAGCTGTACGGTCCGTCCGCGCCATGCGGACCAGGTGTCTATCATCGCGAGCTGACGTCACATTTCGGGGTCCACTCCCGGATTTCCGAGTTGTCCGACACTCGTCCGTCCACTGCTTCCAAACGCGCATCACTGTGCTGCTGTTACGCTGCACACGAGAGGCTACTGCACGATACGACAATCCAGCTTCACGAAGGCCGATGATTCTCCCTCGTTCAAACTCTGTAAGTTGTTCAAATCTCGCTCTCTTTCGTCGACGAGGCATAAGTACAGATTGAGTTAACGTTTACCACTAGCAGATAACCACCGATAACCATACACGCCTCGCTACAGCCGTCTATTTATTCGGATCCATCAGCCGTTCAGAGGGCGCTGCTCAGCATACGCATGCGCTACGGATTTGCAATTCTAATCATTTGCATATCATGCGCTACTTTGCATTTCCTGAAAATTTCAGCTCACTCGCGTAAGTCCTTCATGGTGTTGCAATTTTCACAAACGTGAGTGTATATCTAATGAAATTGGAGGAAATAAGTTTAAATGAAATGCAGGAAAAATGCGTGTTTCCGTATAAGCAAGCCATGTGGTGTATATATCAGATTTTTTAATGTAAATTAAATTTTTTACAATATTCATCTTTACAAGTTGGAACTACTAGTTCTTCAGCAAAATATTTCAATAGTTTCAAATTTGACATGAGCATTGTTAAACACTACAAAGTAATAACAAGTACTGTAAGAAATTTCATTCTACAACATTTTAAAAGCAGTAAAAGAGTCTTAAAAGCATTACAAAAATCGTAGTTAGTTTAAAGCTTTCATTAGTCTTTAATACACTGGTGAAACAAATTAAGAGTATTAGCATATTTTATCGAATTGCATGAAAAGAACTGAACTGAAGGAAAAACCACTGCTTCTAGATAAAAATGCAAATCTTGTACGGTAAATACGTTAGCGTACACTTGTGTGTTGGCGGATCCAGAAAAAAAAACAGCCTTTATAAGCGCGTGGAGGGTAAGACGAATTCCGTTCGCTAGCGAATCCATCTCGGCGAATTTCTTGGTGTTATCTTGCAGCAATCGGTTAAATTCACATCGGAACAGTAAAAATGAGTAACCACCAATGTTTAGATGATGGAATGAGGTGGCAAATTGTGGGGAGGCTAGACGCAGGCCAATCGCAAGTCTAGATGTGCAGAGAGTATAATTTAATGCCCATCGTCATGCGTAACCTATGGAAGCAGTTCCAGGATACTGGATGTATAGAGAGAAAGCCTGGGCAAGGTCGTCCAAGAGCCACGACGGCGAGAGAAGATAGCTATTTGTCCATTTTAGCGAGGCATAACAGAGAGGATACAGCTTCTCAGCTCTCTCGGGACTTGTATGCAGCCACAGGAACCCGTGTAACAAGAGTGACTGTTTCCAAAAGACTGAATGAGAGAGGGCTGTTTGCCAGAAGACCGGCTGTTTGCGTCCCTCTCACGTCTACGGACAGGACAGTCCGATTAGTACGGTGCAGGCAGCATAGTGATTGGAGTACGGAGTAATGGGCGACCTTTCTGTTACCGACGAGTCCCGTTTTAGCCTAAACATCGATTCTCGCCGTACTTTCATATGGAGGGAGCCAAGGATCCGCTACCTATCCTCCAATGTTCGTAAAATCAACAATTATTGCGGTGGTGATGTAATGGTCTGGGCAGACATCATTTTGGATGGCCGCACACCTCTCCACGTCTTTGATAGAGGCTATGTGACTGGTGTGAGGTCTTGGAGTCCTATGTTCGCCTTTTCCGGGGCCCAGTGGGCCCCGAGTTCATCTCAGAGAACGATAACGTGAGGCCACATAGAGCTCTTCTGGTCGACGAATTTCCCGAGAGTGAGGATATTCGCCGGATGGGTTGGTCAGCCAGGTCTCCAGAACTCCAGACGGGCCAACTCGGTTAGTTATCTTTGTACAGCTTCGGCTAAGTTCAGCTAGATAGGATTGGTTTAGTTTCTTATTTCCCATTTTAAGTTAAAACCCAAGTCGGGGCTTTCCTGTAAGTCCGAGAAGGGCACCGACAGTTATTATAATTTTTTTAGTGATTAAAAGGCGATTTTAACTCTTCTATGGACTTATATTTTATATAGTAGTAAGAAGACCAGCGAATAGTCTCTAGACACTTCCTCAAGATTCTAGTAGCCAGTGAAGAACACGTAAATTAACTAGAACTTTACAGTGGCGCCCGAATTGAAAAAGATTTTGGGCAAAAATTCGTCACCAGGATTTGGCGAATGAGTTTCCTAATCCCTAGTCGCCCTTTAAAAGGGTAAGTAATATAACTTATTTTCAGCTTCCTTCGCGCATGTATTCGGGAGGTCCAAGTTCGAGTCCCGGCAAAGTCATTGCTCATTTTTCAAATCTCCCGCATAAAAAAAAACCTAATGACTCTACAAACTAACCGTTTAATATGATTTGGAGCTTTGCTTTAACTTTATGAGGACTTAGTGTTCTGTGCATACTCTTTGCAAACATGGTGAATTACTTACAAGGTTCTTATCCTCAAATTCTAAGTCCTGAACTGGAACAGGGAGCGGAAGGTACGCTATGTTCTGGTGTAACTGCTGGGCTGGAGAATAACTGCACGTGAAGGGATTTGAAATTCTTTTTTATTCAATCACTAGTAATTACAAAAACTTCCCAACTTGGAAGAGATACAGAAAGTAAAAGACCGCACTTGGGTCTTAACGTAACAATCAAATAATTTCAAAACTAAACCTAAAATAGAAATTAAATCAACTTTGCTTCGCAGAGCAATTCGCGGAAGTTGGCCTCTATCTAAAAGGGTGCGTAGCAAGATATACTAAATACTACCGCACTTTAATTTATTTTACAAAGCAATCACGTAGTAAGCACTATGGCTTATAAATTTAAACTGCTAGCTGGTCAGGCGAGCGTTGAGCAGCGTGACCGTGATCTGAGGCAAAGCTCTCACACACCGAGAGGTTTCTACCTCTGCTTAAATAGTGCATGGCTGAACTTCAAAAATTAGCATAAGCTAAAAACGCGCGCTTCTTCTGACAGGAAGTTGAAGCAGAGAGGAGATAGAAAAGATTTAAATTAAAATAAACTTGGTTAGTTTAACTAAAACCTTACAACTTCTTCTTTCCATAATCCTCGTCAATGTAAACTAATTTGGTTGTGTATTTAAGCTGAGGTTGTTAAATCTTGCTAGAGAGTTCTGGCATGCGCGCTGAGTAGTTAGATTCCGTTAACTCTAGTTTAAATGTCTAGTTAACTATGTCGGTTTTGCGTTTTCTTGCCGTCGATACTTTAATCTAATGTCCCAGTGATTTATTGAGCCAGCTCAGTATTTAACTGTGTAATTTTAGACTACAAATCAATGTTTAATTTGAATTTACTGTTCTTATTTTAATTTAAATTTTCCAGAAGTCGTGGTTATTTGCAGCACAAAATTTGTGCCATTATGTTCAAAGTTCTGCTTAAATAAAAAGGCTGTTTTAAAACCTTCGTAAAACTTTGTCGTACTATATCAGACATAGCGGTACCTCGCTACATGTCTGTTATAGAACTGAAATTCCAGTACTAGACCGCGTACTGGCGCAAAACACGAGGCCTTCTTTAACAATTACCATTGTTACTTTTCCTATATTTATCACAATAAGGTGTGAAATAGGAGGAGAAATAGCGTACTATGTGATAGTACGCTATCACAAAATCTGACAAAAAATGCGTTAGATACGATATGATTGTTAATGACGACATAATTCTACTTTTTTCCCATTGGTTAATCATAATTTTTTGTTTGCGAAATTTAGCAATCCCATTGCATAAAGAACACTTTATTATTGTGAAATAAAATGCATCATTAATTAAGAATTTATTTTGGTAAAAATTAATTTTGGGCCCTGCAACTTGATAGAAAAGGAAAATCACCAATTTAACAAGGAGACTTTCAGGGTTATTACAAATATGTTTTAGTTTCATATTTTAGTTACATGTTCGGGAGATAAATTAAAGATCTTAGTGATCGTCAAATGCCAGCACCTTTAAAAACTATCAGAACACGGAAATAAAAATTGCTGTGGCAACATAGTGTAAAAAGAAAATTTGCAAAAACAAAAGTGAAAAGATAGCTTCAGACGCTTCTAGCGTCAAATCGACCCACTCTCAATCAAAAATAGTTCTCTTTTAACGAAACTCGAAATGATATTTCTTTTCCATTTACGACATGTGCTATCCAGCTGAAAGAGCTATGAGCAGGAAATAAGAAAAAGTATAAATTGATTGACCGAGAAAAGAAGAAGTAAATAGATTAACCGGCGGAAAACATTTTCACCGCAGTGCTTCCTTTGGGGGTCTGAGGTCATGAATTGCGCCTCAGCCAATCGATTGCGGTCATGTAAGAAAAATCAAATTTGGCCTTTGCTCTCGATCACTCTTCTTCCACGCACCATCCTTAAGCAGCTCACCATTTGGCAAGGACATCTCACAGAACAACAAAAGAAGGAAGAGGATTAAGCGAAAGCAGTAAGGGCAATAATTGTCTTGAAAAGATAGTAACTTTTGCACTTTCTATGAGATTAAAGAAATTTTAGCGAATAATCAGAATCTCGCATACCAGAAGATATAAATAGGTTAATGAGGTAATTACAGTCTCCTCCTTTCTTTAAGGCTTTAAACACCTTTTTAGGGTAACAGTAAATTTCCATAACAGAACCGTGATAATGCTGAGACATTAGCCTCAGGTAAAGAGAGAGTTAGGCAGCAAAATTTAAACATGTTAAATAAATTAAGTATTGATGAGAAAAAATGAGGAAAAAGATATTGACGGAGAGTAATTCTGAGCATTGCCTCGGGTGTTAAAATGTTTTGGATATGGCTCTGGCTATAGAATCTAAGTGTACGAATTTAATTTGGGGCATCCTATCTTTTAAAACACTATAAATTTACCAAAAAGAAATCCGAACTTATATAGCTACGGGGGGAAACTCCTGCGTTTTTCCACCATTTGTTTTTTCTTCCTTAACCTCTACTCTAGTAAGTTACTTTATCACGGCATTTATTATCCATGCAGACTGCCAAACTGCCCATTCTCAGTAGTACTGCCATTCGACTTTCCATTAAATTTTCAGTTTAGCTCCCAAAGTAAAAAAGGAGTTAATTGCTAAACTAGCCGAATGACCTAAAATTAATATATGTATTACTTGATAATTCATATTTCCATTTTGTTTTTTTTTAAATTCTCTAGAGTATGTAATTTATAATGGATCCAGAATACAAAACTTATAATGCATCTAATTAAAATTTTACGAACGTTTTTGCCACCAACAAAAGATTTTTCTCCTCAACGCCGTATATTATGTTCCTCAAACCAAATCTCTTGCACTTTTAACAATGAGTCTTTTCTATTACTTTATAAATGTATTCGAGGAAAATGTTTAAAATTTTTAAGGCTATAACTTCATATAGTGTGTATACAACCAGTATTAGATACGATGGTGGAATAACAGAGAATTGTTTTTATTTGGGGATATTAGTTGAGGCTTATGTTCAGTTTCGGCGATTACTATTAAAAGTTTCGTTTTTATTTTCAAAATATGAAACTTTATTTCTGCTGTGTGTTTATATATTTGTTACTTTGTAAGATACAGATGATAATTATGTTTTTGCTCTTTAAAGATGTCAGGACTGAGTGTTTTATGCATATTCTTGGCAAACATCTTCGTGACAACTTTAGGTCCTGATCCTGAACAAAGAGCTGAATGCAGCTATGTTCTGTGGTAGAAAACTGTGGTTAAGTGGTAGAAGAACTGCACTTGAGAAGGATTTAAAATCCTCTTTTATTAAACCACAATTATATACAGCCACTTTCCCAACTCGGGAGGGATACAGAAAATAATGACCGCCCTTGGTTCTAAACTGAACAATCAAATTATTTTAAACTAAAATTAAGTAGAAATTAAATCGTCGTTGCTCACAGAGCTATAAACGCGAGGTTGGTCTCTAAACTAAATGGTGCGTAGCAAGATTTAACTAATACTGACGCACCTAGAATTACTTCAATAAGTAATAGCGTAACAGCGCTACGGCTTAGACTTTAAATACTAGCTGGTCAGGCGAACGTCGAATAGAGTAGCAGTGGTCTGAGACTAAAAGCTCTCTCACACTGAGAGATTCCTACCTCTTGCTTAAATAGAACTTTTCTCCACTTCAAATTAGCATAAAGCTGAAACGCGCGCTTATTCTAGCGGGAAGTTGAAATAAGAACAGATAGAAAAAGGCAAATTAAAATAAAACTTTGTTAGTTTAATTTAAAACCTTACAAAGATAGAAAATTAGTGGTTTTAATAAGCAACAGGAATCAGCATGCATGCGTGCATGCTTGGCATTTCTTCCACAAGTTGTCAATTAAACAGTCAGATCCTTCAGTCCGCAGCAAAGATGGCACATGCCGTAACCCATCTTGCGGCTCATATAAAGACTTCAGAAAAGAGTACAAAGAGCTACCCGTCTTCTGATATGGTCTAATACGTACTTTATTTGACTGATCTGTAGGTCAACTTCCTCAATTCGCTGAATTCCTTGTGTCTGAAGGTATTGGGCGACCTATGTGCCCTCTTATGGTGAATGTAATTATCTACTAAAAGGAATCATCTTTTAATATCGGCGATATCGACTCTTTATGTCTGAGAAGAGATAGAAGTGACAAATTTCGTAAGAAACATGCGCAGGCTAGTGTGATCGTCTAAACGAATTCCTGCACAAACAAGAATACTGCCATTTCAATATGTGCCCCGTTTAACGACATTTGAGTATTTGTATCATGTTCCTTGCTCTTTTCAGATCTTAGCATGACATTAGTTACACTTTAGGGAGGAAATGGACTCATCTGTGGAAAGTACGGTATGTTTTCTTTTCCACATGACGTGCTTTTTTATGCTCTCAGTCGCTGAGCTCTATGTGATGGCGTGGAATAAAAAAAGTAAGTATTCTAGCAAACGCGATAGGCTTACCAGCCCACTACTCACGATCTTACGGTATCCGATAAAATATTTATGTAAAACATCATTTACAATGTTTCACGGAAAAATTTTCAACAAACATCAATATTTTCCGAACTCAGTGCGAGAGTTGAAACGTAGTCACACATTCCTGTGTTTAGGTTTAAAAACTAGCGTTTCCTAAACAAATGGCAATGCGTTTCCGTTACGTATACTGTTTATTTCTTTTATCCTTTATATTTCAAAAGCTTTATTTGACGTTTTTATAATTTTTATAAAATAATAAACGAAATAAAAAATAAAATTCATGAAGTGGTAACGGAAAAAACATTTGTTTCTTTAACTTTTGAAGAGCAATATGTTTATAAATGATTATACAAAATTTATCTTTGAGTGGGTTGTGTTGTGTGGATTAGTGGACTTACCCTTAAAGGATAAACTGAATAGTAAACGAAACAAGTCTTATAAGAGATCTTTTTAACCTTCATAACAAATTAGGTTACTTCTTGAATTTCGCAGCTCCCGTTATCAAAACTGTTCCAGGATTATCGCTATTGTTGCGTGCCTACGGGTTCGTTATGGATTGAATGCACAAGTCGTAAAAAGTTAACAAAAATTTATTCTTTCCACAAGAAATAAATCAAAATGTTAAAATATTTCTTCAGAGATATTCGCACAATATCACAATATCTCAAAGGTTTGTAAAACTCAATTCCAAACAGATAAACTAATTCTATCCAAAGCGAAATCGCTATAATCAATAACAGCATTAAGTAAACAAACAAGCAGTTCGCTTTAAACAGTTACAACTACAACTGAGATGATCCAAGGATCCAAGGATTAATTATTACGGAGTGCCTAAGATAAAGAACCCTCTACCTGCACATCATAGTTATTAAAAGGGAGCACAAATAGGAAAAAATACATGAAACACGTTAAAGAAAAATAAAAAGGAAGTCAACATGACTTCCTTTTTATTTTTTATCTTTCCTTTTTATCTTTTTTTATTTAGAAAAATTACAGAGACAAAAAGAAGAACTTCTAAAAATATTATAAGTTCAGAAAAATTAAGCAGCGATTAGCGAGATTCGATCTCGGGACCTTTCGGTCTTGACTCTATTTTTTTGGGGGGGGGGGTATTTTATAACTTTTAAACATGAATACAACACCAAGGATAAAGAAGATAGGAAAGATTTTACGATTAATAGGCTACTTGGTCACATAAATTATAATATAGTTATATACTAGTAGTGTAATGACTACTTACCGGAGAATAGCAATTTGGTAGATTAAATCTGCGGTAAATGATATGATATTTAAAAGGAACAGATTGATAATCATGTGTGAGGCATATCTCTTTTAGCAGGAGGGAAGATCCCGTACTCCCGTCCAATCACAGACCGTGGTCTTTTTGAGGAGCTTGGGATCGACGAATCGTAGGCAGGCAGCATTTGTGAAGCACGATTATCAATCTGTTCAATTTTGGCAAACAAATTTTGACTAAGTCTTTTAATTAAGACATCAATAGATTTAATTTTAAGGTCCGAATGAATGACGTCATTATGAACATACCAGGGTGCATTAAGGGCTAAACGAAGAGTCTTATTCTGAAAGGTTTGAAGTTTTAATATATGTGTCTTAGATGCAGCGGCCCAGATGGTGCAGGCATACATAAAAATTGGTCGCATAATCGAAGTATAGAGAAGAGCTTTGTTTTTAATAGACAGATGGCTCTTTCGAGCTAATAAGGGGTATAGTTGGGTTCTGACTATTTTCGCTTTTTTGAGAACATTCTCAATATGAAGACACCAGATTAATTTTGAATCCAAGGTTCCACCAAGGTATTTATACAAATTACACCAGGGAATGTAATCGTCAGAAAGCTTTAAGTTAATGGTAGGGTATGGGAGATGGGACTTGTGGAAAATTATAGCAGCACATTTAGCAAAATTAATTTTGATTTTTCAGGTAATGAGCCAGAGCTCTAGACTAGAGAGATAACTCTGAATTTTTGGAACCAGAAAATCCAGGCGTTTGTGTTGAGCTAGGATGGCCGTGTCATCTACATAAAGAAGCAAGAGCGACACTTGGTAATTTTGGGATGTCATTAATATTGAAAATTTGAGGGCCAATAAGACAACTGAGATGAGGTGTTTAAATTCGGCTTTTATAAGCTTTTGAATTAGCACAAGGTCATTCTTTTACTTTCTCGATTTTTCTGGATTACAAAAGCAATTACAAGATATTTATTTATTAAATATTAAATGCACGCGCTCTTGTATTTTTACTTTTCTGGCTCAGTTTCTATTACAATTCGTCACGCTCTCCATTGCACGGAAAAATAAAACAATTTTAATACAATTATAAATGAATATTCAAATAAATACGAAATCCGTAACACTGCCCCTCTCCCTAGGACTGCACGTCCTGGGCAGTACAATCCTTGGACAGGAAGCCAACTTACAACTAAGGCATCAATGCAATAATAAATACTATTTTACAACAATAAACAACATAAACATTAATTGCAATAAGTAACTTAAAATAAATCAAATACTATCAAATACTAAATGCAAATCAAATAATATCAAATACTAAATACAAATGAAGTACTATCAAATAGTAAATACAAAAAGGGCCATGGTATTATGCTATTTACAATTATATACTCTACGGACTATGGCCATAGTAATGAGCTAACCTGTCGGAATGGACGACTTTAGGCTTAGAGTTCGAGGACTTACGAATCCGAACCACGACTCCTTCAGCCTGTTTAGGACTGTGTAAGGACCATTCCAAGGTGACTGTAGTGTGAGACAGAGTTTATTCTGTCGAGTCGTATTCCACAACCACACCTTGTCTCCTTCGTTGAAACGAGGGCCTGTAACTTTCCTGTCGTGACGGGTCTTCATCTTCTCCGTCGCCAAGTTGACTCGCTCTCGGCCAAAGTTGTGCATCACTTCAAATCGGGCGTGGAGATCTTGAATGTATTCCTCAGGCGATGAAGGCGCATACGTAGGGTGACCAAACAAAAGATCACATGGCAGAAGGTCACGACCGAAGAGCATCTGAGATGCGGAATACCGATAACGAACTTTTGCCTGCTCTCTGTCAGCTTGTGAAGGGTTCGTCTGATGGAAGGAAAGGCTTTCACGAATCTCTTATAGTAGGTCCAGAGTCCTAAAAAGCTTCTCAGCTGGTGGATACTTCGGAACGTCTCCAGTCTTTAACAGCTGACACTTTTTCAGGATTCGTATGCACATCTTCAGCAGAGGTGACATGTCCGAGGTAAGTCACTTCCTGTCTGAATAATTTGCATTTAGCGGGACTCAACTTCAGATTGGCTTTTTTCTGTTTCTGAAGCACCTTTCTAAGATTTTCTAGATGTTCTTCGAAACTCTTCCCGACGATGATGATGTCATCCAGGTATATCAGACAGGCTTCGTAGGAAAGACCTTTTAAAAAAGTCTCAATTAGGAGCTCGAATGTAGCCGGTGCATTACATAGTCCAAACGGCATCACCTTGAACTGCCAAAGTCCTTGTCCGGTAGTAAATGCCGTCTTTTCTCAGTCATCAAGATGTATTTCTACCTGCCAAAATCCACCCTTTAAATCAAGTGTCGAGAACCATTTGCTTCCAGAAGGAGTGTCCAGAATGTCGTCAATTCTAGGAAGAGAGTAACTGTGTTTTTTCGTAATCTCGTTCAAACGGCGATAGTCAACGCAAAATCTGGTTGACCCGTCTTTCTTCTTCACCAGGACCATGGGAGATGCACAGGAACCTGCTCAAGGCTCGATGGCATTGCCTTCTTGCATGTCCTTTAAACGTGTTCGTACCTCTTCCTATTTCGCAATCGGCAGACGTCTTGGATGTTGCTTGATTGGAGGATGATCACCAGTATCGATTCTATGTTGAGAAAAACTGGTCAGAAGGCGAGCGGGAGAAAACATCTTGAAAATCTTTAACGAAACCCTCAGCAGCATTCCTTTCCTCATCGTTTAATTGCGCATTCTGCAATAACTCCGATGTAACGTTCTCTGAAGACACGGTTTCTGAGATGTTATTTTCTCTTTCAACGCTTGTTGCTGGAGTGCATTGGCAACCACTTCACCTTTCCTAATAACTCTCACCTTGTCAGTTACATTGGCAACTCTCACCGGGATAACGGTCCTCGACAGGTCGACGAGTGCTGACGCTAGTAGTACTCCTTTAGGGCTATTACAGTTCTTGGAATATTCCATTACGCCGTAGCGGAAATTTCTATTTTCGGCTATGGATCCAGATAGTAAAATTTCTCTTCTTGCCAGTATTTTGATATCGTCTTGATCTATGATTTTGTGGATAGATTTCACTCCTTCCTCATTAATCCCGAATAAGGTTATCTCCTCAGAGGCAGAATGCAGTTCGCTATTTTTAAGTTTCAAAGAAAAATTATATTTCCTTAGAAACTCCAAGCTGAGTATGTAAGAGTCTGTAATTTCTGCTACATATGCCGTGTGATGGTAAGCGGCACTTCCAAACGTGATGTTAACATTTAATTTTCCTTCGATTTCGATCATTTCGCCTGAGACAGTCCGGAGGATAACGTAGGGCGGCGTCTCGATGAGTTTGCTTTTCAATTGTTCAGCCACATATTTTCGAATGATGGTAACATTGGCTCCTGTACCGATGGTTATATTACAAGGAACTCCATTGATGTGTCCCATGAGGAAAAGTGTGTTACTGCTGCCACTCACTGCAGAAATCTGAAGTGCTTTAAACTGGGGCTTTTTATTATCTGGCAACCTCCGCCCCGCGAGATTGCCACAAATTAGTTTCCCTCCTTCTTGATAAACACGGTTTTAACATCCGTGCCCTGGAGTGTTCCACAGTTTCTTCGTATGTGCCGTTCAGCACAGCATTTCCAGCACTTAACGTCGGTTTCTTGTCACCAATATTCCGTGTAAAGGCATTTTATTTTCTGATTAAATCGTCTAGGCGAGCAGTCATTTGATCCCATGGTTCTTGTATGTGAGCAGCTCTGATTGGGTGGCGGTCTGTATGAGTGGCTTGCTGTGCTGCCTCTAATTTCATAGCACTTTTTATGTCCGGCACACCGGAGCACTTTTTATGTCCTTCACATCAGCCATTCGCAGTGCTTTCTGTAGTTCAGGATGCCGTCGATGAAATATTGCTGGGACAGGATTTCCCTTGTTTATCTCGGAGACTCTGTAATGGCAAGATGGGACAGCCTTTCAACATCCGTGGCGAGCTCTTGGAGTGTTTCGGTGGGCTTCTGTTGACGGGATTTTAATTGAAGCCTTTTGTAGTCTTTCAAATATATCTCTCCGAAGAGCAGTTCCAGTGCGCCGGATAGAGCTTCGAACTCTAGTCTCTCGTTTTCTGGAAGAGACTGCAGGGTATCCCGCTCCGTCTGCTCTCAGTGAAGCAGCGAGATGACAGTCCTTAGCTTAGGAATCCCATCCCTTCGCATCTGCAACTATAGAAAATTGTGCCTTATATACCTGCCAGGAGGTCGTCCCATCATATGTCGATAGCTTCAGAGAGGGGAGAGCAGACATGGGTAAAAATTTAAATCCATCCGAATCGTTTCCTGCTGTCACTATGCAATTCTTTAAGGCGTCAACTCTTTGGCGAAGCCAGCAGAAACCTCTGTCATCAATTTGTTATTCCATGGCACTAACTCTCTCTTCTATTTTTTCTTTCACAGAAGAAACCCTGCAATCGATTTGTTGTTCCACGGCAGAAACTCTCTCTTCTATTTGTTCCTTGACAGAAGAAACGTTCTTTTCAATTTGTCCAACTTTATTTTCAACGGCGTCTACTCTGTCTTTCATACACTCAAATTTGTTTTCTATTATACAGGTAATCTCGTGTTTAACAGCTTTCATTTCACCTTTAGCAGATTCTTATCTTTTCCTGAACGGCTCATATGTCTTCTTTAACGGTTTCTTGACTAGTTTCCATCTTTTCTTGACCTACTTTTATCTCCTCTTTAACGGATTCTTGGGCAGCTCCAATCTTTTCCTTGAATGCAGAAAAGGCTGCATAAACTGCCTTAACTGTTCTTCCATTGCTCTAGTTAAAGGCATTCAATCCCACGCCTGACACCAAAAATTGTTGCGTGCGCACGGGTTCATTATGGATTGAATGCACAAGTCGTTAAATAGTTAACAAAAATGTATTCTTTCCACAAGAAATAAATAAAAATGCTGAAATATTTCTTCAGAGATATTCGCACAATATCACAATATCTCAAACGTTTAGCAAAACTCAATTCAAAACAGATAAACTAATTCTATCGTACAGCGAAATCGCTACGATCAATCACAGATTTAAGTAAGTAAACAGCACTTCGCTTTAAACAGCTACAACTACTACAAATGAGATGAGTCCAGTCCAGTCAAGTATTGCCGGAATATCGTAGCAATTGCATGATGTGTCCGGCTCCTGATAATTTGCCCAAAAGGCACATGACATGGGTAGGTCCATGTAGGTAAAATATATACACGAAAAGGAGGGGGGTGACCATGCATCACCAGGCTTAGAAAAACCAAAAATTATCACAATCGGCGCAGCGACAAGGAGAGAGAAAACGCAAAACTTGACAAATGGCCTAGAGCGCAAGAAATATAAAACACATAATATCAAATTAAATACAGACACAAATATAAAATACAAACATAAAGAAATACAAATATGCAATGATAAAAATACAAATACGCAAAAATAGTGAAAATAAAGTTGAATAAGTAGAATGTATACATTACGTACAGACCAGCAAATAGCTAGCAAAAGTAAGTGCCAAGTGCTTTACGTGGGAAAGTTTAAATCAGATATATGTGCCGCATAAGGTCTGATATATCTGTCCTCTATGAGAATTTCATAGTCAAGGGTGTTGAAGATCTCGAGGTGTGGGCAAGTGAGAGCCTTGTTGAAGAACTTGTCATTAATTCGAAGAAGATAATCTTTGACAGTTTCAATAAATCTCTGTGTAGCATATGGTTGGACACAAAATAATGAGCATTCGTAAAACTTGTTTTGCGTAACTTGTATTCTGTAGAGGTCACGTGATGTAAAAGCTGCCCAGGCCTGGGAGGCATAAGAGGAAATAGGGCGCACTATTGCCGTATAAAGGTGCTTCTTACGTAACAAATCCAGTTGCGAATACTTTCCTAAAAGCGGCATAAGGCTTTTCATAGCAATTATGGTCTCGTTTCGGATGTGAGTGAAGTGATCAGTCCACGTAAATTTGTGATTAAAAATTACACCTAGGTAATTGGCCTTTTTTATAATTGGGACTTCTACGTCGAAAAGGGTAAGTCTGACATTTAAGGGCTTTTTAGCCTTCTTCTTGCTAATAATGAGTAATTGCGATTCGCCATTTGGTGCACCAATGCTCTATGTGCGGAATTGTTTCTTGAAGTTTAGCAATTGCAATGGCCGAACTCAGGGATCTCACCGCCAGCGCCGTATCATCGGCGTAACACCCCAGGTAATTATTTAATCCAGTAAATGGTTTCGGGAAATCTGACACATAAAATAGATATAAAATTGGGCCAAGAATAGAGCCTTGGACCACGCCGGCATTTAATCTTCTCTGCGTAGAAGTATCTTGCCGATATTAGCAAAAAAATTTTCTATCTTTAATAAATGAGTATATAAGTAAAGTCACCTCCCGATCAAAGTCATTTGCAATTAGCTTGAAGATAAGCCCCTCATACCATGTTAATCGCACGGTCGAAAGCTTTCGCCACGTCCAGCATGAGGAGGACAACTTTTTGATGGTTATGAACGGCAGAGCCGATGAATTCCGCCAATCTGACTAACTGTTTCGTAGTTGATAATGACTTGCGGAAACCAAACTGCTTGGGAGGGAGCTTTTCAAGATATTTTTCCATGCGTTTCAAGATCACCTTTTCATATATTTTTCCCAATCCGGGTAGCAGACTAATTGGGCGGTAGCCGTCAGGATTTGTAATATCTTTTCCAGGCTGGGGGTAACTATAATTTTTGCGGTTTTCCATTTTGTTGGAAAATAGCTATTCTGCAGACATGCATTTAAAATACTTGCGTATTTGGCAATAATGTTTATAGGTAAATTCTTGGTTGTAAAATTAGGAATAGAGTCGTACCCGGGGGCTTTCCGATTCTTTAACCTCCTTATAATTTCAGAAATTTCAAATGGAGATGTGAACTCCGTCTTGTTGCGCACAGATGGACCTGTGAGATAGTCTTGAACGCAGTAGCGAACATCATAAACAAAAGAGTAATCACAAGGATTTTCATTTGGCAGGAATTGTTTTTCGAAATGTTCAGCTAGCATATCGGCTTTTTTTTTTTTTGTTGGTAAGAGCGATTTTGTTCCCATCGGAAATGGGCTTATTTATTGGTGAGCTGCGCTTGAGCTTTCGAGTAAATGACCAAAATTCGTGGTTGGGTTCATTGAAGCTGGCGATTTTGTCATTCCACCTTTCAATACGATATTGCTTTATTTGGACTCTAATTTACTTATTTAATCTATTAAGTTCTTTCTTGATACGCGGGTCCCACGAACAGTTCCATTGCTTGCGTAATCTGTTCCGTATCTTGATATCTTCCCGAATATGACGGGGGAGAATGTCCGGATTTTGTTCGCACGGAATTTTACGAGTAGGCGCAGTTTGAAGGCACAGTTGATCCGGTCCGTGAGTGCATTGATCGCACGGTCAATATCAGTTGTAATCCTCAGCGGTCCCGTATCTGGTTGGTTTTCTCGAAGAAATTGCTTGAAACAATCTCAGTCGGTGATGGTTTTCATTTTCGTATCATCACTTTTCTGAGTGCCTAAAGTAGCAATAACCGGCACATGATCCGAAGTTAAGTCCATATGTACATCTAAGAAAATTGGAATGGAGACAGTTGTAACAAGGATGTCCAAAATATCATCTTTATTTACACCTGTGATGGTAAATAAGTATAACTTGTGGGCGCATAAAAGTACACAGGATAATTGTTGACAAAATTGAAGAGTGTGTCACCATTAGCGTTTGATTTTCTGCAGTCCCACTCACGGCTTTTAGCATTAAAATCTCCTGCTAAGATAATGGGTTTGTCTGAGGGCAGCAATTCTGTTAGGATGTTCTCGTCAAGTGAGTGCTTGGGTGAATTATAAACTGCACTGAAATAAACAATGCCAAAGGCAGGCAGTAAAACAGAAGCAGTAATGAGTTGCAGTCCATTCAGGCGTACTTCGTCAATATAGGAAGACTGGAACGAATTTCTGACGAAGATAGCTGTGCCGCCACCCTTGTGGCTAAGTCTATCGCACCGATAGCATCTATAATTTGGGATGGTTATGCGATGGCTCGGGTTGGCATGCGTCTCAGAAATGAGAGCAATGTCAATCTCATTTTTTATTAGGAATTTTGAAGTTCTTGAAGTTTATTAAGAACGCATCTCGCATTCCAAATCATGACCTGTACTGGCGCTCTTTTAATTGGATGTATGGCCATTATCACTAGTTACGCTTTTATTATTTTCCTGATTGGTTTCCTTTAATTGAGTTATTTGTTGGGTTATTTGTAAGAATCCTGCACTTTTTATGATTGAAACAAGTGCAGCCATGTCGGAGAATACTTTTTTGGCCTCGCTTATGGTATCTGTATAGATACCCGAGGACAAAGCCTGAGCATATGACTTACCCTCTATGACTCTGTTATTAAATGTTTTTGATTTTTCTTCCTTCCGCTTCGGGAACTTTACACATCCTTTAAAACTGGCGGTATGTGATTCACCGCAGTTCACACAAACGAGAGGCTTATCTTTGTTATAATGGTCCGGGCAATCCTTTGAATTATTTCCCAGGGCGCAACGCACACATTTGGGGGGGGGGTAATTACACCCCTCCTGCGTGTGGTTAAAACCCTGGCATCTGAAACATTGCAATGGACCCTGACGCCCTTTATATTCAACTATTGATACTTTTAAGTGGCATAAATACCTGACACTATAGATACTGTTAGAGGCTTCCGTTTTAGGAAATGTAATCAAGAAAAGCGGTAATTTACTGACTTCACCATTACGACGTCTAGTCATTTGCTTGATATCTGATATAGTGAAATTTAGGCCTTCTAAATCATCTTTGATACGCTCAATAGTAGTACTGCGTAAGAGTCCTTTTATGACCACTTTTAGGTTCCTGTCTTGGGGGAGTATATAAGAGTCGTGTTCCACCCCTAATTCTTTGAGAATTCTGACCATGGCTCTATAACTGTCAGCATCTGCTGCAATTACTTTAACTCCGTCACGGATGTTTTGGCCAATGAAGCCAAGATTACGTTGGCGAAACATGGCAGCAATTTTGTCATAATCATATTTGTTTTCTTTCAAAATGATAGGAGGTAATTGATTAGATTTACTTTGAGAACTGTTCGTGGTCGTACCATCATTACTGGCAGCATTCGTATCCTGAGTAGGTGCCTGTGTGTCATCCTTATTTGTAGTATCCATAGGAGGATTATCCGCTTGCGTGGCGGTAGTTTGACCTAAGTCCCCGTGAATATCGGGAGTATCCTGAGTAGCCATAGAAGTAGAGGCAATAGCTGGGGATATGAGCTGAGTCTGTGTACTAAGTTTTATTCTCTTAGCAATAGGTCTTCGGTTACGATGCCTGATTGTTTGATCGCCCCTTCTACGGTTTTGCGTGTCTTCATCAGAACTGACGTCCTTATCCAAAGTAATTTCGTCATCAGTGCTGGTAGCAGAATCATCACGAAGTTTAATTGGGCTCTCTCATTATCACTGAGCGGTTTGTTTAATTCCTGATCATGTAAATTTCTGTCATGACTAATTTTATTCTGCTCTGCCTGAAGAGCGCGAATAATATCCAGTGAACTTATAAGGAAAGCATAGAACTTGCTTTCAATATCCGACCATGCTCCCTTAGTATTCTTAATTTGTTCAAGCTCCTGTATTTGCACAACATAAGAATCAATTAATCTCTCCATTCTCGCATGCACTAGCGCGGGGAGATAAGAAATCCAGCGCCCAACATAAAATAAAATGGAAGCTTGCGCCCCGGAACCAAACCCACACGACGGTGTTTTGGCAGACGGATGAGCAAGCGAAAATCTGTAAGGCTCCTGACTCTCACCTGACAGCGAGAGCTTGGGAGTAACTATACGGAAAATCGACCAACCACCAAAATTAAAATAAATAACATAATATTTAAATTAAAAATTTAAATTTAACTCTCTAATATTAATAGTTAAGCGTCAAATTAACGCAAAGTGGCTCAAAAACACCTAACCAGCAATCAGGCGTAGTGGCAAGACGGTGCGGATAATAATTCATAATAATGTTTATAGGTATGTTAATGTGTAATAATGTTTATGTGCTGTTCTTATTATAAGGTTTTATCGTAAAATACACGAGGATTCGATAAGCCGTAGCACGTGCAACGCTGAGTCATTGCGGTTGAAATGAGATGAGGTGTTTAAATTCGGCTTTTATAAGCTTTTGAATTAGCACGAGATCATTCTTTTACTTTCTCGATTTTTCTGGATCACAAAGGCAATTACGAGATATTTATTTATTAGATGTTAAATACACACGCTCTTGTATTTTTACTTTTCCGGCTCAGCTTTCTCTTACAATTCGTCACGCGCTGCATTGCACGGGAAAATAAAAAACAATTTTAATTACAATTATAAATAAATAGCCAAATAAATATAAAATCCAAAACACTATACATTTTGCGACAGCCACATCTCCATATTGCTTTTCCTATGACATTAAAAAGCTTTTCTCAGAGGATTTCCGCCGCATGAATTCCAAAAAATATGACTCTAGATGATGTCTAGCCGTCTGCCTTTGCTTTTTCGCCTTTTAACAAAGCCACACAAATGTTTCCAGAATTTTGGTGCAAGCACCCGTTGTCAAATCGACAAAATTAAATTTGTGATTCACAGTTAAATGGCTGTAACCGTGTTTCTCAAATTCGTGTGTTCAAACTCGCCAACAATTTGAATACACTCACTTCCAAAAGTTAAGCACGGCGAGGAAAATGCTAATTTCCGAAAGCCAATCAGAATTCGAGGATGCTATTCCCTGCAGAGGTAGATGGAAGTATGCAAATATGTTATGCAACAGCCAATTGCGCTTTCATGTCAAGAAATATGCAAAAAAGGCAGTCTTATAAGAAGCCAACTTTATGAAGGGTTACCGAAGTTGATTGTAAGTGTTGATAGAAGGTGTTTAAAACTTTCTTACAATTTGTTTTCAAGACATACGTGTTTCTATGACTTCCAGAAGACGAATGGAAGATTCTGAACGCTGGCGTGCTGTGGGGCGCATTGAAGCAGGACAGTCGATCACAGATGTTGTTCTTTCCTTCGGCGTTCATCATTCTGTAATTTCACGTTTATGGAAACAATTCCAAACCACACAGACAATTGTCCGAAGGCTCGTAGCCGATCGCCCAAGGGTTACAACCCCCACGGAAGATCGATATATTGTTATTGTATCCAAGCGGAATCGCAGACCGACCTCCTCATGTTTGACATCTATGGTTACAGCGTCCATTGGTAAGGCGATATTTGCAGCTACTGTACGCCGAAGATTACATATGAGTGGACTGTACGTCCGGGTACTCGAGTTTCTGTTCCTCTATCCATCCAACCAAGAGGGGCACGTTTACAGTGGTGCCGGGAACATGTTAATTAGAATGTGTCTGACTTGGGCAATGTCATGTTTACTGATGAGTCAAGATTTGCTCTAGAGCCAGATGACAAGCGTATAAGGATATGCGTAAACAGCGAACAAGGAATCAGTCCCAAAACATCACCGAACATCACGCATTCCGAGGCGGAAGCATTTTGGTGTGGTCAGGGATTTCATTAGGATACCGCACTGAACTGCACATCTTTAAACGGTGTTCTTTGACAGCTGTCCGGCATCGAGATGAAGTCCTAGAACCCATTGTGAGATTGTACGCTGCAGCAGTTGGCCCTACTTTTGTTTTAAAGGACGATAACGCACGTTCCCATAGAGCTGACATCGTCGATGACTACCTGGAGAGTGAAGGGATTACGTGATGGGATTGCGGGCTGTATATTCACGTTTCCCACCTCCAGCCACTCTTATTGATCTGGAAACTGCTCTACAAGAAGAATGGAGATTGCTTAATTCTGCGGTGGTTGACCACATAATTGAAAGCATGGTCACAAGGTGTAAGCTTTGTATACAGATGAGGGGGCATCACATACCCTATTAATGTCCTTTTTTTATTTTATGCTGTTTATTTTCACTTTTTTTGATTTTATGATGTTTATTTTCACTTTATACATAATTCTGTTTAAGTCTCCAGTATGTCATTATCTGATAACTTACAAAAATTTAATATTGTTTTCCTTTCTGTATATAATTATTGATTTTGTTTTCTGCATAAATATATATGCTACTTTCCTGCCGAATTTTGTGTCAATCAAAGCTGTATTTGTTGATTTTTTTGCATTTTACATCTTCTTGCTTAACTTTTGGAAGTGAGTGTATATCGCCGATCCTTCCACTATTTCAGCGTACTTGCTTCCCGATTTGGAATCTGAACAAGAAAGCACTCGCCAGTTTCCCGGCATAACATGCCGAATATCCACTGTTGTGGAAGTACCCTGCCAGTGTTGTTTCTTCGTCGTACGAATAAACTTTTGTCAATCCCAGCTATTTTTATAAGCCCGCTATTCGTCCTTTAGGTTGTCGAAGTAAACTAGCGAACAACCCTCTTTCAAATAACTGTTCCAATCAACTGTGGTATTTTGAAAAATGTTGATCTGCTTATCGTACCACTTCAGCGGCATTTGTTACTCTGCCCATTAGTAGAGGAAAGACAGAACTGTTAGGAATAGTATTCTGGAACCACTAAACCAGTTGTCGGATCAAATGCTGTTTTGCTGTTGTTGTTGACAACTTTTCACATACTTTCCTCTACATACTTTCGTTCACATATAATTTCACTTTGTAGCTATTTACGATATGCAGTTGCGATGTAATATATCTTTTTCCTGGAAAAACGATACAGCATCTTCCTCTTCAGTAAATTAAAAATTGTCAACATTTTTTTACAATGTTTAAACTGAAAATGACTGCTACGATATTACTCTGCTATAAAATTCGGCAAAAAGAAGTCGAGAGTGAAAGTATTATTTATTACATCAATGTTTAAATTGAAAAAGGACTGTTACGATATCATGCGGTTTGTCAGATTCGCCAAAAGTAAGTCGAAAGTACGTTTTTTACGTAAAATGTTTAAACTGAAAAAAGACTTATTATGATTTCACGATTTGTATGATAATGATCGCAATATGTGCTTTCTTTGGTAAATATAACTACCAAAATATACGAATGCAATACCAAAACTCACAATTAGTGGTAACTCCCCTAAAAAACGGCTGATTAATCATCGTACTTACGTCAGTCAAATTTGCAAGAACATCATAGTTTGCTTTACATATTCAATAAAATTGTCCCGTAGAAAAATGATTAATCTTAGATAGCCTTGTTTTCAAGATATACTCCCCTCTTTTTCTTAGGCTTTCTTCAAAGTCGGAATAAATTGTAACAATATCACGTCATCATTAGTTCTGTAAATTAAATGTTAATTTTCAAAATACACGTAACCCATGTATGCCTAACGGAAAACAATTCAGAAGATTGTCATACATTCCTGTTTGCCTCAGGGCAAAGAAAACCGTTTTAAAATAAGCAGGTATAAAAGTTCTGTTTAAAAATTGAGAGTAAATACTACCAAACGATGTCTTATTTTAGAAATCTAAAAAATTAATTTCCTAACACAAATTTAAGAAACATTTCATTAAAAGTAAACTCTCTCTGCTCCAACAATGTTTTATTCAGCTGACATTTATTAAGAGAGAAATATCATTTACATATATTTTTTCTATTATTTTAGATTTGGAATAAGATAAAGTTACAATAAAAACTATCAGTTACATCAAAAAGAACAGTCGTTGTTGTTAATTAAAACTGTCTGAGACCCTTATCCTCTAAACTGACAAACATATTGAAGAAAAAAGCCGAAATAGTACCGAATGTAGCTAATAAGAGGAAAATCCATGCAACCGTTCTGAATACTATTAAAAATGCATCAGAGACCGTCTGGCAATATAATACAATTAGGCTGTACATATCTTTGGGCACAATAAAAAATTCATAGAACACGGCGTATGAAATTTTCATGTGATATCTATTCGAACAACGCTTTACCTGGAATTGTTATGCATAAAACAGGGAGATGAAAGATTCAAGAGGTGTGCTATAGCTTTTATCTCTAGCAACGGAGAAGTTATTCGTGGAATATTTTGAAGAAAGGCAGTTTCAAAGCAACACTCTGACTGAATATTTGATTTCATAAACAGCAGATTTTTTAGTTGATTCCCATTCTCATGCTAATAATACTGAAAATTAATATATTTCTTATTACGTTATAAGGTATTTTCTCCCTCCTTACAGAATGGATTCGTGGTGTCACGGTAGCACACTCGGTGCGTATTCGAGAGGTTCAAGTTCCAGTCCCGGTTCGAAAAAAAGGTTTCTGGAGGTCCATGTTCGAAACAAAATACCAAATGCTACAACGTAAATCTCAAATACTGTACTTTACAGAATTTTGTGTGCTAATTTCAAATAGGGTTACCAAATTTTACTATTTTAAAGGTTTCACCAATTTCTTATCTGTGGCTTCAAAAACTTGTATGGTAAGCAGAAAACTCGACAATAAATGATTGTTTTCGAAAATTTGCTTTTTTAACGATTTAGTTGCTTGTAGCAGAGACGTGCCGAAGTACCCTTTTTACCTGAGGCAAAGTATTGCGTGCTCTTATATACACTCAAATTAACTTTAACTGTATACTTTTATAGTCAACAAAGGTAATTACACTGTATCATACGAAACTTCCTATAATATTGTTGCATGCGTACGGGTTCGTTATGGGTTGAATGCACAAGTCGTTAAAAGTTGACAAAAATCTATTCTTTCCACAAGAAATTAATCAAAATGCTGAATTATTCCTTCTTTTCGCACAATATCTCAAACGTTCAGCAAAACTCAATTCAAAACAGATAAAATAATTCCATCTCACAGCGAAATCGCTACAATCAATAACAGCATTAAGTAAACAAACAGCAGTTCACTTTAAACAGCTACAACTACAACTGAGATGAGGCGTTTCAATTCGGCTTTTATAAGCTTTTAAATTATCACTAGAACATTCTCGATTTTTCTGGATGGCAACAGTAATTATGAAATTTTTATTTATTAAATATTAAATGCACGCGTTCTTTTATTTTTATTTTTCCGAAGTAGCTTTCTCTTCAAAAATCGTCTGCGTTGCACAGGAAATTAAAACAGTTTTAATTACAATTCTAAATAAATAGCCAAATAAATATGAAATCCGTAACACTGCTCCCTTCCCAAGGACTGCACGTCCCGGGCAGTACAATCCTTGTACAGGAAGTCAAACTTGCAACTAAGGCAGCAATGCAATAATAAACATTACAATAACAAAATAAGCAATAATTGCAATAAGTAACTTTCAGCAAATTAAATACTATCAAAAACTAAATTCAATTCAAAGACTAAACACAAATACTATCAAATACAAATGCTATCAAATAAAAATACTTATCAAATACTAATACTTAATACAAATCAAATACTAAATACAAATAGGACCATGGTCGTATACTATTTACATTATTATTTACAATTATATACACTACGCAGTATGGCCATAGTAATGAACTAGTCTGTCGTAATGAACGACTTTAGATTTAGAGTTCGATGACTTACGGATCCGAACCACGACGTCATTCAGCCTGTTTAGGACTGTGTAAGCACCATCCCAAGGTGACTGTAGTTTCGGAGAAAGTCCTTTTCTGCGAGTCGGATTCCATAACCACACCTTGTATCCTTCGTTGAAACGATGTCCGGTAGCTCTCGTGTCGTATCGGGTCTTCATTTTCTCCCTCGCCAAGTTGACTGGCTTTCGTGCAGAACTGT
Organism: Stegodyphus mimosarum; assembly: GCA_000611955.2. Lineage (NCBI taxonomy): Eukaryota > Metazoa > Arthropoda > Arachnida > Araneae > Eresidae > Stegodyphus > Stegodyphus mimosarum. The sequence continues at coordinate 205,412 of KK119382.1, forward strand.
GCTTCACTTCAAACCGGGCTTGGACATCTTGAATGTATTCCTCAGGCGATGAAGGCACATCTGCAGGGTGGCCAAATACGAGATCGCAAGGCAGCCGAAGATCACGGCCGATGAGCATCTGGTATGGAGGATTGCTGTTAGTCTTGGATTTCTGTTCAACTCTAGTATGATTTCGGCAGCTTTCTGAGCAGGGTCTTTCACACAAGACGTCGACGTTTCCAGCTGAGGATTCCTTCTGATGATCGATAGTCATGTCCTCAGATGCTAAAAGCAGTTTGTTGTTTTTGAATTTGAAGGAAAAGTTGTATTTCCTTAAAACGTCCAATCCTAGTATGCAAGGATGTGTAATATCCGCCACATATGCCCTGTGATAGTAGGTGGCACTTCCAAAGGTGATGTTCACGTTTAACTTTGCTTTTATGTCGATTTTCTCACCGGATGCAGTCTCAAGGGTAACACAGGATGGCGTCCAAATCAGTTTATCCTTAAATGTTTTAGCTAAATCTCTTCGAATGATGGTAAAATTAGCTCCTCTATCAATGATCATATTGCAAGGAACTCCATCGATATGCCCATTGATGGATAATTCATTACTGTTGCCACACACTGCAGAAATCTTGAGCGCTTTAAAACGGAGTTGTTCACTATCGCTCAAACGCTGCTCCACGATATGATCATTAATTTGCTTCCTGCGTCGTTGCTGGAAAATGGTCTTATTTTCCGTACCTCGTGGTGTTCCGCAGTTCCTTGGTACGTGGCCTTCAGCTCCGCAGTTCCAGCATTTTGGTTTCTTGTCACCCCTTTTCCATCTCATGGCATTTAATTGTCTGTTTATATCGTCCCTCTTATTTTCTGTGCTCTGGGGTGTTCGGCAGTTCCTTCGCATGTGTCCTAAAGCACCGCAGTTCCAGCTCTTTACGGTCGGTTTCTTATTACTAATATTCCATTGCAAGGCATTCACTTGTCTTGTTAAATAATCTAAACGAGCCATTAATTGGTCCACTGGCTCGTGGACTAGCACAGCTCTGGCTGGCTAGCGATCTTTAAGAGTTGCTTACTGGGCTGCCATGAATTTCATGGCGTACACTAGAGCACTTTTTTCGTCTTTCACATCAGTCTTTCGTAGTGCTTTTTGTATTTCAGGATCCCGAACGCCGCCGATAAAGTACTGCAGGGACAGAATTTCCCTTGTTTCTGTCGGGCACTCCGAAAAGGCGAGGTGGGACAGCCTTTCAACATCCGTGGCGAGCTCCGCGAGTGTTTCCGTAGGCTTCCGTTGACGGGATTTTAACTTGACCCTGCTGCAATCTTTTAAACACTTCTCTCTAAAACGCAGCTCAAAAGCACCGGACAGAGCTTCGGAGTCTAGTCTCTGGTTTTCGGGAAGAGTCTGCAGGATATCCGCTGCGTCTGTTCTCAGAGAAACGGCCAGATGACAGACCTTAGCCCTGGAATCCCATCCATTCGCATCCGCCACTATAGAAAATTGTGTGTTATACACTTGCCAAGCGGTCTTCCCATCATATGTGAATAGCTTCAGAGAGGAACGAGCACTCATGGGTAGAAATTTGAAACTATCCGAATTGCTTCTTGCCGTCGCTACGAATTTCTTTAAAGTATCAACTTCTTTCGCAACCGCAGAAACCTTGTCATCAATTTGTTGTTCGATCTGGTGTTGGACGGCAGAGACTCTTCCTTCGATTCTTTGCTCCACAGCAGAAACTATTTCTTCTATTTGTTCTTTTACAGAAGAAACTCTTTCTTCAATGTTCAACTTTATTTTCAACAGCGTCAATTCTGCCTTCCATAGCCTCGAATTTATTTTCCATTACGCTTGTAATCTCTCTTTTCATTTCCTCTTGACCTGATCAATCCTTTCTTGAACAGCCTTCATTTCTTCCTTAACAGATTCCTCCATCTTTTCTTGAACGGCTCTCATCTCTTCTTTAACGGATTCTTGACCAGCTTCCATCTTTTCTTGACGTACTTTCATCTCCCCTTTAACGGATTCTTGGCTACCTTAATTCTCTTCTTTAAATGTAGCAAAGGCTGCCATAAACTGCCTTAACTATTCTTTCATTGCTCTAGTTAAAGGCATTCAATCCCACTTCTGACACCAAAAATTGCTGCGTTCGCACGGGTTCGTTATGGATTGAATGCACAAGTCGTTAAAAGTTGACAAAAATGTATTCTTTCCGCAAGAAGCAAATCAAAATGCTGAAATATTTCTTCTGAGATATTCGCACAATATCACAATATCTCAAACGTTTAACAAAACTCAATTCAAAACAGATAAAATAATTCTATCTTACAGCGAAATCGCTACAACCAATAACAGCATTAAGTAAACAAACAGTAGTTCGATTTAAACAGCTACAACTACAACTGAGATGAGTCTAGTCTAGTCTGGAAATCTATCGCCGGGATACCACATAAGATGCGGTGTATCCGGCTCACTGAAGTTTGCAACAAAGTGCTCCTAATGTATTTTTCCTGACAAGTAAGCAAGATAACTGAAGCAAGAGAGAAGAAAGATGAGAGTAGAGAAAAGAACAGGGGTGCCAGACACCGCAGTGCAAGGAACCAAGACCAACGATGGAGAGGATATCCTGACAAGTCATAATTCATGAGCAAGTGCTATGAGTACATAGCAAAATACAATAAATTAAAATATAAGGAATACATAAACAATAATAATGAATAACAATAAGAGTACGTGAAACACAGCAAATTCAATAAATTTAAGAACATACAGTAATAGATGAAGTTAATATTTACATATATACACTGCAGCAATAACTGCAAAGTTTAATTATTATGTCGGGAAGTTTAGGTCTCTAGTCAAATGTGCCGCAAGAGGTCTTAGGTTGTAGTCTTCTTCAAGGGCTACGTAGTCAAAAACTGAGAATTTATTTAAGTGTTCACATCTTAGTGCCTTTTTAAAGAAATTTCTATTTAGTCTGTGTAAATATTCATTCAGGTATTCAATCCTGAGATCCTTATGCAAAGTTTCATTCTTGACATAGAAATGAGCGTTCGTAATAAGTCGCAAGGCCTTGTTTTGCAGTATTTGTAATTTTTCTATATCCTTCCTAATATAGGTGGCCCAAGCTGGAGAGGCATAAGTCAGGATTGGTCTAATGATTGCGATATAAATGTGCCTTTTCTTGGCAAGTTCTAAATTTGATTTAGAGCCGATTAGTGGTACCAGACTAGTTAAGGCAGCGATTGCTTTCCCTTTCACACTGTTAACATGTTGTTTCCATGTGAGTTTCTCATTTATGATAACTCCTAAGTAGGTTGCATGCTTCACGACGGGTACCACTGTACCAAAAAGAATCAATCTCTCCGTGATTGGCTTCCTAGTTCGTGTTCGTCTAACGATGAGAAGCTTGGACTTTGCCGCGTTAATGGATATTCTCCATTTTTCACACCATTTTTCTATTGCAGGCATGAGTAGCTGTAATTTTTTCACTGCATAGTCAGGACTTATAGATCTAGTTGCTATAGCGGTGTCATCCGCATAACATCCGAGGTAATGGTTCGTAGTAATTCCGTCTTTTGGGAAATCAGCCACATATATGATATAGAGAAGCGGGCCTAAGATAGAACCCTGGGGGACCCCAGCGCCCAGCCTTTGATGTCCTGAAGTGTCGCTGCCTACGGAAACATAGAAGGTTCTTTCTCTGATAAATGAGTAGATGAGATGCACCAACTCTCTACTGAAGTTGAAATTTATTAGTTTATAAATAAGCCCCTCATGCCAGACGCGGTCGAATGCTTTCGCCACGTCCAGCATGAGTAAGGCGACAATCTGTTTGATGTGCAGCGCCTCACCTAGATATTCTGTGAGACGGACTAACTGCTTAGTTGTAGACAGTCCTGCTCTAAAACCGAATTGTTCCGATGGCAAGATATCCAAATATGGTTGCATTCTTTTTAATATTATCCGTTCGAGAATTTTTCCAAGGCCTGGAAGTAAGCTAATCGGCCTAAAACCTTCTGCCCGCGTACAGTCCTTTCCCGGTTTCGGGAGCAGAATCACCTTTGCTTTTTTCCAAATATATGGGAAATATGACAAGTCCAGACATCTATTTAAAATTTTTACATATCTGAGAAGTATACAGTCCGGTAGATATTTGATTGTGAGATTTGTGATCTCATCAAAGCCAGGTGCCTTGCGCATGCGCAGACGTTTTACGATATCCTTAATTTCCTGTAAATTAGTATGCTCTATCCTGTTAGGAGCAGGTTGTTCTATCATCCAGTTTTGTAGATAGTGTCGGACTTCATATACAAAATTTATGTCGCAAGGATCTTCGTGGGGTGTAAATTGATGAGATAAATGTTCCGCTAAGACTTCTGCCTTATCCTTGTCCGTAAGTGCTATGACTTGATTCGAATAAATTGGTTTGTTTACCGTCCGTTTTGACTTAAGTCTTCTTGCAAAGGACCAGAAGCCGTCTCTAGTATTATTAAAGGAAAGTATTTTATCCTCCCATAATTCTTGTTTGTAATTTATAATGTCTGTTTTAATTTCCCTATTGAGTTTATTTAAATTGATTTTCAGCCTGGGATCCCAGGTTCGATTCCACCGTTTTCTCATCCGGTTTCTTTCTTTGATCTTTTCCCTTATGAATTTTGGGAGTAAGCCTGCATATTGCTGCGCTGGAACTTGTTTAGTTGCATTTTTATATGCATCTTTAATATCATTAGTTAACTTATGGACTTCCATTTCGATGGCATTCGTGTCATGTAAGTTTATTTCTGATGGTTCAGATTCCGATAGAAGATAATCAAAAATTTCCCAGTCCGTCTGTTTCTTCATTTTATTATTTAATATTTGTGACGTGCCCAAAGTAATTACTACAGGTACATGGTCTGATGTCAGATCTTGCAGAACTTCTAAACACATTGGGATGTCTGTGGTTGATAGGACTATATCTAAAATGTCACCCCTGCCTGGGTTACTAGGGAGAAATGTATAGTCCGTCGGAGCATAAAAATATACAGGATGATTTAATATGTATTTTAAAAGAGCTGCTCCATTTCTATTAGAAAATCTACACCCCCACTCTCTGCTTTTAGCATTTAAGAACTGAGATGAGGCGTTTAACTTCAGCTTTTATAAGCTTTTAAATTATCACTAGAACAATCTCGATTTTTCTGGATTTTTCTGGATGGCAAAAGTAATTACGATATATTTATTTATTAAATATTAAATGCCCGCGTTTTTTTATTTTTATTTTTCCTACGTAGCTTTCTCTTCAAAAATCGTCTGCGTTGCACGGGAAAATAAAACAATTTAATTACAATTCTAAATAAATAGCCAAATAAATATGAAATCCGTAACCATATTAATCATAAATTCATATAATCAGAAAATCACTTAATATAATAATTTATTATTTTTAAATGAATATGTGGAAAAGCACTTTTTTAATTACTTTTTATTTGATAAAATAGCGATATTTAAAAGTTTTTGTTCAGATACGAGAAAATTTTTGTTTTTAAAAACTGCATAAACTATTATACAGTTTAAGATTTCTGAAGCTTCTTTCACCTAAAATTAGTAATTGGCAACAGTAAAAGTATTGTTAACGCAATTTCCAAATTCAAATATGATTTAACTAAAACACATTCTTCCTGAATTATATTTAGATATATCTGTTCCTGAATTATTGCTTTAGTAACCAGAATAATTAAAAAGGCAGGATTTTCAAAACTTTAAGGATATTTCTGATGAAATACCTGGCTCATTTACATCATTTAGATGTTTAACTTAAAACTGCTGTTCTTTTAAATACTTTTAAATCTAATGATATTAATTTTTTACCAGCTAGAAACTGGAAATTGAAAGCTATTCTGGTTAAATTTTGATATTTTGATTGATTTTAGTTATAAGATTAAAATATCTCTCATTTCTTTCATTTCTACTGTGAAAAATATTTCTCTGAAATATATTTTATGTTTGTTTAATTTGCAAAGCATACAAGAGCTCTCTATCTAAGATGCAAGATGACTTCGTGGAGGACTTTCTGAGGAAACCGATTCATATTAAGTTTGACTGTTATTAGTTACCTATTGGGGAAGGAAAATGAAAATATCTACTCATCCAACCTATCCACTGAGATCCGATATTGGATTAATCAATTTATTAACCTTGTAGTTTTTTTTAATCTTTAAAATTGTTTAGTGTAAGATTACAAACTTTATCTTTTTATGTTTTATTTTGCTTATTTGTTTACTAGAAAATTCAGTGAAGGCATATTTAAAATTTTAAATTGATTTCCGGAAAGATATTATTATTACCCATGATCGATTATTTCATGCTTTGTATAAATTTGAACTTTATATAAATTTAAGATAATAATGGCGAGCTGAAAATTATATAAGATACATGATAACGATTTTTCTATTTTGCTTTAATTACTTTATTCTTAACAATCAATTAAATTTTGGATTTTGCTTAATTAAGAAATTTAAAAAACCACGAGACTGCGTCAAGTGCTCAAGAGCCGCCGCTCAAGGTACTCCCTTTTTATTGCTTTAAATGATAGATTTTGAAACGGTGCTCCTCGGCGCTTTTCAAAAATCGAAATTAATTATAATAGTATATTTAAGTTTTAAATACTTTCTTTAAAACATTTTTTAAGAAAAGGTTTCAAAGGTATTTCTAAAATTTCGGAGCGAATTTGACGCCCGTCCTGGCCATTCACCTGAGGCAAATGCTTCACTTGCATCCTCCCTTGCCCCAGCTCTGGCTTGTAGCTTTTTTAAAAAACAGTATCAAGAATTTAGAGAACGTAAGTACCGTTAGTACATTCGATTACTTAACATTTGTAATCTCCCAGCATGAAACAGAAGACAAGGGAAATTTTCTGTCATATCAATATTTCTGTTACCGATAAAATAAGAACCTTAACTTAAAATGCCGATATTTACTTAAATTTAGAAGACAAAGAACTTTGTTTTTATAGATCATAAAATATTGCATTTGCTTTTATAACTAAGGTTAGATTGGTTGGTGGATTTCCTGGCGCATAACCTAAAAGATTATGATGAGCCAAACATAAAGTCAATCAATTTAGTTTTGTAATTAAACATATGACTAATCAATTGTTCCGACGTGATGATACGACGCATTATTATCTAAATTGAATATTTAGACGATGCATCATATTTTGGCATCCAACTTTTCTGTATAAGAATCGAATTAAGGTAACAAGTGTTGGATAAAAGTTCGAATTAATAAAACAACTTGATTGCGACATAAAAAACCGTTTTTTTTTTCTCAAAAAGAAGGAAATTTTCCAAAAGAAAAAGACACCATTTCAGACTGAGTCAAATGGATGATGCACTTCTTATGATAATTCACTTTTAAAACATTCTTTAGTCGTTTAAATGTGTAGGCCATTGAATGTCAAAAGGATTTATAATACAGCGATCTGTCCATATATATCTCGAAGTAAAATTTGTATTGAATATTATTATGATATAGAGCGTATCTGGAATTCAAGCTTAGTAACCGGACAATGGCAGATTAATTATGAAAATTTAGTCATCGACAATAAAAAAAGCTATGACCAAAAACATTTGAAGTCAATAACTTACAAATATTCTACTAGAATGCAAAATAGCAAACATTCAAACTCACCTATGCCGATCATTATCTCATTCTTATTGGTCCGAATTCGACAGAAAAGAAGCTCATTATCTGGGTCCAGGTCTTTTACAGTCTTTCTCGCCAAATTATTTAAAGGAACAAGAGCATTCATCAAATCTGTGGTCGTTGCGTTATCCAAAGAGGTACGCAGACCTTTAGAAGAAAAGAAAACAGTATAAAAGGAATTCTGACACTTCATATAATGTACTGGCGTGCAAAAGTTAAACTACAGTCACGCTTTCATTTAGATTATCAAAGTTGACTTGCCCGGATAAAAATGTTGAAAAAAATCATATATAGAGACACTGCGTTGATAATCTTTATGTAGGATTTATAAAAGAGGGATCTCTAGTGTGATTAAATAAGTAAATGCTATGTGGCCATCTTTTCTAATAAATTAAATTATTCAAGTCTTACGTTCATTTTGATAGATTTTGCCTCTTCTCTGCAAGAAATATTATGCCTCATTGTCTACAGAAAGCCCCATATACTCTTGTAGTCCACTTTATTACGAGTCTAAATTCCATGAGAGATCTAAGAAATATGAAACTGGTATGACAGATTTTTTTCCCTTATTTCAGTTTATGAAAGACACCTCAGACTCTTCTGGAACCACATAAGCAACTTCATAATCAGTATCATTGTAAGACAAAGAATGTTCTGCCTCTCGAGGCCACGTTAGTACTTTGCTAGCTAAGATAAGATTTGTAGTTTTCGGCTTAATAATCGTCGATACTGAATTTCCACGTCGGTTAGGTTGAGTCAACTTTCGCACAAAATTGATTTGTGTAGCCTTCAATTACTACCTTCCTTGAATTTAAATTTATATTTGATTGTTATTTAAAAGTTATCTCGCCACAATGATTTGTAAGTGCCAGATATGCCGTCTGTTCTTCTTAGTTTTAAATAAAAGGGTCTTTTACACCCTTCTCAAATTTCAGTTACTACTCAGTGATAATTTTCTTAACGTCTGCCAAGAGTTTGGTCATTATTGAATGATTGCAAAACGCACCAAACTTTATAACTCAATTCGAAATATTAATCAATTAACAGTGGCCCGGAATGCCGTAAGTATCACTTATTTTCCGTTATATTTGCGCATTTTACATATTTGACTCACTGAAAAAGGATAATAAACAAAAATGGTACAAAATAAATTATTTTCTTCACTATAACGTCTTTTTACAAAGTTCGGTGACCTAAAACAGAAGTTTGTTGTTTCAACAGATCCGGAGTAAAAATCACCGTTCCTGCTTATAGATACCCGTAGCCAATATGGATTCATCATAACTGAATGAGATATAATACGACACCAACATTTTAATTCTCTACGAGCTTCTTCTTTGCCACATTTTAATACATTTTCCGAAAAATCATGCCTGCGGAATCCAAATTAGAAAATAAGAGCATTAGTTTTAATCGACATTATTCCGACATTTATTCAGAGTTAATGTTTCGCGTACCCAGAGCGGAAATAATCGTGAGAACAAGGCGGATGTCATACACTAGGTAACGTGAAAATTTCCATTACAGTCCCTTTGCTGTTAATGTAGCATAACACACTAAAATGAATATATAAAGTTTAAAGAAGCATAAAAGGCCTTCTATACAAAAATTTTAACACACGTTCATCATTTATTCTTAACCGGTGTTTTAGCTAAAGAAAGAAATTAAACATCATAAAAGAAAGGAATCAAGACCGAGGAATATCTATATACAGAATTTCGATTTCCTTTTCCGATACGTAATTATAGCAACTATACGCAATAAAAGTTGTATCACGCATCGGAAGCAAGATTTATACAAAAATTTAATTCTGTGAATGAATTGTAGAGGATAGCAAGATTAATTCTTGATTGAATTTATTCGATGTTTAATTCCATTCTTCTTTTTCTCTTGGCTTAGTTCATCAAACCACCTTTTTTCTCATTTTCATTTCAAAAACTGGCATTCGTATGAGATTTCTGTTTCATTTTCTTTTTGATATCAAAATCATTCAATTGTAAAACATTCATGACATATAAGATGAACTCATTCTTAAAGGATCTTAAAGTTAGAAGTAAAATAAAAGTTAACTGAAATTCTTTCCAGTGCAGAGTAGCTATTCGGTGTTCGGCAGTGCAGAGTAGTTAAAGCAACCCGCTTCAATACTGCCCTCCAGAAAAAATGTTTTAAATTAGTGGCATCCAATTTACATTTATTGCATCAAGTATCCAAGCTTATGACAAACTTAAAAAGCAATAATTTAAAGTTTGAATATTACATTGAATTTTTTGAAAAGTTGAGGAATAATTTATTCACCAGCTTTCTAACGAGCAAATTGATTAAACAATATCGAAAGAGTTGATAAAATTTTTCAAACAATTCGCAGCATTTCGGAGAGCTCTGGGTAGAAAGCCGAGTTGCTTTATTCGAATTAGTAGTGTCGCTCGGATGAGCAGAAAATCATTATCGCTTGTAAATTCTTTCCGTGATCCTTTGCCTTCTTACTTGTTGGTTCAGTTACCAGTAATTCGACGATTAGAAGGACGATACACAATACGCATTTATCTACGAAAAATTATGGTTGAAGCGTAGTTGCTTGAAATGCTATCCAATCTGTTTATTTATCACTTCCTGGTATTCAGATAAACAAGGGTCCAGCAAGCTAGCGGTTAAGTTGCTGATCACTGGTAGTTTGATGTGGGTTCCGTTTCCAGGCGAAGGGTGGTTACTGCGAAGTTTGGTCTTGTATGAATGTTATTGCGAAGTTTGGTCTTGTATGACATCACTGATTCCTAGTGTTTTCTACACTCTTTGTGTCTTCATCTATCAGATTTATTTAAGTAAATGGTGCTAGCATTAGGAATAGCCTAACCTTGTTTGCATGCTGACCTTAGTATCATCAAACATTACTTTGGACAATCATGACTCTTTCTACATTTCAGTCTTCCAAGCCTTTTATTTTTTGTCATTCTTTCAATAGAAACGGCTTCGAATAGTTAAATTATGCTTTAGAAATGATTTTGGTTATAAAACTACTCGATTAGAATAGAGAGTGTTTACAGAAAGTAAACTATTAAAAATGCATAAATGATCTGCTGTAGTAAAACTTAACTACTGAAGCATATAAATTCCAGCTGCATTTAGAACTCGAATTGCTTAATTTTTTAAAACTGTTAAAGAAAAAAGTCTCTAAGCGTATAATTATTTTAAAAAGATAGCTAAAATGATTTTACCAGCAATATATTGTTGCGTTAGTAGAGGCTCGTAATAAATTGAATACGTACAGAACCGGTAATAGCTTAATAAAATTTATTTTTCCAAAAGAAACACTTTATAGTTCTGGAACTTTCCACAAAACAACGTACAGCTCTTCTCAGTGTGACAGAGTACAATCAGTAGTTACAGTCAGTAGTACAATCAGTAGTAGTTCAAACTGCTAAAACCTTTAAAGACAAAACAATGCAATGCTCATCTAAAGAGCGAAGTGCGCACGTAAATCTCTCAATTCTTCGAAGTCAGTTCTGAACTAAAACCTGAGAACTGATGTTCTCTGCGATTTTATGTAGTTTTCCCCCGACCGTCGAGGAATTTTCAGTACTATTTCTCGAAATTATTGAAAGGCTTATGAAGTTAGAATTACATATAAGGTTCAATTACAGTCATACTGGGACCGGATCAAAATGTAGCAAAATGAGCGCCAAATTTGCAGATAAAAATTAGTCGCCAAAGCCATCATCAGCTTGGCGATATCGCGCCAATTTAACGAGCTACCAATTTACCTTAATGTTAAATAGACTTGACCCTATAACTTTATTCTTCCCGCAAAGCTTCGTCAGCCTTTTCATGTTACATTGTACAAAGTTCGTAACGGTATTGTTATTTTATTTTTTACACAAATAAATTTTATCATTTTAATTTATTATAAAAATAGTACTTTCTTCATTTATATTTAGTTTCTAGAATGTGAACATTTGAGCTTTATGATACATCAAAGTCCCATTCTGACTATAAAATTCCGAAAACATTGTACACCAACAATCAAGAAATGTTGAGTATTTCTTAATAAGAACGTCCAAATTTTCCCAAATTATGATTAGAATCTAATTTGGAAGCTATATCCAAATTAATGAGCTTTGTTTCATTTGATTTCAAGAGCAACAGAAATATAAAAATATGCCAGTGAACGTCACAAGTAAAATCTTTATAAAAATTTAAATTTCCACATTAAACATTCTGTAGTTTAGTTGTACCATACGTTCGTTATATTACCCTGCCTAGACACTACCTTTAAAGTCTTGCGATTTCCTGAGGCAAAATGGCTTTTATTTTTAATCCATGTTGCCTGATAAATTATCCGTTTTCAAAGGCTTTAACACTTGACGTTTCATAAAATCTTTATCTTTCAAATAAAAAATAACTTGCTTAAAGAACGATTTAAAAAGTATATTAAGCACTTCTTAATAATAATCCACAACTTTCTATTTCTTTATATTATATCTGTAATTGATATACTTTATAATACCTCTAATTAGTGAGATTTATTTGATAAGTATTTGCATTATTATTGCAATTAGTGAAAACTTTTCCTAATGCAGCACATTTTATTCTTACGGCCACCATAGGTAGTATGGTGATTAGCAAATCCAACTCTCCTAACCTTCTGATTCGAACTTTGAAGAAGAGATCTATACTCGTAAATGCACAGTGTATTTGCGGCAGGAATTCCCCTCGAGAAGATAGTAATAGGATTAAGGATGAGATTCTTGGATTCTGTCCACTGGGGATGATATCGATTGACGCTCAGACTAAACTGAGCAAAATCTTTCTATCTATAGATCCATAGATCTCAAGATATCGGGAACTTACAGGTGTTCGACTTCACTCGTACATATCATTCATGAATTCCTTTTGAGTCTGTAATCTTAGACATTGGAGATAAAAACAAACTTCTTTTTTGGCCATTTAAATTTTGCTTAGTTTTTTAGATTAACTCAATCCGAAAATATGTGACATAAAAATATAATGTCTACTAATTTCCATACCGCTTTATTTTAATGTATTCTTTATCATTAATTTTCTCTCTTCATATTCGTTTACATTTAATTCTAATGACAAACAAGTGACAGACATTTTGTACACTGCGAAAAAAAAGGGAGGGGACAGTTCTACATCTTCCGTTCTACTGGGCCAATTGACGAAATTCAAATTGCGTTTTCCATCTCTCGGAAGCGCGACTTAGGACATATATTAGATTTATGTATAGCTTTGTTCTAATGTAGGTATTTTGACACAAAATGGGACTTCTGAAATAACATACCAATGTTTTTCCACTTTTCGCTTCTACAACTCAAATTATGCCTAAATATTAAATTTTGTAAAATTTGGTGCAAAATTTAAGGACAAATTCAAAAATTTAACTTGGTGAATTTTTTTCACTTTGAGCCAAGAATAATTCACTTGGCGAACTTCTTAGTATGTGGCAACCTATTTTCCTTCCCTTCCATGATGCAGGGCAGGGGAAAAAGTCGCATCGTCCCTGCCTTTTTACATTGTGGATGAAAGCAAAAAAAAGTCACATCGTTCCTAATTTCAAATAATTTTAACAAAATCAGTAAACCACATTTTCATTTTCATCGCTTTTAAAAAATATGCCAAATTTCAAAACGCGCCAATATACACTCACGTTTGTGAAAATTACAACACCAAGAAGGAATCGTCATAATTGAATGCAATTTAATACACAGTTGAGTGGTAGTGGTACAAATAAATGATTAAATGATCAAAGCAAACAAACAAGAACAAGAGATCAGAATCAGTATTTTGTGTGGCCACCACGCGCCGCAATAAGTGCTGCTACACGACGTGGCATGGAGTCAAACAAAGTTTGAATGTCTGACTGAGGAAGAGCATTCCATATCGTTTGTACGCGTACCCAAAGTTCGTCTGCAGACGCAACAGGACGAGGATCACGAGCAAGACGCCGACCAATGACATCCCACACATGTTCAATTGGCGACATATCCGGGGAACACGCAGGCCAAGGAAGAAGCTGTACCTGCTGCGCTGCAAAGAAGGTTTTAACAATCCGAGCAGTATGAGGGCGGGCATTGTCCTGTTGAAATACAGCGCCTGGCAAGCTTTGAAGGAAGGGAACAGCTTCGGGCTGTAGAACTTCACGGATATACCGGTTGCTGTTCAGATTGCCCACAATTCGTAGCAATTGAGATCGTCTATGATATGCTATGGCGCCCCAGACCATAACTCCGGGTGTTCGTCCACTGTGGCGTTCGATAATGCACTCCGGAAGGTGGCGTTCACCGGCATAGCGTCTGACACGAATGCGGCCATCATGGTACCACAAATTAAAGCGGGATTCGTCAGAAAACACGACATGCTGCCAATCAGCACGCCAGTCTCTATGCTGATTGGCCCATTGTAGCCGCAGGCGGCGATGGTCGTGCGTTAGGGGGATCCTGTATAAAGGAGTCCGTGCGCGCAGTCCACACTGCAGCAGACGTCTACGAATTGATGAAGCACACAATGAAACACCTGTAGCTATTGACCACAGTGCTGCCAATTGTCTAGAGGAAGCTGTACGGTCCGTCCGCGCCATGCGGACCAGGTGTCTATCATCGCGAGCTGACGTCACATTTCGGGGTCCACTCCCGGATTTCCGAGTTGTCCGACACTCGTCCGTCCACTGCTTCCAAACGCGCATCACTGTGCTGCTGTTACGCTGCACACGAGAGGCTACTGCACGATACGACAATCCAGCTTCACGAAGGCCGATGATTCTCCCTCGTTCAAACTCTGTAAGTTGTTCAAATCTCGCTCTCTTTCGTCGACGAGGCATAAGTACAGATTGAGTTAACGTTTACCACTAGCAGATAACCACCGATAACCATACACGCCTCGCTACAGCCGTCTATTTATTCGGATCCATCAGCCGTTCAGAGGCCGCTGCTCAGCATACGCATGCGCTACGGATTTGCAATTCTAATCATTTGCATATCATGCGCTACTTTGCATTTCCTGAAAATTTCAGCTCACTCGCGTAAGTCCTTCATGGTGTTGCAATTTTCACAAACGTGAGTGTATAAATTCACGTATATCCTCGGAAATTTTGAATAAAAAGCTCTAATGTTTTGCAGGTATGCTTAGAAAGACATCCACTTTAAGAGGAGGGTAAAAATTTTATAGGTTAAAATTCAAAATTTTTTTCGAAAAATTTATAAAAATTATTTAAAAATACAAATTTTAAAAATAAATCATGAAAGATCGGTGACTTTTATTTGGAATAAACCTAAATTTGGAACTGCGTAGAAAGGAATCAAATAAGTTTCATAAAAAAGAAGTGTTAATAAATACATACCAAATTGAATTGACATTGAGGAGCTAAAATTTAGAGAGCTAATTTCTTAAAAACGACTCTGCGAGTTTTACAAAACTTGGGAATTTGACATAATTTGAGTCGTAGAATCGAAATATGGAAAAACCTTGGTATTCCATTTCAGAAAAAATCCGCTTTTGTGTCAAAATACCTATATTTGAATAATGCTACATAAAAATCTAATACATATCCTAAGTCGCGCTTTCGAGACATGAAAAACGCAATTTGAATTTCGGCAATCGGTCCAGTAGAACGGAAGATATAGAATTGTCCCACTTTTTTTGGCGGTGTACCATAATTTTAATTAGTGCATGCTTTTAAACGTTAACGATCTAAAAAGTTGAAAAAAATTGTATTACTGAATTACCTGTACTCACCTGTAAAAGCCATCATAGTTATTTTCATTTTTGAATTTCAAAAGTTCATAATACGGAGCTATATAGAATCCTTCGGTATGCATATGAAGAGTTCCTTTTTTGGGTGTCCTTCCTTTTTTTTTTCTACTGCTGTTTTATAAAACCCTTAACACCATATTATAAGATCAGCACTTTACTCTTAGGTAATGTTCCTAGACTGCTAGAGGACTTCTGGTACCGTCTTTAAGATTCCAGTACGTCAAAAACATAACAAGGATCATAAAAGCTCTTACAATATGTATTCGCACTTTCAGCTTTAAGTTACAAAAACTAAAATGAATAACAGAAACTTATTATCTGCTTCTTGCGGCCTATAATAGCAATTTAATTATTTAATAACCAAATATTAAATTGAAGACTAAGAACCCGGCTGCCAGCTAACATTCCTTCTAACGTAACTGTAATAGCAAAATTCACTGCTGTAAATTACCGATATTCTCTCATTTAAATTAGGTTGTCGTTCGTATTTCAAGTCGCTTAATTTGTATTTCTGGCGGAACTGAAAGACAGTGTAAGTGTTGAAAAGATTTAACGTAAGAAAATAATGCATTGATTTAAATAAGCCTTACATATTTATTATGCCATACTCCCACTTTCCATAAAAGACTCGTATTTAACCTAATGATCGGTCAGAGATAAATCTCTAGATCCGATTGTTAGACAAACAAAAGTAATCCTCTCGATCAATATTCAGCTTATTGTATTCTTCTTCATCTGAAATAAGACCTGCACACAAGAAAATTTTCAGATCAGAAATAACTCAAAATCTTTCAAATAATGGTTTCACAAATTAGTGCAATTTTCGTATAATCTCAAACGTGTGCTTCTCACCGATGAGGATAAATTGCACTTTATGCAACACACGTTCTCAGGAATACCTATCTTTTGACTTAACTCGGTTCCGTTTTATCCATTTCTGCCTCGTACGTGTCTGAAGTTATCTCTCACACGAGAATGCCTTTATGAGTTTTGCAGAGATGATGTAGCTCACATTTTCCTCCTTTACGATTTTTGGTTGCCTTTTATGAAAGGACTTATCTTCCATGAATTTTTCATTACCAGATGGAGTTCGTTCGAGTCTAGACGCGAGCTAGCTTTTGCTGAATGCATGTATTTTTTAGCTACGTAGCACAGTATAATGCTCAAAATCTTAACACTTGTCTGCGAAATTCTATGTAAAAGTGTAAATATGGCGCAAAAATGAGGCTTATTATATATGTGCAAAACATGTATACTATAACAAATGATTATAAATTCAATCTTTATTCACTCAAACTGAATGCCTATCAAACTCGAGACCGGTTGCACAAGCGACTAATCAAAATAAAATAAAAATAAATACTTAAATAAAGTCTTAAAATAAAAGTTACATAATAATTAGAAAGTATGTGACCTGTTTCGATACTTACGTATTAGCTAGCAACATTTCACGCCTTATTTCCAACAATTCGGAGCCATGATATAATTCCCGCTGTAGTGTCGTGATTGCATGTCATTCTGCCTTCCAAATTTTTGGCACTTACATAAAATATAGACATTTAAATAGACATTCTAATAAATAATTAAAAAGCTTATAAAAGCCGAATTAAAACACCTCATCTCAGTTGCAGTTGTAGCTGTTTGTTTACTTAATGCTGTGATTGATTTTAGCGAATTCGCTGTGAGATTGGATTAATTTTATCTGTTTTGATTTGAATTCTGTTTAACGTTTGAGATATTGTCATACTGTACGAATATCTCTGAGGAAATATTTCAGTATTTTGTTTTATTTCTTATGAAAAGAATAAATTTTATTAACTTTTTAACGACTTGTGCATTCAATCCATTACGAACCCGTACGCACGCAACAATATGCACTGATTTCATGAATCTTTTAAAGAAAAAATTCGTCAGATTAGTAAAAGTCAGTCAGTAAAATCTGTATGCGTCTGTCTGTTTGTTTGATTGTTTGTTTATAACATCAACTCCTCTGGAACGGCGACGAATTGAGTTTCGAGACAGATACTCCACAGGCTCTAAAAATTTCGTGGGAAGCCATTTCGACCGTTCTCATCTTCGTACGATTTTAATCCACCGAGATATTAATTCAAAACTATGAAAACGCTATATTGGCTACAAAAACTTTATTTACGAATTAGTTGTTGCAAGTTGCGCGAGAGATTAATTATTGATTGCTACAGGTTTTTGGGAGATATTAAAAAGTTTGAAAACGCTAATTTGGCAATAAAAAATTTATTTACGAATTGGTTGTTTGCTTCAAAAGGTCGCGTTTGCTCGCTAATCCGTAATAAAAGATAAACAAATTCGTAATTCAAAATTTGAGTTTCGAAGTGAATATGCTCGAGCTTACGTCTACATGTATTTAAAATTTGATGTCTGTAGGTGTCAACATCTTTCTACAGTACAAAAAGCTGAAATACTCATAAATTCTATTTTTTTAATGATTTAGATTTAATGAAATCGTTCAGGCATTCACTTTTTGAGTAAACAATTTAATTGTTTAAATTATAAATCAAAAGTTAACTATTTTCTAACTATTAATTTAAATTATATCCAAACATGGGCTATCAAAATAGTACTAAACATTTCAATAGCAGTACAAATTATAATATTGAGTAAAAAAAAATATTATTACCTTAAATCTGCATTTAAATCATTCTGGAAAATTGAATGACTTAAATAGTCTCGTAAAGTAAGAGTGAAAAGGTTAACGAAATAAGTGTTAAAATAAATAAATCAATATTCTACTTAATTCAAATAGCGAAATAAAGTAAATTTAAATAGTCAAGAAGCTATGTTCCATTTAAACATCATAATAATTTTATAAGTCTCTGCAGATGTTTCAAATTATTTCAACTGTTAAAGGAAATCCACGGAATAAATACTGCGAGGTTATAAATTTTGCAAAGCGGAGAGATTTGAAATTACAAAGTTTCATCACAACATATTACTTTATAAGAAGCTTTTGAATAAATAGCGGAATAGTTTCTGAATAAATTAACTTTTATTCATATTGGAACTCTTACTCGTATTTAAAGTATAAATAAAAGACCTAAATTATATTAAACACGCTTAACTTAAGTGTTGTTCTCTTTAAATAAATGGGTACTGTTATCAAGATAGGGTTCAGAAATGTATGTAGGTATGCATGTATGTATGCGTTCATGTACAGATAATCGTACTTGCACATACAATGCTCGACATTGAAAATACAACACCAAGAAGGAGTGGTCAGAAATTTATGCCAATTTTAGAGTAGACGCACGTCACTAAGTTGTGCGAATGATGTGAAATGCGCAGCTCTCCGACGCATGTGAAGTAAGATATAAGGGAAGGAACGTGCAGAATGGGCAATATTCGTGTCGTTATTTCTGCCAGACGAATTATCGAAGAAAGCTGGTTTTTGTCCCGGAGGATACGTATAATAGGAGAGAATGCCACGCCGCCGTCAACGAAGGCACTTCCAGCAGATAGACGACTTTACGAGGGGTATGGTGATCGAACTGAGAAGGGCGGGTTGGTCCTTACATCAAATCGCAGCTGATAGCCACATGGATGGGAGCACGGTGCATCGGCTATGGCGAACATGATTGGAACAAGGAAATGTGGGAAGAAGGAGGGCTGCAGATGCAGCCAGAGTGACGTCAGCACGCGTGGATCGACGCATCCGCCGACAAGCTGTGGCGGTCTTGCAAGTCACTTGTACGGCGATTCTGCAGCATGTGCAAGATACCCTGGATGTTCCCGTGTCGACCAGAACCATTTCAAGTCGATTGGTTGAACGTGGCCTGCACTCACGGCGTCCGTTAAGAAGACTGCCATTGACCCCACAGCATAGACGCCAACGTTTAGAATGGTACCGGACTGGAGCGATGTATATGACAGAATGGCGAAACGTCGTGTTCTCAGATGAGTTCCCCTTTTGTTTATCCAGTGACAGTCGCCACATACATGTGTGGCGTCGACATGGAGACAGATCTAATCCGCTAGTAACTGTGAAAGGCCCCCAACGCGCGACAACGCGGCATAATGGTTTGGGGCGCTATTGCCTACGATTCCAGGTCACCTCTAGTTCGTATTCAGGACACTATGATGGCCCAACGATACTTGGATAATGTACTGCGGCTGGTGGCAATTCCCTACCTTCAGGGGCTGCCTAATGCAATTTTTTAGCAGGATAACTTCCGATCACACAGTGCTCCCAACATGCTGTGCAAGGTATACAGATGCTTCCTTGGCCACCGTACTCTCCTGACCTGTCACCAATCGAACATGTGTGGGATGTGATTGGACGCCGTTTGCATACTCTGTCCCCGCCTCGTTCAGAAGACGAACTGCGGCAAATGGTTGAAAGGGAATGGAGAGCCATCCCTCAGGACACCATCCACACTGTTATTGACGTTATGCCTAGACGTGTTTCTTCGTGCATCGCTGTCCGCGGTGGTCCTACATCCTACTGAGCCGACGCCTTTCTCGCTCTATATTCTGAATATCATTTTGAAATAAAAATCACGTATTGCTGCTTGCTGTCTCTGTCTTTTTTCCAAATTTCATCACTTTCTGAACACTCCTTCTTGGTGTTGCATTTTCAATATCGAGCAGAGTACGATTATTTGTCTGTGCATACATACACACATATATGCACATACATACAATCACACGTTCATACGTTCATACATTTCTGAATCCATAACAGAACAGTACCAATGAATGATTACAGTTATTTAAAAGGATCTATATAACAGATTCCAAAAATGATTAATATTGTTGAACAAACTACGTTTCCATATCACACTGGCTGGTAATCGGCATTAAATCAAAATTAAATCATTCATTAGAATCAAGTACCAATACCTATTTTAAATAATCTTACACAGTTTTTAAGGAACCTTCCCAGTTTTTCATTGTGTTTTAACGCATTGAAACATGTACAGTAACCATTATCACCCTGTGTTCTTTATCAGTTAGAGGTTGGTAAAAATGATAAAAATAGCCTACACAATTAATATGTTCTGAAACATAACGTACTAAGAGTCATGAATACTACTTTACTATGCATTTAGTCATAAACAGTCAGAAATATGATAGTAACAGTCAGAAATATGATATGACAATAATCACGAGCAGTAATGAATATGACGTTTAACTATGTTAACCTATCTTCCGCAATTCTCGGCTGGAAAATTCTGACCCTGGAAAAAGAATTTATTTCTGTTAATTTAAAATAGGCACTTCAAGATCATAACCACATCCCTTATTTCCTATCGTAACGTGTGTCGTCATCACCGCATAAAGAGAATCGGGGGGGGGGGAATTTTAGCAAATAAGTGGAATCAACTTTCTTTCCGCAACACTCAATAGCATGGTTATGAGCCATGGTTTGGGGGAAAAGAAATGGTTTTGATGTATCTATTTTAAAGTAACAAACGGTACTATTCCGTTAGAGCGGCGTCAGTTAAAAATGCGCCGCATTTTTTTGATACTAATTGTTGCCAAGTATAAAATTATTAAATAATAAAAGAGTTTAAAAGTCTAAAAAAAGTTATTTCCGTAAAAATAAAATTTTTTATAATTTCTTAAAGAAAGCGAATTTTTCTTTTTAATTGTTTAATCTTCTATATTCTACACATAAATAATAATACAAAAAAAAACGAAATTCAATCTAAACATGTGGCATCATTCAATATTACAAACATCGTTCAATACTGCAGAAAAAATTTCAGTTTTTGAATATAACCGATGTCACATAAATTCTATCAAATATGAATCGAAATGATGATAGAAGTGCTCCGCTGACATTTTAATTTCTCCATTTAGCACTGCTCCACAATCGCTCCACAGTTTGGCCATGGCATCCGGTTTCGGGGTTGAATGAAAAATATTTAATTACATATTCTTAACACAGGACTTGTTTAAAGCGTAAACTCAAAAAAAATAAAGTAGCAGCAGAAAATGTGAATATTAAATTGATTCCATCTTTCTCGCAGGAAATCCTTTTAAAACAGAATACTTGTTTTCGAAAGTTTCCGTTTCAAACAGATTTTACTACATAACTTTATCTTTCAAATACTGAGCGAGAAATCAGATTACGACAGAGCTTTATTATTCACATATTTGATAAATTCCAATCAATTTTTATGCTCATATATTTGAAGAAAAAAATATTTTTAGCATCGATGTTTATGCTGCTTAATTAATTATAATTAGTTAATAATAAAAACATATATTATCTGTAATTGATTCCAATACCCAAGTTCTTGTGGCTAATTATAATATAAATCTATTTTAAAAAATTAAGCATAAACTAAAATAATCATAAAATATCTCAAAAATATCATGCCGTTAATTTTAAGAAACTTACCATTTTCATTCAAGACCATAACTCCCAAAACACTTTTCTTGTGAATCAGTCTTTGATAAATATCTTCAGCTTCATTCTTTAGAGGAAAAAAATTAATGTTAGAAAGTATGCAAGTATTAATATTAAACTATTTACAATTTTTATTACATATATGTTCAATAATATACTAGTAAATAAATTGTTATTTTATTTCTTAGCAGCTTTAGCGCAAGTATTACGCAATTAATTACTAATAATTACCTTATATATATATATATATATAAAGGTTTAATTTACTTACTTCAGTTGCATCCATCATAACCAGCTGAAACTAACCATTTATTGACGTAATGTTCATTCTTAATGAACAATATTTTTCAATAAAATAATTAAGCTATTGCCGTTCATAACTGGAAAATGAAAATAGACTTCCTATTCCCAATTCTTAAAAACTCATATCAGCGGTTTGTATCAATTGCAGTTGCGTAGCAACCAGTTATGAAGCTAAAGTTACAGCTTAGAACAGCAAGAGAAAATTACATTTGTACAAAACGTACTATGCACTAGGGAATGTAGTGAGGGAAAAGCGTGTTATGCTGATTAATGCAGTGAGTAACGCAGTGAGGGAAAAGCGTGTTATTGCAGACTCCATTTTTAATGCTGGAAAGAGTTCAGATTAAAAATAGGAGAAAACTGCAAATATTATAACAGAATTTTGGAGTTAAGAACAAATATCAATGATCAATTTCTTTAAAACACTAAAGACGACTTTGAAATATTTAAAAATTATGAGACCATTTTTATTTAGACCAGAGTGTGTACTGAATTCTTCAAAAATTAGTTTTTGATTTTTTGACTGGCCAGACATTTTAAAAATCGTCTGTAAAGCAGGAAATAATTTGCTTGTATTATAAAAGAGGTACACTGCGAAAAAAAAAATCTGAAGGCTTTCAGATTTTACATTACGCCCAAAGAGGAGTTTCTTTAACGTTTCGTGTGTTACCCTTATTTATTAAATATCATGTTCTTCGCACCTAGACCATAAAATTCAATTCAAGAGCAATATCGAAAAATAATTTTAAATTGAGCATATCTTTAGAATTTCCGACACACACGCGCTGGAGATTAAAATGTTTTTTCTGTACAACGTTGCCATTGCTCGCTTTGAAATCCTTGAATTTGTCAATCAAAAATTCGTTAAAGTTTTACAGGATATGAAATAGATAATAAAACAAATTCCAGTTTCAAATTTGGGCTTCCAGATGCCCATATTCGCAGTAAGATTACGTCATTCAAAATTCGATGGCTCTAGGGACCGTCGTTTTATCACAATGCGAGAAACATGCATACATTTATGCACATTCTTCATTATTTCACTTCTTTAAATATAATGCAGAGCTGTAATATTTGATGGCAA
The DNA here is from genome assembly GCA_000611955.2 of Stegodyphus mimosarum. Taxonomy (NCBI): domain Eukaryota; kingdom Metazoa; phylum Arthropoda; class Arachnida; order Araneae; family Eresidae; genus Stegodyphus; species Stegodyphus mimosarum. The sequence goes on from KK119382.1 coordinate 228,626, forward strand.
CAGTTTGAAAAGTGAAACCCACATTTAATGTTTCCGAAGCAAAATGCCGAAACGAAAACAATAGTCCTTCAGGGACAAAGCCCCTTTGAACTAAAAAAAAGGGGGGACAAATCTGTATTCCCTGCTATACTAGGCCGATTGAGGAAATTGAAATTGCGTTTTTCATGTCTCGAAAGCGCGACTTAGAATATATATTAAATTTATACATAGAAAATTATTCTAACATAGGCATTTTGAAGAAAATCAGACTTTTTCTTAAATAACATATCGATATTTTTTCCATATTTCGATTCTACGAATAAAATTACGCCTAGATATTAAATTTTGTAATAACATTTAGGGAGAAATTTAAAAATTTATCTTGGGGCATTTTTTATCAGTTTGCGCTAAGAATAATTCACTTGTTTAATTCTTAATTTATAGTAACCTACTTACTTTCCCTTTTTTTTTTCATTGATGCTCGAGAGAACAAAAGGTCCATCGTTAATTCTTTCAAATAATTTTAACAAAGTGCGTAAAACACATTTTCGTTATTATGCTTATACTAAATGCGCCAAATTTCAGAATGCACCAAAATGTAAATTCACGTATATCTTAGGAAATTTTGAATAAAAAATTCTATTTTTTTTTTTTTGCAGATATGCTTAGAAATACATCTACTTTAAGTTAATGGTAAAAATTTGATAGGTTATAACACAAAATGTTTCCGAAAAATTTACAAAAATATTTAAAATACAAATTTTTAAAATAAGGGATAAAAAAAATGTGCCAAATGTATTTGGATTAAGCCTAAATTTCGAATTCTGGAAAAAATTTCTAAGTAAGTTTAATAAAAACATCTGATGTGTACACCACATGACTTCCTTGTACGGAGTATTAAATTATACACATTTTCCATTTCATTTAAACTTATTCGATTGAATTAAAGCTACTTCGTCGATAGTGCATAAACCACAATAGAATAAATGCTCTCTTTAAAATTCACTATATTTGTCTATTATGGCGACATTCTGGCGATAGTTCACTTAACAGCGTTACATCTCATTCATTTTATAACTTTCCAGGTTCAACTGTATGCCGAGAATAACATGCAATTATTTTATAACTCAGAATGCACAAAAATTATGTATATAATCTAGAGAATTATCTAATCGTTGCCACATGTTCTATTCAAGTACTATAATAAATCTAAAACGATGTATAAAAAAAAATTTTTTTTAAGCAAAAGAAAGAAAAAAGAAGCAGTTTTTACAGACAATTCAGTATTTCTCATTCAATTAAATCAGTTCTCACTTCGCGACAAGGCAAAAATACATAAAAACTCAAAATATCTATATTAAAAATTACGAAGTAAATATTAAACACTTATTTCCTGGAATAAATTCCCGAATGGATTAAGCTTGATTTAATTCGCAATGATAAAAGAAGGCGTTATCACTGTTGTAGCGAAGGTTAGTTTATCTAAATTGGCAACAAATCAATTATTCTCCTAATTTTCAGATGTAAACAAATATGACTGTCATATAAAAAACTGATGTGTACACCACATGACTTCCTTGCACGGAATATTTAATAATACGCAATTTTCCTGCATTTCATTTAAACATATTGAATTAACAGTTAACGAATTTTGAATTACATTTACTTCGTCGATAGCACATAAACCACAATACAATAAATGCGCTCTTTAAAATTCACTATATTGTTACGGATTTCATATTTATTTGGCTATTTATTTAGAATTCTAATTAAAATTGCTTTATATTTCCCGTGCAACACAGACGATTTTTGAAGAGAAACCTACGTCGGAAAAATAAAAATAAAAGAGCTCCTACATTTAATATTTAATAAATAATATCTCGTAATTACTGTTGCCATCCAGAAAAATCTAGATTGTTCTAGTGAATAATTAAAAAAAGTTTATAAAAGCCGAATTGAAACACCTCATCTCAGTTGCAATTGTAGTTGTTTAAAGCGAACTGCTTGTTTGTTTACTTAATGCTGTTATTGACTGTAGCGATTTCGCCGTAAGATAGAATTGGTTTCTCTGTTTATAAATTGAGTTTTGCTAAACGTTTGACATATTGTGATATTGTAAGAATATCTCTGAAGAAATATTTCAGCATTTTTTATTTATTTCTTGTGCAAAGAATAAATTTTTGTTAACTTTTTAACAACTTGTGCAATCAATACATAACGAACCTCTACACACGCAACAATTTTTGGTGTCAGGAAATGGAATTTTGAATGTCAATTGTACAAGCGATGGAACAACAATTAAGGCAATTTATGGCAGCCTTTGCTGCATTTAAAGACGAAATTAAAGCTGACCAAGATTCCGTTAAAGATGAAATGAAGGCTGTTCAAGAAAAGATTGAAGCAGGGCAAGAGGAAATGGAAAGGGAAATTACCTACGTCATAGAAAACAAAGTCGAAGTTACGGAAGGTAGAATAGGTGCGGTTGAAAATAAAGTTGTACAGACTGAAGAAAAAGTTTCTTCCGTGAAAGAGCAAATAGAAGAAAGTTTCAGGTGTGGAACAACAAATAGGTTATAGAGTTTCTTCTGTGAAAGAGCGAATAGAAGAGAGGGTTTCGCCGTGGAACAGCTAATAGGTTACAGAGTTTCTTTTGTCAAAGAAGAAATCGAAGGAAGAGTTTGTGCCGTTCAACAGTAAATTGATGACAGGGTTTTTTCGGTCACCAAGGAAGTTGATGCCTTAATAAAATTCGTAGCGACTGCAGGAAGGAATATTGATGGGTTTAAGTTTTTACCCATCCTTCAAGTTATTGACGTATGATGGGAAGGCCTCCTGGCAAGTGTATAAGACACAATTTTCAATAGTTGCGGATGCGAATGGATGGGGTTTCCAAGCTAAGGCTTGTCATCTCGCCGCTTCTCTGAGAGCAAATGCAGCGGATATCCTGCAGACTCTTCCCGAAAATCAGCGAGTAGACTTCGAAGCTATATCCGGCGCATTGGAACTGCGCTTCGGGGAGAAATGTTTGAAAGACTACAGTAGGCTTTAATTACAATCCCGTAAACAGAAGGCCACTGAAACACTCCAAGAGCTCGCCACGGATGTTGAAGGGCTGTCCCATCTCGCCTTTACGAAGTGCCCAAGAGAAACAAGGGAAATCCTGTTCCTGCAGTACTTTATCGACGGCATTCGGGATCCTGAAATACAGAAAGAACTACGAATGGCTGATGTGAAGGACTTAAAAATTGCTCTGGGGTACGCCATGAAATTCGAGGCAGCACAGCAAGCCCCTCGTAGAGACCGATACTTAATCAGAGCTGCTCACATACAAGAACCAGTGAATAAAATGACTGCTCGCCTAGACAATTTAACCAAAAAGGTGAATACCTTGACACCGAATGTTGGTGACGAGAAACCGACCGTAAAGTACTGGAACTGCGGTGCTGAAGGGCGCATTCGAAGAAACTGCAGAACGCCCTAGGACACCGATGTTAAGACTGCGTATATCTAGAAGGAGGGAGACTAATTCGTGACCATCTCGCGGGGCGGAGGTTGCCATATAATGAAAAGCCCCAGTTTAAAGCGCTTTTAAAGATTTCTGCAGTGAGTGGCGGCAGTAACATACTTTTCCTCATGGGAGACATCAATGGAGTTCCTTGTAATATAACCATCGGTACAGGAGCCAATGTTACCACCATCGGAAAAGATTTGGCTCAACAACTTCAAGGTAAACTTATCTGGACCCCGCCCTCCGTCACCCTCCAGACTGTGTCCGGCAAGAAGATCGATATAGAGGGGAAATTAAACATTAACATGACGTTTGGAAGTGCCCTCTACCAACACACGGCATATGTAGCAGAAATTACAGACCCTTGAATACGCGGATTGGACTTTCTAAGGAAATACAATTTTTCCTTGAACTTTAAAAATAACGAACTGCATTCTGCCTCCTGAGGACATAAGCCTATTAGGGATTAATGATGAAGGAGTGAAATCTATCCACAAAATCATAGCTCAAGACAATATCACAATACTGGCAAAAACAGAAATTTTACTTCCTGGATCCATAAAAGAACATAGAAATTTACGCTACGCCGTCATGGAAAATCCCAAGAATTCTAATAGCTCTAAAGGAATACTAATAGCCTCAGCACTCGTCGATCTATTGAGGACCATTATCCTGGTGAGAGCTGCCAAAGTAACTGACAAGGCGAGAGTTATTAAGAAATGTGAAGTGGTTGCAGAATGTACTCTAGTAATCAGCGTTGAAAGAAAAAGTAACATCTCAGAAACAGTGTCTTCAGACAGCAATCTATCGGAGATATTGCAGAATGCGCAATTAAACGATGAAGAAAGGAAGGCTGCCGTGCGTGTCATTAAAGATCTTCAAGATGTTTTCTCCAGCTCGTCTTCTGACGTGGATCGAACAATTTTGACTCAACATAGAATCGATACTGCTGATCATCCACCAATCAAGCAATACCCAAGACATCTGCCGATTGCAAAACAGGAAGAGGTACGATCACTTTTAAAGGTCATTCAAGAAAGCAATGCCATACAGGCTTCAGCAAGTCCTTGGGCATCTCCCATCGTCCTGGTGAAGAAGAAAGACGGGTCAACCAGATTTTGCGTTGATTATCGCCGGTTGAACGAGGTTACGAAAAAAGACAGTTAGCATCTTCCTAGAATTGACGACATTCAGGACACTTTCTGGAAGGAAGTGGTTCTCGACACTTGATTTAAAGAGTAGATATTGGCAGGTAGAAATACATCCCGATGACCGAAAAAAGACTGCGTTTACTACTGGACAAGCACTGTGGCAGTTCAAAGTGATGCGGTTTGGACTATGTAATGCGCCGGCTTCATTCGAAGGCCTAATGGAGACTGTTTTGAAAGGTCTTTTTTACGATGCCTGTCTGATATACCCGGATGACATCATCATCGTCGGGAAGAGTTTCAAAGAACATCTAGAAAATCTTAGAAAGGTACTTCAGAAACTGAAAGAAGCCAATCTAAAGTTGAGTCCCACTAAATGCAAATTATTCAGGGACGAAGTGGCTTACCTTGGACATGTCATCTCTGCTGAACGTCTGCGCACGGATCCTGAAAACGCGTCAGCAGTTAAGGACTGGAGACGTCCCGAAAATGTCCAATAGCTGAGAAGCTTTCTAGGGCTTTGCACCTACTATAGGAGATTCGTGAATGGTTTTTCTTCCATCGCAAGACCCCTTCGCAAACTGACAGAGAGCAAGCAAAAGTTCGTGTGGACAAACGAATGTGAGGATACATTTAAGAACCTGAAGGAAGCCTTAACGCCTTCTCCAATCCTGACGTATCCTCAGCTCGACAGACCATTTATTCTCGACACAGACGCGAGTAATGAAAGTGTCAGCGCTGTTTTGTCCCAAGAAATAGAGTTCCAAGAACGTGTAGTGTCTTACTGGAGCAAGTGCCTGTCTAAACCGGAGAAGAATTACTGTGTCGCCAGGAAAGTTGGAAAGGGAGTTGCTCGCCATAGTCAAAGCCATCGAACATTTCCATCATTATCTATACGGCAGAAAATTCGTGCTCCGCACGAATCATGCATCATTGGGGTGGCTTTCAAATTTCAAGAATCCTGAGGGTCAGATAGCCAGGTGGATACACATGCTCCAGGAATATGACATCACTTTCCGTCATCGCACGGAAACGCTGACGCCTTGTCTAGAAGACCTAGCCCAGAAAACTGCCGATATTGTTCCAGGGTCGAAGCTAAATACCAATTAATTAGTTAATCCAGTCGCACGACAAATTGCAACATCAGCATCGGCAGATCCAGACCCATGCAGTGACTAGGAAATCGGAAAAGACCGGCTGGAAGACCGTGACATTAAACCCATAATTGAGTTAAAGGAGACTTCAAACAGAAAACCTACCTGGCAGGACATTTCGAGCTATAGTCAACCGACAAAACAATATTGGGCTCTGTGAGACTCACTCCATATTCGGAACGCCGTCTTGTACCGGCAATTCGAATCGCATGATGGAAAGACATTCCGATGACAGCTGCTACTCTCAAGATCCCGGATGCCAGACGTCCTTAAAGAACTACATAGCAGCCCTGCAGAAGACCTTGCAGAGAGTTCTGGAGCGTTTCTACTGGAATAATGCAAAGAATGACGTGCAAAAGTGGTGGCGATCTTATGATGCCTGTGCAATTCGTAAATGACCGAAGAAACGCAGGCGAGGGAAGCTGCAACGTTACAGTGTAGGAGCACCTTTTGAACGTATCGCCTTTGACATTTGAGGATCTCTGCCACGAACTTCTGATAGCAACAAATACATCCTCGTTGTCATTGATTACTTCACCAAATGGCCTGAAGCGTATCCTATTCCTGATCAAGAGGCTCTTACAGTAGCAGAGATGATGATACAGCGCTCGATTTCCAGATTCGGAGTGCCTCTTCAGTTACATTCCGATCAGGGAAGGAATTTTACCTCAGCTGTAATCAAAGAACTCTGCAAGCTACTCGGCATTGACAAAACCCAAACGACGCCTTTACATCCCCAGTCGGACGGCATGGCAGAGAGGCTTAGTCGAACGATCCTCAATAACCTCTCATTAGTGGTTTCCAGAAACCAACAGGATTGGGGCAAGAAGTTACCACTGTTTTTACTGGCTTACCGCAATGCTGTCCACGAGACTACCGGTTATTTCCCATCTAAGATGCTCTTCGGTCGTTACCTTCGTCTGCCATGTGATCTTTTCTTTGAACGCCCTCCGGCTGCGCCTTCATCGCCTGAGGAATGCATTCAAGATCTTCAGGCCCGGTTTGATATCATGCACAACTTTGCACGACAACGAGTCAACTTGACGACGGAGAAGATGAAGATCCGCTACGATACGAGAGCTACTGGACATCGTTTCAACGAAGGAGACAAGGTGTGGTTATGGAATCCGACTCGTAGAAAAGGAGTTTCTCCGAAACTACAGTCACCTTAGGATGGTCCTTCACAATCCTAAACTGGCTGAACGACGTTGTGGTTCGGATCCGTAAGTCATCGAACTCTAAACCTAAAGTCGTTCATTAGGACAGGTTAGTTCAGTTCTATGGCCATAGTACGTAGTGTATATAATTGTAAAATAGTATAAGATCGTGGTCCTTTTTGTATTTAGTATTTGATTTGTATTTAGTATTTGTATTTAGTATTTGATTTGTATTTAGTATTTGATAGTATTTGTATTTGATAGTATTTCATAGTATTTGTACTTGATAGTATTTCTATTTAGTATTTGATAGTATTTCATAGTATTTGTACTTGATAGTATTTCTATTTAGTATTTGATAGTATTTGAATTATATTTAGCGTTTGATAGTATTTGATTTGCTGAAAGTTACTTACTGCAATTATTTTTTATTTTTTTATTGTAACGTGATGCTTATTTTATTGCATTTGTAAGGTTTTAGTTAAACTAACAAAATTTTATTTTAATTTAAATCTTTCTATCTCTTTTCATTTTCAACTTCCCGTTAGAAGAAGCGCGCGTTTTCAGCTTATGCTAATTTGAAGTGGAGCCAACGACTATTTAAGCAAGAGGTAGAAACCTCTCAGTGTGAGAGAGCTTTTAGTCTCAGATCACGGTCACTCTATTCGACGTTCGCTTGACTAGCTAGCAGTTAAATTCTAAGCCATAGCGCTTTACGTGATTGCTTATTGAAATAAATCCAAGTGCGTCAGTATTAGTAAATCTTGCTACGCACCATTTAGTTTAGAGGCCAACCTCGCGTAATAGCTCTGCAAGCAACGACTAATTTAATTTCTATTTAGTTTTAGTTTAAATTTGATTGTTCATTTTAGACCCAAGTGTTGTCTTTACTTTCTGTATCCCTCCCGAGTTGGGAAGCGGTTGTAAATAATTGTGATCTATTAAAAGAGGATTTTAAATCCCTTTCAAGTGCAGTTCTTCTACCACTTAATCACAGTATCTACCACCAGAACATAGCTGCATTCAGCTCCCTGTTCCAGATCAAGACTTAAGGAGTTCACGAAGATGTTTGCCAAGAATATACACCGAACACTCAGTCCTGATACATTGATGCCTTATTTGTAAGTTTGGCTTCCTGTTCAAGGATTGTACTGCCCGGGACGTGCAGTCCTTGAGAAGGGGGCAGTGTTATATATTTCATATTTATTTGGATATTTATTTAGAATTGTAATTAAAATTGCTTTTTATTTCCCGTTCTACGCAGACGATTTTTGAAGAGAAAGCTACGTCGGAAAAATAAAAATAAAAGAGCGTGTGCATTTAATATTTAATAAATAACTATCTCGTAATTACTGTTGCCATCCAGAAAAATGGAGATTGTTCTAGTGAATAATTAAAAAAGCTTATAAAAGCCGAATTGAAACACCTCATCTTAGTTCTAGTAGCTGTTTAAAGCGAACTGCTGTTTGTTTACTTAATGCTGTTATTGATTGTAGCGATTTCGCTGTGAGATAGAATTAGTTTTTCCTATTTATGAATTGAGTTTTGCTAAACGATTGAGATCTTGTGATATTGTAAGAATAACTCTGAAGAAATATTTCAGCATTTTTATTTATTTCCTGAGGAAACAATAAATGTTTGTTAACTTTTTAATTACTTGTGCCTTCAATGCATAACGAACTCGTACGCACGCAACAATATTTTTTTACCTTAGCGACACTTTGGCGCTAAGTTCATTTAACAGCGTTACATCTCATTCATTTTATAACTCAGAGTGTACGAAATTTATATTACCTGAAGAATCATCAGAAGTTCTAATACTATAATAAATCTAAAACGATGTATAAAAGAAATGAAACAAATAAAAAAATGTTTTTCACAAACAATTGAGCTCCGCTTACCTAATACTCTTTCTTCTACTACTAATTAATTCAGTTTTCAGTTCACGGCAAGGCAAAAATACATAAAATATCAAAATATGTTCATTAAAAATTGAAAGATATAGGTAAGTTTAAACAATTAAAAAAGCAATTTTCACAGTTAAAATTACAATTTCTACGCAAAAACAAAAAGTAACTTAAATGATAATTGCGAAATGAATTAAGCATAATTTAATTCGCAATAATAAAAGAAGACGTTACTTTGTTGTCGCGAAGCTTAGTTTCTCTAGACTGGCAACAAATCCGCGTTTCTGCTAAGTTTCAAATGTAAACAAATATGGCTGCTTTTGTAAACAAAAATTAATCTTAGCCACACTTAAAAACCTTTCAAATTGTTGATAATTCCCTAATTATTGCATGTACATTAACTACAACCATAAAAATCTTAGCCGGAAGATACGAACAACATAATTCAATCATCTTTAAAGCAAAAAAGGCACAATGTACAAACATATAAGAATAAAGAAATTGAGCCGAGTAACAGAGTGGATATATATATACATATATTAATATACTTTCGGTGCGGCCGATTGCAAACAAAATAGAAGGAGCATATCTACATGTTATAGCAGTCCTATATCCAAAATTTCAACGTTTCTGAGGCTACTCATTTTTGAGTTATGCGAGATACATACGTACGTATGCACGTACTTGCGTACAAACGGCACGAAAAAATCTCTTCAGAACTCATTTTAAATCAGTTTTATAAATTTTTTGGGGCAAAAAAAGTCCTTTATTCTGTCCTTACGTGCAGATGTCATGCAAAAACATCGTTAAATTGCATTCGATAGCGGTCAAAGTGGATATTTACTTTGAAATACGATACCCGAAATTTTTCGAGATTACATTACATTGTAGAAGGAAGAAAAAATTATTAGGCTTAGTCGCATTTAAGCAACTTTTAAATTGTTGATAATTCTACAAATCTTGTATGCAGCACAATTTACAAACATATAAGTATAGAGAAACTGAGATCACTGAGCCGAGTAACAGAGTGTGTGTATATATATATACATATTTATATACTTTTGATGCGGCCAATTACAACCAAAATAGGAGGTGCACATTTACATGTTATAGCAATCCTGTATGCAAATTTTCAACGTTTTGAGGCTATTTGTTTTTGAGGTATGCAAGATACATACATGTATAACGTACGTACGTACGTAGAGACGCCATGAAAATTCTCTTCAGAATTCATTTTAAACCAGTTTTAAATTTTTTGGGGGGAGAATTCTGTCCTTACATACCGATGTCGTGCAAAAACATCGTTAAATTGCACTCGATAGCTGTCAAAATTTATATTTTCGTTGAAATATGAGACCTGAAATTTTTTCGCGATTACAATATTTCCTTTTTACTTCGTACAAGGAAGTAAAAAGATATTAACAAATTGGCATGAATTTCATAACAGTCCTATTTTGTGCCTATATTAAAACAATTCTATATATAAGTCTAATATATATCCTAAGTCGCGCTTTCGGGACATGAAAAACGCAAATTGAATTCGTCAATCCGCCCAGCAGAACAGGAAATATAGAACTATCGTATTATTTTTTTTTCGCAGTGTACATTTATCATTCTCCTCAAATACATAAATAAATAATTATAAGTATATAAAACATTTAAATAATCGACTGCTTAACTATACATACATAAAAATGTGCATATTCTAATTATTACTGTCATAATACTAATTATCAGCATCAGATACTTTTATAAACTAAGCCTATTTAAGATGAAATATTTCTGCCCTATAAGTTCAAATTATACTGCAGTAGATTTTGTAGCCTTCAAGATCAAAACAGACTTGGCATTTCTTTCAAACATAAATCGATGTTCTTGGGACATATTTTTCATTCTACTGTTATGCAAGACTAGTGATTCCGTCTATCATATTTTTGCTTCGATAGCTATAATGCTTCAACACAGAAAATCTTGGACTTTTAGAAAGTGTACCCAAACTTTCTAATAATTTTCGACCAAATTCATGAGTAAATTTTAATAATTATATATCGTAGTAATATCGAATAAGCGATTTAAGTTCTTCTTTACTCTACTTCGTTTCCTCAACAAAAAAACCGTCACCCCACCTCTTCAGTCGAATCTCGATCAGGTATTGTGAAACCTATTAAGGAATAAATTAATTTCTCCCATATATTAATCTTATTGCTAAGAATTTTGTATATATATCAATAATGTTAGTGAAATCGTATAGAAATTGTATAATTTGTAGAATCTTTCGTAGAATATAATGGCTCAGTATGCGAAACGTTGGCGGAAAAGTAGGAGTACGGGATAAGTCTATTTAACATTGAGGTAAAATGGCTTGGCGAGATAGCTTGAAGCTGGCGATGATTTTCGTGACTAAATGTTTTCTCCAAATTTGGAGAGAAATGGGCAAAATAGCTTTGCGACCATTTATCGACATTTTGGTCCTATCCCTGTGTAACCGGGCCGAACCCTCATGTAGCTGTGTCTGTATCTGTCCCTATGTAAATGTGACTGTGTATACCTTCCAGCAGTTTCGAGAAATTGAAGTACTGAACATTTCTTAGCGGATAGGACGGAACTGAACATTTCTTGGCGAAAAGACGGAGGAGGTATGAATGAAAGTTCAAAGTTTGCAGCTCAGAGTATTAAAAGATCACCATGTGAGCTTTCGCCTTTTGATTTGCTTTGTATCGTCTTATGTTCAATGTTCTTAGTAGTTTGAGGTGGTAAATACTGATTGTGGTCTCTCATACTAAGAACAGTTCTATGATTATTGTGTAAAAACTTCCAGAATTGTAAAATGTTTACGGGAAAATAAATTTCATGAAGCTATCATCGATTCTATGTACATTCAATAAATTACGTATCCGTAGCGCTACGTAGAAATTTTTGATATCAGAAATAGGACTGAATGCCGATGACAAGAGTGATGGATGAGCAACTAAGACTGCTGGTGACAGCCTTTGCTGTATTCCAAGAGGAAATGAAATCGGTTCAACAGTCTGTCAAAGAAGCGCTGAAAGCCGTTCAGGAAAAACATCGAAATGGCCCAAGAAAAGATGGAAGTGTCAAGTCAGTTCCAAGAGGAGATGAAAGTGGGCCAAAGTGGAAAGTTTCGTTGAGAAAAAGATGAAAGGTGTTGAAGAAAAAATGAAAGCGGGCCCAGAAAATATGAAAGGGTCTGTAAAGTATGTTCAAGAAAATACTAAAGAATATCAAGAGAAAATGAAAACAGAAATTTCTGCCGTGACAGAAAACAAATTCGAAGCTATGGAAAGCAGAATAAACGCAATTGAAAATAAAGTTAGAGAGCGAAGAAAAAATTTCCGCTAACGACAAATTGATGGCAAAGTGTCGAAGCTGGCAGCTTGAATTAATAGGTGGAAATAATTCTGCCAGATTTAAATCCCTACCTATATCTTCTCGATTCGATCTAAAGCTATCCACGTGTGATGGAGAGACCTCTTCGCAAGTGTACAAGACACAATTATCTTTAGTGCAGAAGAGAATGGATGGGATTCCGAAATTAAGACTTACAATCTCGCCGCTTCTTTGAGAGCAAACGTAGTGGATATCCTTCAAACTCCGTCTGAAAATCACATGCTAAACTTTGCTTTATCCGTAGCGATGGAGCAGCTCTTTGAAGAGAAGTGTATAAGGTTATTAGTTAAATTATCCAGTTATTTATAATGTCAATCTTTAGTATAACTTTTCCTTTCCTTTTCCTCACCAGAAATGTAGAGTATTTAAGCTGAGATTTTCGTAAGCATGTTTGTCCTTCTCGAGGTCTCGTTATTTAGTTTAGCCAGCTCTGATAACAGTGTGATTATTCACACTGTTATCAGAGCTGGTAACAGTGGTGGCTGGTAACAGTGGTGGCCATAAGCGGTGGCTTTGCGTTATAGCTGGCATCATTTAAATTGTTACGCTATTTGAAGTCCTGAACCAACTTAATGTCAGAGTTACATTGTATAGTCTTGACAACTAGCTTACATTTTAAGTTTTGATTTTTGCTGTTAAGCTGCGTCCCCATAAGCGGTGGCTGATTATGTGAGCAAGGGACATGCGTTTTATGTTCAAGATCTGATTTAAATGCAAAACGATTGCTTTTAACTTTCTCAAGACTCCGTAGTTCATTTCAGACCTAGCGATATGCAGTTTGATGCTCGTTTATGCTACCAAAGAAAGTTAAACTCTACAAACGTTTAGAAGATTATAGCAGGCGTCAGTTAAAAATCTTGCCAACAAAAGTCCAGTGAAACATTTTAGGAGCTCACCACAAGTGTTGAAACGCTGCTTCGACTCGCCTTTTTGAGCCGATCAACACTTGCAAGAGAATTCCTGTTCCTACAGTACTTTATCAACAGTATTCAAGTCCGAGTATTCAAGATACAGAAAGCCCTGCGGTTGGCGGATGTGAAGGATGTAAAAAGCGCTTAGTCTAGTGTAAGACACGAAATTCGAGGCAGCCCCCAGAGACTGCTATCCAATCAGTGCTAGACTGATGCCCAGGAGAGAGAGGGTCAATTTACCTCTCGTCTAGACGATTTTACCTGGCAATTCAATGCCTTGAGGCGGAATATGATTGACAACAGACCGATTTTAAAGTGCTGGAAATATGGTAATGAATGCCAGATACAAAAGAATTGCAGAACACCCCAAATCACAGAACCTGAAACCGCTCCTCAGAAAGGGGTCGGAAAACAAATTGCAGGTCATGTTGCGGGACGGAGGTTGCCTGATATTGAGAAGCCCCATTTTAAAGCGGTTCAGATTAAATTCATGTTTCTGAACAAGCGGCAAGCAACAAGCGGCTCGTCCGTGAATAGCACATCCGATGGGAAATCCGCCTGCGCCTCACACTGCTGCAAGAACCATTGACAGAAATGAACTCGAAGAGGGTAATGTGTCTCTTGCAAGGCTTGGACTGTCTGAAAATGGTGTGGGTGCAAACCATTTTCAGTCAATACTCTCCAAATGGTGGAATGACTCAACTGCAGACGACGTGCAATAACTCTTGTACTTGTCTGAGGTGATTCATGCACTATATTCAAAATGGATTCTTCAATGCGAGGTTGTCGTGCAGTTCCTCTTCCACTCCTAGAGTCAGAGGAGGCTTCAAATGACCCGTTTTCACACAGAAATCGATGCAACCTCTCGAACATTATGTGCTTCGGCATACGCCTGTTCGGAAACCGTTCCTGGTACAACCGTAGTGCTGCTTTGCCGTTCCCATTAGCAGCACCATACATGAGATGCATGTCAGCTTTTTTCCTGTGCGTAAACTCCCCCATCACGCTAGACATCAGAGTTGCGAATGATCCTCTGATGCATAGGATCGTGGTTTGTCCGGCTCACTGACACGCTCTACCGCTGCATTGCCAGTCAATCACAGCTGTAGTTCCTATTACTGTTAGTGTTCCCTTTTCTGAACATTTATTGTGAATACTGTATTGCTGCAAAGAAGCACTTTGCATTGATTTTGTACATAAACATATTTTTCTCTGGTGTCGTTTTTTTGCGTTCATGCCTTAACCCGTCACTTTAGACCCTACATTCCTATACAAAAAATGCATGTTTTATTACGCTCCACCACCCCTCCAAGTTTGTCCCATGATCGCTGAAATACCCTATATATATATGTAATAATAAAAAAAAGAGTCTGAAGTAATGACCAGCACGAATTTTAACGTCGTAGAAGTGTTGATCTATAACGAATAGGAAACTGGAGGCGAAGGCAGATTAAATCTTCATTTTTTATTTCCGCTTGTTGTGGCCACAATCAACTTGGCACATGAAATGTGCCTATTCCAAAATAGCTCACATTTTAGATTAATTTTCAGTAAGAAAGAAGAGAGTAGCAGACAGCAGTCTAACTAGACCGATGCGTAAAGAGCAAGTGCGTTACGTTAAGGGTGAAATCCCAATTCAGACTGAGTTAGTTTTGGTTTACAATACATTTTGATTGGATAGTTATTACTTCTGTAAAATTATTATTGGTTACTTCACTTTTAGTTCCATTTACATCATCAGAATTATGTAAGTGCCATATGGCATGGATCAATCTAGATATGACGCAGTGCGTAGAGAGGTTATTATTTTTAGAATTGAGACGGGAAATTTACGTTGTTAATTTAATCTTAGACATATTCTTTATTTTTCTTACATATATATATATATATAGTAAAGGGTGGCAACAATTTGAAAAGTGAACCGACATTTACAGTGAGCCAACGCGAAATGCCAAAACGAAATTAATAATCCTTAAGGGTTAATTGCCCCTTTGGACTAATATGTAAACTGCTTCAAAATAGATTTTGTTAGAATCGGGAAAAGCCTAGTTCTGCACGAGTGATGATTTTGTTTTCTAGTGATTTTATATTTTCAGGCTAGACTTATCAGCATTTTTCTGGAAAAAAATACTCCAAGTTTACATTTTCCTCCATTTTGAGGTGAGTTATCATCTTTTCGAAACAGATCGCTGAATTTCCTGTTTTCCTTCTCATCGTTTTGGGCTGCGTTTGTTTTAGTACTTCTCTCTTTCAAGCTAAGGAAATCTCCAGCTTCTGCGATTTTCCGTTGATGTGGAAGATTTTTTTTTGCCGTATCCTCAGAGTTATTTCAAAGGATCTGGTCTGATTGTCATATTCTTCGCATCGCCGATGCGAACTGACATGCTCTTTCCCACAGAACAAACACTTCGGTTTATCTTCTTTTCCTATTTCACATTGATAAATGTAATCGATCATTTCATGCATCTGGGTGGGTTAAAGCAAAAATGTTCCGAATATCCATTGCTATGGAAACACTACCAGCGTCTACTTTCATTGAAACTGACTCGACAAAGTTATGTTCAGTGGCAAGTAAAAATATTCTTCATAAGAGTAACAAAAACATCAGTTTATTCACAGAAAATGCAGGTTCGTTACTAATTGCGTTTTCACATACTTCTGTCTTACAAGAGAAGAATACACTGTTGCCAATCCGCTGCAGCTAAGTGTTGGCATCAAAGGGTGTGGCTCGTTAATAGCCAACATTCGCCTACCGCAACTTAATTCAAAGATGTTAACTTTAAGAAGTTTTAAAATTAAAGTCTATATTTCCTGAAAATAACTAATACTTAAACAAAGTATAAATTCTATACTACTACAATTACATTACTAGAATTCTTTACAAATAATAATTTGGTAAGTTCAGTTGTAAGGATTTTAAGTTTTAATAACGTTTATTTTATTTTAAACCTTTGCTCATCTTCTCTTATTTTCCATTTCCGGCCAGAATAAGCGCGAAAGAGAATCGCTTATGTAAATGAGTTTGCAAACTGTGTAAGTATTTAAGATATGGCTTTTAGCGAAAAAGAAAGAGAGAAAGAGAGAGCGACTTCTCTCTGCTTTACCACGCGCGTGCTTTTCATGTCTGCCTTTAAGGCCAGAACATAGTTCTCGCTGATATTTGAAGACGTATTGTAGTTTTTGCATTCCGCTCAATACATACGCAGTGTTAAAAGGCCAATCTTCGCATTACTACTCTTTGTAAAGCATCTAAGTTAGTTCTTATTTAGATAAGTTAGTTTAATATTTATTTTCTACGTTTTAGGCCATAAGTGCTGATCTCTGTATCCCGAAGTGCGGGAACGGCTGTACGCTGTGAGAAATAAAGGGTAAATTTAAC
Source organism: Stegodyphus mimosarum (assembly GCA_000611955.2). Classification (NCBI taxonomy): domain Eukaryota; kingdom Metazoa; phylum Arthropoda; class Arachnida; order Araneae; family Eresidae; genus Stegodyphus; species Stegodyphus mimosarum. Next base: position 245,177 of record KK119382.1, read on the forward strand.
CCTTCTTATCTTTTTTGTATTTTGTAGGAACATAGCATTACGCACGAACATAGCTTTGAGTAAGCTCCCTCTTCCTACTGAGAACTCCAGTTATGTTTGCAAAGGCAATTAGAAGGAACAGAAGTCCTGACACAGTCTCTTATGAGTTTTAATTTCATGTCCACATGCAGATCGTTTTGGTGCAGTCTCGCAAAGTTCTTTTAACTTTTCTGTTGCCTTCTGGTTTTCATCACTTTTGTACTCGGCTAAATCTTCTGTTACTACAGCAACATTTCGATGTCCAACAATTTCCAACAGATAGATACTTTGAATTGGTCGTAACAATATGCCTGATGTTGTCTTGACACGTACACCTTGCACAAAAAAAAAAAAAAAAAAAAAGGGGGAGTTCTATATCTTCGGTTCTACTGGGCCAAATTTAATTTGTGTTTTCATGTCTCGAAAGCGTGACCTAGGATATGTACTAAATTTATATATAGCTTTGTACTAACAGAGGCATTCAGAAATAAAATCGGACTTTTTCTGAATGACGTACCCACTTTTTTCCAACAAAAAATTCTTCCAAAGTGCACTGGATTGCAGCGACATGATGCATTTCAACTAATTCCATTACGAAATTTTAAATGAAAATCATAACCTGCGACCTTATGCTGTATTCTTCCTTAAAGACAATCAGTATTTTCATACTTAATTTTCGGTTTATTTTAAACTTGCAAAGTTAAGCAGCTCTACGATTACATAACATGACAGATGAAAATAACTTCCACTCAAGATTAATTATTTTATTTAATTATTCATGAAATTTTGTGTCATTCATCTAATTTTAATAGACAAGGACACAGCCAATCCGATGTCACTTCTGCTCATGTGACAATGATCACTTCAACTTCTACACTTTCCGCAGTTCGTCTTCGACTCAGCTCAGGTATCAGTCTACCTCCTGGCCCACAGTAGAACACCACTTTAAGACAGCCGGAATACGTCGTGCATTACTTGTACAACAATCACGGCGTATCAACGGTAATTGGAGTTATTGCGAAACCTAGATTGGATAAACCTTTCTCTAGATTGGCAACAAATCCACTATTCTGCTAAATTTCAAATGTAAGCACATATGGCTGCTATGCCAAAAAAAAGAGGCTTAGCTTCATTAATTGTTGATAATTCTAAAACTATAACATGCAAGTTAACTAAAAGCATAAAAACCTTAACCGGAAGATAAGAAGAACATAATTCAATCATTTTAAAGCAACAAATGCACAATTTACAAATATATAAGAATAAAGAAACTAAGCTCACTGAGCCGAGTAACAGAACGGATATATATATATACTTTTGATGCGGTTAATTGCAATCAAAAAGGGAGGTGCACATCTATATGTTATACCAATCCCATGTATAAGTTTTCAACGTTCTGAGGCTATTCGTTTTTGAATTATGCGGGATATTACGTACCTACGAACACATGCCACGAAAAAATCTCTTCTGAATCCATTTTAAATCAGTTTTATAATTCGTTTGGGGGAAAAGAGTCCTTTATTCTGTCCATATGTATAGATATTACGCAAAAACATCGTTAAATTGCATTCGATAGCGGTCAAAATGGATATTTTCGTTGAAATATGATACCTGAAGTTTTTCGCGATTACAATACTTCCTTTTTACTTCGTACAAGGAAGTAAAAAAACTTAAATAAAACTCCTACAATTATCAGGGATCTATGAATGAAAAACACCTGATGCAGATACCATATGATTTCCTTGTACGAAATATTAAAATATATGAACATTTTCCTGCATTTCATTTAATTTTATTTCCTCAAATTTCATTAGAGATATATTTCTCATTCAATTAATTTAGTTGTCACTTCGTGGCAAGGCAAAAATACATAAAAACTCAAAATATCTTCATTAAAAATTGAAAGATAAAAAAAAACGTTAAACACCAAATACAGTTAAAACAGTTTTTACAATTAAAATTGCAGTTTCTATGCAAAAACAAGCAAATCGACCAGCAGGAAAGAAGGCAGATTTTTCCGTGCACAAAACTTTCCTTCTGGAGCCACTCGGCAAAAAGACACTAAAGGTGCAGAAAGACTTAATTCCTTATTCTGCTAAGTTTCAAATGTAAACAAATATGGCTGCTTTGGTAAAAAGAATTAGGCTTAGCTTCACTTAAACAACTTTCAAATTGTTGATACTTGTACAACTGTTGCATGCAGATTAACTAAAGGCATAAAAACCTTAACCGGAAGATAAGAATAACATAATTCAATCACTTTTAAAGCAAAAACTGCACAATTTACCAACATATAAAAACAAACTGAGTATACTGAGCCCAGTAACAGAGTGGGTGTGCATATATATATATACTTTTTGGTAAGGCTGATTGCAACCAAAATAGGAGGTGCTCAACGATATGTTATAGCACTCCTATATACAAAATTTTAACGTTCTGAGGCTATTCGTTTTTGAGTTATACGAGATACATACATACGTACAGACACCACCGAAAAATATCTCTTCTGAATCCATTTTAAATCAGTTTTATAATTGTCTTGGGGAAAAAGAGTCCTTTATTCTGTCCTTACGTACAGATGTCAAGAAAAAACATTGCTAAATTGCATTCGATAGTGGTCAAAATGGATATTTTCGTTGAAATATGATAACCGGAATTTTTCATGATTACAATACTTCCTTTACATCGTACAAGGAAGTAAAAAATCTGATGTGTACACCACATGACTTCCATGTACGGAATATTAAATTATACGTACTTTGCATTTCATTTAAACTTTACTGTATTGAACTAAATCTACTTCATCGATAGCGCATAAACCACAGTAGATTAAATGCACTCTTTAAAATTCACTATATTTGTTTACCATAACGACATTCTGGCGCTAGCTTCACTTAACAGCGTTACATTTCGTTCATTTTATAACTCAGAAAGCACGAAAATTATGTAGATCAGTTGGAGAATTACCTAACCGTTGCCACATGTTCTATTCAAATACTGTAATAAATCTAAAACGATGTGTAAAAGAAATTAAACAAACAATCCAAAAGAAACAGTTTTTCACAGACGATTCAGCCTTTCTCATTCAATTAAATCAGTTCTCACTTCATGACAAGGCAATGACAAAAACTCAAAATATCTATATAAAAATTACGAAGTAAATCTTAAAAAATTGTTTCCCGGAATAACTTCCTCAATGGATTAAGCATGATTTAAATCGCATTAATAAAAGAAGGCGCTATCTTTGTTGTTGCGAAGCTTAATTTCTCTAGCTTGACAACAAATCCACTTTTCTCCAAGTTTCAAATGTAAACAAATATGGCTTCCATGGGAAAAAAATGATTAGGCTTAGCCGCACTTAAACAATTTTTAATTGTTGATAATTCTATAATTCTTGCATGCAGATTTACTAAGGGCATAAAATCTTAATCAGAGGACAAGAACATAATTCGATTATTTTTAAAGAAAAAAAATTCATAATTTACCAACATATAAGATTAAAAGAAATGAGCTCACTAAGCCGAGTAACAGAGCGGATATATATAGAGAGAGAGATATTTATATACTTTTGGTATGGCTGATTGCAACTAAAATAGGAGGTGCACATCTACATGTTATAATAGCAGTCCTATATACAAAATTTCAAAGTTTTGAGACTACTCGTTTTTCAGTTATGCGAGGTACCTTCATACATATACGTACGTACGCACAGACCCTACGAAAAATCTCTTCAGAATCCATTTTAAATCAGTTTTATAATTTTTGGGGGAAAAAAAGAGTCCTTTATTCTGTCCTTACATACGGATGTCACGCAAAAAACATCGTTCAATTGCATTCGGTAGCGGTCAAAATGGATATTTCCTTTGAAATATGATACTCGAAATTTTTCGCGATTACAGTACTTCCTTTTCACTTCCTACAAGAAAGTCAAAAGTGTACAATGCAGTAATTGGCAAAATGAACTACATTTTATCTAAAATAGGAAAACTAGAATTATTTTGTTAATACTCTAATGCCAAACCGAAATTGTAAGTTAAGACAGCAAATTTAGATATTTTATCAAAAATAAATAAATAAATCAATAAAATAGAAACATAGAACAAGAAAGAATTTGTTTTCTAAAAGAAAAACACTCAAATGATTTTATTTAATGGCTTCCATCCGCTTAATCGCCATATGATGAAAATTACGAATGTTTTTCAGATTGGTGATAAATCCTATTTGTGAGATAATTAATTAGCTTGCTCGCTTCAAAATAGGCAGCATTTAAAGTTCGGAATTACAATTTGCTCTTAGAGAATGAAATGTTTAATACTAAAATAATTCTACAGCATACAATTTGTTACAGATTATTTTATGACTAACTTATATTACCATTTTCCCAATATGTAGTTATCATATTAGTTTGCTTCCAGCCGTATAAATCATGTGAAAAAATTAATTTCTTAACACAGAATTTTTTAATTGAAAGAGAAATCTTTTAAATTTTAATTAGTATGATTTTAAAATATGTTCATTCTATTCTACATCACACAGTAACATTAATTTAACCATTGAATTTACTAGTTGTTACATGCCAATTTATTTCTAATTTATTTCTAAGATCCAAAATTGTCGGGGCTTTAATAAGTCGGTATTTTAGATCACCAGTTTAAATTTAGTAAAATGGCGTGTGGAAACGGCAACGCTACGCTTCAATTATTATTTAGATGAGATAGAAAAATATTACTCTCCAACCACTCAAAGGTCGAAAGTATAAAATTGACCAACACGAATACAAAAGCCAATCAGTACATAGTCATTGCTCATCGTACGACTCCCAAGCCAGCAGCTGTTTGGAAGTGACATGCAAGAATCTGAGTTAGTCGGAAGAAAATAGCATCTATAGCACACTTGTTTTTGTTAAGTATTATATTCTCCTTTCCTAAAGTTCAAGAATTTTTAGTTACTATTTATTTTGGGGGGATACTGGATGTCCACATTCCGGATATTGTACTGTATTAGTTACAGGAAAGCAAGTTTGAGCTGATATTTAATAGATAAAATCCTGTGTTCTTATTAACTACCTATTAATTTGAAACCTCATAAGCAGCAGTGGATATTTTAATTTTGCAAGTTCGCAAGTTACCGCAAAAAAAAAAAATATTTATTCGGTTTTATTTCTGTAAATTGCATTAATTCAGTTTCTACATTGTTTAGCAATGATAATTCCTCTTAAGCAAGATAAAGTTACGCAAATAAGAAAAATTGAATCAGCTAAACCTTATAACATCATAATTTTAGCTGAATCATCCAAAGTAAAACAATAACCATATAAAATTATCTTAATTCTTGAAACAAAAACAACTTTCAAAAAATGAAATGTACTGAAAGTTTTATTATGCCTGTCAATATAAATCTGATTACGCTAAGAATCATGTTTTCTATATTAAAATTGGTATTACCACAAAAACATGCAAGTAAAAGTCCCATTATGAAACAGTATTTCTCCATATAAAACGATTTCTAAAATGCACGAATAGCCAGAATACATGACAGATAACAGTTAGGCTTTTCGAAAATAAAAACTAGTCACTGTTAAATCTTCAAACTGTCTTTCACAACATAACTTTACTTGCATGTTAAGCTACTCTAGATGACATAATAGTTCTCTATGATTTACTTTAGCCAAAATATTTATAAAAGCAATATAGAATACTATTGGCTAAGCATATACTAATACAGTATTTCATTCCAGTGTGGCTCAGCGTATGCAAAAAATTATTTTATGAATGAAAAGAAAGCAATGTGAAATCTTGCCCATCATTTTTAATTACACTATATACATATCAAAATGCTTTTATTAAAAAACCAACACACAGGTAATATTCCAAGAATGAAATATTAAAAAAATTGCTTTATATATTTTATATCTTCCTCAACTCTTTCATGAATTAAAAGTTTTCATGTTGCAGCTTATTCTTAGTTTACATATATCATTATTTTTTAAAAATAAGTTTTTAGTTCCACTCTGCTATGATTTTTACATTTCCTTTATCACTCATAGGCATGCATGGTCATCAGGAAGTAGAATCAGAAATGATTTTAGGTGTTGAAAAGTTTTATATTTTTTAATTATGTCAACAGTTACTTAGATCTTTAAATTGCGAAAAATATGCAAGAAATACTGAAAATCACCTACTGCATGCAACCTGAATATCAATGAGATGCATATTCCCCAATCAGAATTTGTTTGATTCTATTTTGTACAAAAAGGCCAGAGAGTTAAGACACAAACAAAATACTTGATTCTGTTATCAAAAGTAACACACGATACTTATCAATTTGCAGATTGTTTGCAATTATTTGTCAGTTTTGCAGATTTCTTTGCTCCTGATGAAGAAGGCCTCGTACCTGTTTGCCTTCGAAATCGATTGAGATCTTGACTTATATCTACGTAAAACTCAAGGTTGTTGTGTTACTAATTTTATATTTCACTTGGCGAGTTTCCCTTCTGCTTTCATTTTAGACAGTATTTCATTACACGAAATGGGTTTCTTTTTCGCAGAAAGTAAAACAAATATTTTAACACTACAGCAGACAGATGATAACTCACCCTCAGTGACAGACATAATTAACATCTTAACATACAATAGTTTATTAGATTATTTTTATAACTACACAAATAGCATTAAAATATTGTTGAAACTTTCTGTCCAGAGAATCAAGTACAGTAAGACCGAGATCCGGACTCGTCGTGACTTCGGTGATCCCGGATTTGGGATTTTTCCGGATATTAGATCAACAGTTTAAAACTAGCAGTAAAGGGCATGTAGAAATTATAAAATTAAAAATATGAAATCACGATTTAGGAAATAATGAAGCATTTATTATCTAAAGAGTGACAAAATTTACAAAAAAAACAAAATTTACTTGCTTAAGGTATACATTTCTTCCAATGTAAGTTGTTTAAGTTTTTTTTTAGGGGGGGCTAATATTTTCTTTTTAATTCTGTAGACAGACATAATTTCTTATTCAGTTACAAAGCTTCATTTTTTAAGTCCTGTAATTGCTGTGTTGAGGATTCCGACTAACTTATCAATCGAAATTTTTTCGTTTTAAATAACCTCTCTGTCACTTTCTTCGGTAGCGGTATTTTCTGAATTTAGAACCATACTGCAGATTTCGCCGTCAGTAAATTGATTGATGATCGGGGCATTGCCATCGCAGTGAAAATCTTCTGTTATATCATCTTCATTTATTACCGCTTCTCCACATTTCTTTACAAAATCCATCAATTGGGAAATTTCACCTTTGGTTTGCAATATCCGAAGACCTTCACATTCGCGGCTATCATCTTCATCATTCCTCACCACGAAATATGATAGCTGGCCATAAATTATGTCAAGCATTTTTTTAAGTATCTGGAAACGCATCTTCCCACGATCTTGCGATGTTCCACAAAGTAGATTTTATGCAAAAATATTCGAAAAATTCTTGAATAGTATTGCCATTATTCAAGAAATTTAATAGATTTTAAAAATGCTGCTTTATATTTGCATTTCAGCTCGCGCACTATTCCAATATCCATAGCCTTACGTACAATTTGTTAGGAAAGAATAATATGGATATGTTAACTTTCCCTAAAACTTTTAAGTGAAGTATGAACCGCATTGTTATCTAGAATCTGGACAATTTTTGCATCGTGAGGTAAAGCAAGCCCAAATTCAAATGTTCCCGAGCCTTGGGTATGAAATGATTTTCAAACGAATCATTCATGCTCTTTTATTTGCATGACATATAATGGGGAAAATCTCTGCTCCTTTAAATGCTCGAGGGCGTGCATTTTTTTCGATTACGAAACGTTTATACTTGCGCGTTCCTGCAGCATTTGCGTATGCTAAAATTGTTAGTCTCGCTTTCGACTCTGACACCAGTTGGAACCTTTTCTGTAGAGGTTGCCAAGGTATTTTGCGGAGCATACTGCCAGAAAAGACCAGTTTAATCAGCGTTATAAATTTAGTCTGAAGATAAATTTTCACTATTATTCAGTTCAATAAATTCATTTGAAAATAGTTCAGCAGCTTCAGTATCAGCTGAAGCTTTCTCACCTGAAATTCCTAATTGCCCTATACCACGGCGATTTTTAAATTTGGTTAACCAATCTGTCAAAATATGGGCACTCAGTTTTTAATTTCTTCATTTCTTAGTGAAATATTTTAGTTTGAGCCATTAGCATTGAACCCGTCAATGCACGTCCTCGCTGCGACGTTGTCTAACCCTTTCAATCTTCACTTACCATAACGAATAATTTTTCTTTTATTCCTTGCGAGTGGGGTATGGAATCCACAAAAATTTGAAAACGTTCCTTTTTCTGTTTTTTTGTCATATGTAGTTGACTTTCCAATGCCATACTCCTCGCATAATTTTGAGACGGATATAACTTTATCCATTTTTTTTGCAGCAATTCCACTTTTTGTTTAATGGAGATAGAAACTTGCTTTTAGAAACTCTTTTCAGTAAAATCGAAAGTTCAAACTTTAATTTTCATAAAATTGCTGTAATAAAAACATCTTGCAAAAAATAATAAGGTGGATCAAATCAGAAAGTTAAGGAACAGCGTATTCTGCTATATTGACTGAAATTCCTTGGTAATCTGTAAACTTTAGCTTAGCTTAATAGTATCCCCTATACATTATTAGCTATGTAAATGTATGAGATTGGCGACAAAATACAAGCTGTTCCTCTAAATTTTGTCTTGTTTCTATCGCGCATTGAGACAATTAAGCCTAAATCGCATTATTTAGTTATTTATTATACTTGCGTCTATTTCTTGCACATGCTTAAAGCTTGTCTGAAACCTGATTAAATGAATTCCCACATATAATTAAGGCTTAATGACCGGCGTTAGATATCTTACAGCCTGATGCTGTTATATTCATGTTAATATTACTTGATCAATAATTAAGTGACATTACTACAGGTTTACATAGCACGTTGTTTATTACCAACCAACATCCACAGAAGATTCCTTCACTTCAGTTCCACAAACAACTGCTGTGTTGCCACATATATGTAACATCTCCCCTCTCTTGTGAGAGTCACAGTATTCCTTGCATTACATAATTATCATTTTTGGATTGTCGATATACATTACGACCACTTCTGATTTTTTATACACAATCACGATTAATACTATTACTATTATCTTGATGGTAATGATCATTATGCATTTTTGGATGTCCATTACTTATATTTTCCTCATTCTCATTACATAAATCATAATAGTCTGTCACTAAATCCTTCCGATTTTTAGTTCTTAAATGGAATTTATTCCGTCTAATTACCCTATTATCTTTTGTTCTAATCCAACATGATCTAGGAGTTGAATGCTTTTTTAAAACTATAGTAGTCTCCCATTTATTTTCCAATCTCAACATTACCTTTTCCCCGGGACTAAATTCAGGTTTTTCCCTTTCATGCTTATCATAATAGATTTAGCCTGTTTCTGCTTACTCCTCACCTTTTCTCTATATTGATCTTTTACAGTTGGTTTTAATTCTGTTTGTGTAATCGGTAATCGTGTTCTTAAATTCCTACTTAATAGCATTTGGCTTGGTGATAAATTTATAACTGAAATTGGAGTATTTGTATATTCCAATAAAGCTTCATTTAATTTCTCCAATCCTGCTTTTCTAAATAAACTCTTAGCTATACCTACCAACTTTTCTACAAATCCATTATATTTAGGATATCGAGGACTGCTGGTGATTATTGCAAATCCCCAATCCCTTGCGAAACTCTTCATTTTCCAACTATTAAATGGTACACTATCACAAATTAAAGTTTTGAGTATTCCATGTGTTGCAAATATTGATTTCAATTTACTAGTAACTTCCACTGCACTTTTATTTTTTAGAGGAATTATGTCTACCCATTTAGTTAAGTAAGAGCCTATTACTAAATAACTTTTTCCCTCATACTCACAAATATCAGTACCAACCTTTTCATAAGATAAGCTGGAAATTTCACAAGAAACATGAGGCTCTTTTACTGTTCGAGTCCTGAACCTGTCACAAATTAGGCATCTAGAAATCATATCCTCATTGTCACTGTTGATTCCTGACCAAAATAGTACTTCTCGAGCTCTAGCTTTTGATTTTTCAACCCCATAGTGAGCTTCATGCAATAATGTTAGCATACACTTCCTTAATGCAACAGATACTACAATTCGATTATTAAAAAAAACTAAATCTTGTTCAACACTCAACTCATTTTTAAATTAAAAGAAGATCTTGCTTCTTTAGGAACTTTATCAACACTCAAAGCCCATCCATTTTGCCAATATTCTTTCACTGACATTACCCCTTCATCTTGTAATGTAGCTTTCTGAAATTCCCTTTTCTTACTTTCAGACATTTGCAGTGTATGAACAATCTCTGTCATATCCATGTTTTCATTTGGGTGTGTATCAATAACGGAACGTGATAGTAAATCTGCAATATACATATATTTTCCAGGCAAATATTCAAGTTATATTTTAAGAGCTTAATTTTTATCCTCTACAATTTATTTTATAACACGTTAGCAATATTTTTGTTCACAATTGAAACAAATGGTTTATGATCAGTAGCACTTCTACCTCTCTACCATAAATGTAATAGTGAAACTTATTAACAGCAAAAAAAAATATTACGAAATTCTTTCTCAATCTGAGCATAGTTTTTTTTCTGCATTATTTAAACTCCTAGACGAAAAAGCAATTAGTTGCTCATTCTGCAATAAGCAGCAACCTAACCCATCTTTAGAACTATCTGCTTGTATAGTGATAGGTTTACTGCTATCAAATATTCCTAATACAGGTGCGTTGGAAATTAAATTTTTTAATTCCCTGAATGCTTTAGATGTAGCTGTAACCACTGCCATTCTACTTTGTTTTTCAAAAGTTCCCTTAATATGGCTGTTTTCTCTGAAAAATGTGGTACAAATTTCCCCAAATAATTACACATTCCCAACACACGCTGCAATTCATGCTTATTCTAAGATTCCTGCAACTCAGTAATGGCTTTAGTTCGAACAGGATCAGGTCGCATGCCTGATGCATTAAATAAATGACCTAAATATCTAACCTCACTAACCCTATATTGAAGTTTTTGCTTGTTGAATTTAATATTGAGTTTTTTAGCTCTGTTGATGACCTCTGTTAAAATTTTATCGTGTTCTTGTACGGTGCTAGCGGCAACGAGTATGTCATCAAAATAAATCAATACTCCTGGTATGTTATCAAAATTTTCAAGAGTGCGTTTCTGAAAAATTTCAGGTGCACAGGAAATACCCATTGGAAGCCTTAAGAATTTATAGCATCCAAATGGTGTACTAAAAGTAGAAAGATCACTACTATCCTCATCTAACGCTATTTGAAAAAACCGATCCTTTAAATCCAAAACAGAGTAAATTGATTTATTGCATAGCTTTGGTAAAATTTCCTCAATTGTTGGAATCAACACATGTTCTCCTTTTATAGCTTTGTTAAGATCTTGAGGATCAAGGCATATTCTTAAGGATCCATTAGCTTTTACAATTATTACTAGATTGCTAACCCAGTTCACAGGTTGATCAACTTTTGTAATAATGCCCTGTCTAATTCGTTTAATTTTAATTCAAGTTTAGGTTTTAAACTAAGTCGTACTCTACACAGTGGTCTCCCTACAGAAGCTATCTGATCATCTACGACTTTACACAATCCATTAAATTTCCCCACACCTTCAAACACTTCCGAGTTATTAATAATAAATTGATCTTTAGATGGAGGTAAAAGAATTGTATATTGATCCAACTTACCTTTACGTGATATTCCAACATTATTTATAAACTGAATCAAATTAAGTTTAACGCATGCTTTAAGTCCTAATAATGGACGTATATGCTTGCTAGAAACAAAAAAACTCTAGAGTATGATCCTCACCATCTGAGGAACATTGTAACATTACCGACTGATCAGGTTTAACCTTGGATCCCCCAAATGCTTCTAATACAATAGTACACTTGTTTACAATAAGATTAGAGTTCTTAGCACTCAGTGTTTCGTAAATTTTCACAGGCAAAACGTTCACTTCAGGCCCTGTGTCCAACTTAAGGTCATACTTGTCCCTTCAACAATCACAGTTTTAGTCCACTCTTTTGTAGACGATGTTGAGCACACACTTTTAGTTTTTTTGCACATTTATAGAACTCAAGCAGAATTCATCATCAGACTCGCTATATACATCTGCGTTATCATGCTGAGATACATTTTGGACCTGTTTCCCTCTGCACATAGTCAAAAAGTGATTTAGTGTGCCACAATTAAAGCATTTTTTTCCATATGCCGGACATTGTCCATTAACGTGATATCTGTTGCATTTTTTACACAAAAACATCTCAGTATTTGAAGCGTCATCACGCCATCCGCTGTTATTCCTCCCTGCTACGGTTGCATTGGCTCCTCCTGTATTGCTTCATTTTCTCTCTAGTTAGGCTGTCAACATTGTGTTCTCTTAACGTTTGAGCGCGAGCTTTGCTCAGTTTTCAAAATAAGGCAACTTTCACATCTGAATCTTTTAAATCATTTTCTGAAGCTTTCATATAAATCTGGAACAGCTGCTAGAATCTGCGCCAGTTTTCGACCACATTGCCGTCGAAACTAAGGCCTTGCGGTGGGCGACAAAATTCCATCTTGCGTCTGCTGAGAGGAAAAACAACCAAAGGGATTGCCAGACAATTAGATTTAATACTACTCCACAAGACTACGCCATTGTTATATTCATGTTAATATTACTTGATCAATAATTAAGTGAGATTACTACAGGCTCACATAGTACGATTTTTATTACGAACCAACATCAACTGACGATTGTTACACTTCAGTTCCACAAGAAACTGCTGTGTTGCCACATATATGTAACAGATGCAGTCGCAACGGGTCATAAATTCTGCTACCAAGCGCTTCCTTAAGTTTTAAATTTTGGGTCCCAGTGCTTTCCCTAAATTCTAAACATTTTGTCATCTCTTAATTTGGTTGCTTGGTACTTCGCTAAATTTCAAAAATTTTGTCTTTTCCAAGACGCGGCCATACGAGCTCTGGCGCTGATTCTCTGTGAAAAAACAAATCAGTTATTCTTAATTCAAACAGCACTAAATGTAATCTTTTGGCCTATGAGTTTCATTAACAAAATCTTCTTTTAGGATACAGAGAGACATTTTTGTTAAATTTTTCTTTCGCCAACATTTCTTAGTGCATTTAACTTAATCTGTAATCATCGCCAAACGTAATGCCAACATAAAAGGTTACCATACTCTTTGTTATTAAATGACTAATATAGAAAATTGTTTGGGCTTGGCTGCATAAGTCATTACTCAAGTTCTCATGCGTGATGAAAGCAAAATATAATAAATAATCATTCGCCAGGTTGGCGTCAGGGATATAAAATATTAGTAGGTGTAAAATCAACGATGTTTATATGCATAACGTTTCGACTTGAGATGCGTGCCAAGCAGCTACGCAGGCGCGGAGCCAAATTAATGATCACACAAATTTATGCTAAATTATTGTTTCTTCATTAACGAGGTATTTAAATAGTGCATGAAAAGGCGAAGTGAGATTAAGAATCAGGATTCTCCACATGTTTTATTATGAAGGAAAAAATCAAATGTGTATGTATAAAGCTTACCAAAAAAAAAAGATTGTTGGTGGTTTTGAGGTCCGAATTTTGAACGTCCGGATCTCGGCCTTTGTGCTGTATTATATAGAGCTGAAAACAACACAATAACAAACATACATCCACATCAAACCACCATAATGCATTACACATTCATGTTAATCTTAACTGTAAAAAGTAAATCTAAAAAACTTTCCACTCAAATATAAATATACTAATATCATATTAAAATCATCATCCCTCAAAAGCATTTTTAAAGAATTTATAAGATTTAAATCATTTTAATATATTTTACAGTGAATTCTTCAATTATTCATAATTCAAAATTTAGAATGTGCTTCACAAACACTAAGTGCTTTGCAAAAAATTATGAAACTAAGGTTGGAGAACAATAGTATATTGTGTGCTTTTATGTATTTAACACAATTTAAAACAAATCATAAAAGAACTTTGGAGAGAAAATATAAAGTGGTTGAAATCATACAAGTAATAAATTTAGTAATATAATACAATATCAAATGGCTGACTGTCGACCCTGTGATTGTCATCTGCCCATGGGCAAATTAAAATTGCCTGCCTTTTTTTACAAAAATATAATATGTTTGGTATTCATTTTGCGACTCTTAAATACGGCTGCAAACATGCTGCGCACCTTTTTCTTTCCACTGAGATCGAACCTGGCTTACGGTCCCATACTGAATGCATTTTTGTCACAGTTTCTGTTCAGCGCTCAAAAGTAAAGAAATTTTTCAGTGCCACTACAGTATTTTCTAAGAGTTAGTTTTCTTTGGACTTTTTTTTTAACCTTTATTTTGAAACTGCTAAATACAAAATTTTTATTAATATTAGATAATACGCATAACATATTTTAACATTAAAAGTACCATTGTTTTACAAATTAAATATTGTAGCTTTCTGCTACAATGGACATACACAATTAAATTTCACTTATTTCATAGTCACTTTTCTACCCATAAAAAGCCTTTAAATTTTACCTGAAATCTCACTTTTTTTATTACTTAAGATTAGAAGTAGTTCAACAATTGCTGTTATTTTTTCTCAACACTTATTGCTAATTTTGCCATCAAATATTAACACATTATTCTACAAATAATTTAACCACCAGATATCACAGGTCTGTTTTACGGTATTTGTATGTTATATATCTAATAACAGCACTAAAGAGGATTTACACTTTTCTGAATACCTTTTAAAACGAGAAACTGGAGAAGATATATTTAAATGCATTAATAATTATAAAAACAAACTTGACTTCAAAAAAGTGTACTATATTTGCACAGACAGTGAACAAGATGAATGAGTTTCAATGCATATTTTAGAAGAACATGCAAATGCAATGAAACAACAATGTGTTTTACACAGACAGGCACTAATTACTCTTCCAATCCATTAAAAAATTCTACATATTTAAGAAGTATTTTGAATACAGTCATAAAATTATCAACTACATAAAATCACCACTACTCCAATCCAGGTTATTTAAAATTTTACACACTAAAATGGGTAGTCAACATACCACACTTTTACTGTACACTGGATGTAGGAGACTATACAAAAAAACACGGTTCATATACACTTTTTTACACATGAAAATTAAGTATTTTTAAGGGCATAAAAAATTAAAGACCTATCAGTAAATGGGAATTATATGAATTAAAGCAATTATCTATGCCGGAATTTCATTTTCGTAGTACCATTCAAAAGTAAAGCAGATCTCTAAGTCTCACATATTTTTAAAGAACATTACTGACATTTTGTTTACTAACAGTTAGTAAACTTAATTTTGCTAATGGTTAGCTTTACATCAATTCTTTCTTTTATGCCTCATTTTGTCACATACACTCTCAGTCCATATGTTTAATAAATAGGCAGATTTTATGTCAAGCAGCACAGGTTAAAATGAGAAATAAAATCATAATCAGCATGATACGTAACAAAATCTTGGCTATTGCTATTACTATTACTGTTATTTGCCTAGACAGCGAAAGACCCACTGATCAGAACAGATCTAAACACCCGGCAATGGTATATGGTTTTGTTAGTACTGAAAGTTAGTTATGCTTTGTCTGCCTGAACCAGTTAGTGTTTTTGCTTCCGGTAAAGTTGCCGGAGTTGTAACCCATATAATATACTGTAAGGTTCCAATAAGACGCTGAAGCTCAAGAGGTGATAAGTTGTTTTGAAGTAAGTCTCAGTAGCTGTAAGAAATAGAATTGTACATCATTTTTTACATTTTTGCATTGTAGCTTATGTCCACAGTAAGGATTAATGAAAGATGATAACTCACCTTAACATGCAGAAATAACTTCTAAAGATGATCAATTAGTTACATATAATTAAATTAGGTAGTTAGGATAGATAACCTTAGCCATTATAGATTTACATTGTCACTAATAAACAAACCGATATTCTGAGTAATGTCTATTTCTTCAACTTGTTAATGTTTTAACAACATACCTTTCAAAAATAATTTTAAGTATATGTAATACTAACATGGAACAACTACATGTAATCAGTTTCTTCTTTAGTAAGTTTTCTCTTCATTTAAGAATTTTCAGATTTAATTACAGATTTCTGCTATTCTAGAAACTAAATGTATTTAGAAGATTTAGAACAAACTGTTAATTTTATTTCTTTACTAATACAAGCACTGAGAATAAATACAAAATGATATAAGGTTAGGGTCAATATGGCAGAATTTTTAGAATTTATTGAAGCATTGAACAACAAAATATAGGGACGTCAAAATTTTTAGAATTTAGGATAGACACTGGGCAGCAAAAATTTTAGAATTTAGAGAGGCACCATGCAGCAGAATTTAAGACTTAACAAGGTTTGTATCAAGCAGCAAAATGCTTGGATGCCTGTCCAGGTGAGAACCATTTTTGTAATGTTCCATGTTTGTGCCTATCGAAAAGCAGACAAAATAAAGGGGAATTAAACATGTTAAGAAAAAGACTTCTGGGATCGAAAGTAGAAAATTCAAATAATTAAGTTTTCATTGTTCTTCCAAAAATTCTCAAAAATAAATAAATAAATAAATAAATTCACCCCAAACTTCTTAAAAAATACATACTCGAAAGTGTTAATACTGCTAGGGGAATTAAACATGTTAAGAAAAAGACTTCTGGGATCGAAAGTAGAAAATTCAAATAATTAAGTTTTCATTGTTCTTCCAAAAATTCTCAAAAATAAATAAATAAATAAATAAATTCACCCCATACTTCTTAAAAAATACATACTCGAAAGTGTTAATACTATGAAGGCATTTTTCATTTTGTCGCAATTTTGTGGAATCTTACTTTTCTGAAATCTTGCACTTCATAAGGTACATAAGAATGTGAAGGCAAGGTCTAAAATCTAAAAGAAGAATTATCCTTACCAATTCTGTACGAATAAGAAGCCAAAAGATTTTTGAGGGGGAAAAAAAAAATTCACATAAAGTGAATTTTACAGGGAAACTGATGTACTTTTGAATATTCTGAGATAATTACATGGGGAAAAAACTTACTATAAAAAACATAAATGAAGATAAATTATATTAATTTTTCTTTTGCTAAGAAGTGTGTCTGGAAAAACTGTGCATTTATTATCTTGTCTATTTTTTCACACTCAAAGTTTTCCTAAATTACAAAAATGGAAAGTAATATCACTTTACATGACAAGGGAAAATAAAAAAGTTTTATTTTAATGTTATTTCATTAATTTTAATGCAATAATGTTGTTTTAATGTTATTATTTCTTAAATATAATTTTAACATTTATCACTATTTTAATGATATTTATTAATATTATGTTTGTAGAAAAGCTGAAAAATTCACAAATCTCCAAATAAAAAATTTTGCATACAAACTGATAATAAAATCACCAAAATACTGATTAGCTGATAAATTTTAGTGCCATTTAGCAAAGAATTCATATCTCAAAAAGAGAAAAAAATGTTTTTGATGTAATAGTTTACGAACTCTCCATTTGCATAAAATAATAATAATTTCAAAATGTTTGTTTCACCTCTTGCCCAGAAATTCAAGTATTGCACAATTTATATTAAAAGTTGGAATGAATTCAAATGATAACCCATCAAATGCATAGGAACCAACAAAAAATATTCCTCCAAAATACTAATTCATATTCAAAATGGCAGTTGTAAAAACAGACAAAAATGTCAGATGAGTAAAATTAAGAATTTTTTAGGTTTTTGGCTGAGATTAAGCACTTTTAAAGATCATTTCCAAAAAGCCTAAAGACTTTTAAGGTCCATATGAACCCCCAAAAAGCATTTTTTAGTTTGCTTAAACTACATAATAAGTTATGACCTTACTTTTCATGAAATATACGCTTTCCTTTTTAGCATGCGAACATTTCATAGAACATTTAACAAATCTTAGATGGTTAATGAACGTTGCTTATTTAGCACACATTTATTAAGTCTAACAAAATAAATGTATCATGACAAGGGAAAAATCTTTCCATTTTTAATTTAATGAATAAAACTGCATCTTTTAAACAAAAATTGATATTTTGAACTTCTTCACTAGATGAGAATAAGTTTGACTGTTCCCATCTTAGACGACTTTATAATGAAGAAAATTATTATTAAAAAAGTAAAGTTTACAATGACACTGTGTCAAGAACTACAGATAAATCATGCCATATAATTATCATTACAACTAAATCAACAGATATGAGCACAGATTATTTTGAAAAATTAACTTGACAACTGATTTCATTATAAAAAAGTGTAAACCATTAAACAAATTCTAGAAAAGTTTACCAGAAGAATATCAAAACTTATCAAAACAAGATATTCATATTTTACATCCTTTTTGACAATGCAGTTGTAAGGCAGATTTTCCTCATTAAGCTACAACAAAATCCAAATATAGAAACCAACATGATGTTGCTTCTGATATACGAATCCCTGTTTTTAACACTCTATCTGACATGATAAGGAATTTATAATTTGAAAAACCAAATAGAAAGAAAACTAAAAATGCTTTAATCTAATAAAATCTGTGCACATCTGTCTGTGTGTGTGGCCAGAAGTGTTTGTGTCTCCTCCAGAACAGCTTTCAAATCATAGAGTTTTTTAATAAAAGATTCAGAAGTTTTACAAAATACGAAATAAAAATAGCATTGCCACACATTAAACATATTGTTATTATATTAGGTCACATTCTGATGTTGAAGAAAGCACGCAACTGCAACATCATTGCATGTCGAAAATGTTTCGCCAATGTCAGCATTTTACATAAATAGCTTCTGTTGGCAACTTTTTTGTTTCAGGTTAGTATAGCTGGCATGATATGTTATTGCCATGTTAATTCTTTTATTGACATAGAGAAAATGTTGTTATATTATTACATTAAATTTAAATCATGATGTCATTGCCCTGATATGTCAAAAGGTTTTGTATCCTGGTTTGGAATAAAAAATTATTTATGAATTGGTTGTTGCTCGAGAAAGAACTGATTTCATTTATATTGAAATCTTTTTATAAATTTGCTTTCAGAGGTACATAGAAATTTTGCTTCAGCTGCAGCCCGCTCATCTGGCAGGCTTGCCTGTTAATTTGTTTAATTTAATTAATAATTATATTAAATTATTATTATACATATGTTATATTTATAAAAACTCTAAAGAGAGTTATTATATTATATTTATTATTTTAAATTCATTAATTTAATATGCCATTTTTTTGTAAAATTTGAAAAAAATAAATTTTTGAAGTATGATATAAAAATTGGAATACATGTTTGTTTGTCTAATAAATCTATATTATCATTTATTATAGCCAACAACCCAAATTTGCCCTAAAAAAATTACTCTCTTAAAGGGTTTTGGAATGAAAAACTTTTCCGAAACATTAGTCTAAATATTTGTTATTTTAGTGAAATAAATTTATGTTGAATATTTTTCTTCGATGTCCTCTCCCTGTTCCCCTCCCATTCTAGCTATATAAGACTCACTTTTTTTAAAGTATTTTCTATCGTTAAATAATGAGGAATCTGTATGTAGGTACGCATGCATTTTGCACCATGGAAAAATGGCAACATGTAGAGTCAGACTTTGAACATAGAGTCTTCTGCCCAAACACATGCACCTCAAAATCCGATTCCCCACTCCATATTTAGTATGTCTGAATATAATGAACTTTTGACTAAAAACTCAGCAATTTAAAAGAAACATATCTCTTCTAAGCAAAAGTGCAAACATTTTTCTTTCAAATTTATTGTTATTAATTAAGAAATTAAATAACTTTATAAGGTATATCTCCCACATTCTTAGCGTGCCTTCGTGGTGTAATGGTCAGCACACTGAGCCGGTATTTCAGAGGTCCGCGGTTCGATTCCCGGCGAAGGCGTTGCACATTTTTCATGACTCCTGCTTCGAAATAAACCTAATGTCCTCTACAACTTAAATACAATAAATGCAGATCTTCATTTTAATTTTTAATCATTACCAGCTGGAACCATGGAATTAATTATCTTAAAATCATACCCATGAAATTACATAGCAATCATTATATATTTTTTCTTTTTTCAAATTAGCTACTTCAGGCAGCTGGCCATGCAAGTGAATAGTTATTTAATACAACAATCATTTTTCAGATTCATTTTCTCTAAGAAAATGAAGAAATTTCATTTCTGAAATTTTTTTTCAGTGATTGCATATAAATCTCAAATATTTGAAGAAAAAAGATATATCTCAGGGGCAAGAAATAGTATAGGAATAGATATTCCACCTGATTAAAAATACTGACTTTTTGGAGGCTGCCAGCCAGTCGATTTTTAAGTAACAATTAAAGAAAGGTATATTTCGCTTTGAATTATTTGTCACTTATTATTAGAATTAATTATTAAGTCTTGACAAAAATACTGCAGCAAGCCAGATCATCAATAGCAAGGTTTACTTACTTCATTAAATATTTCCTAAAATTAATAAAAATACCTTAAAATTAGTAACAATATAATAAATAAAACAAACGAAAAACGCCTTTAAATTAGTATATACTTGACTGTTTACTTAGGCTTAATGCATTTTGTATGACATAAATCACATTGTTCTAAAATAAAATGGAAATGCATGAATAATAATGTCCGAGTATATAAAGGAAATGAATATATAGGTTCAGCATAATTAAAAAATACATAAGCTAAAGGCAATCACTTATTTTTAGTAAAATTTTGCAGTTAAAATAAATTTTTCCATTTAATAATTAATAATATTTTTAAAGTTATTCTCAGAAAATGCAATTGATAATAATAAATATAAATTAAATAATATTTAAAATAAATACAAATTATTTATTTAAACAAAAAATATTCAAGAACTCTACTTGGAAAAATAATATAGGAGGCTCTCGTAAAACAAGTATGTGTATATCAGATATTTTATAAAAAAACCTACAAGTAGAAAGCATAAAATAGAAGTTATGTTTCTTAGAGTGAATAACAAACAAATGTAAGGTAATTTACTAATTATTTAAAAACAAGAATTGCATAATAATGCTTCATAAGATAAATGTAGAGTTATTTATTCATGATTTAAAACCAAGGATTACATAATAATGCTTTATAAGATTACATAAGAAAACTTAATTAAAATACTTTCAAATCAATGTCTTATAAATATTAATAACTTCAGTTTCAATATTTTCAAGTGCTTAAACAGAAAACATTATCAGTCATTAAACATTCTAACGAAAAATTATTCTTTATTATTAATGGATACATACAAAATGCAATATGAAAAGAGAAAAATGGTTCTGTAGATAAGATTAAAATTTCATTACAGATCTAGTTTACAAAACGATTTTAGAAGACAATTTTATTTAGGTTTGGTTTCTTGGTCTGTAACTGTCCTTATATAGATTGCATCTGGTGGGACATCTTTTGCATCCATTTCATATATGTAAGATGATGCAATGGCTAGAATTGTGCCATCTGGGCTGAACGCTAATGAGGAAATATGTGTTGGATAACGATGAAACTGACACAAACGTTTTTTGTTAAAACCATCCCATATGTTGACAAATCCATCTGAACCCCCTGTTGCAAAGGTATTGTAACCATTATGGAAAGCTATAGTGTTTACAGGATAAATGAATTCTACTCCACTGTTCTCTTTTATCCTGTGACACTTAAAAGCATATTTTTTCTTTTGCACTTCTGGGCTGGGATCAAGATACTCAACAGCTACTCGACCTAAATAAAACAAAGGCAAATATTAAAAGAAATATGAATAAGAAAATATGAATGTATTACATATGAACAAAGATAGTAATAAATGTTTTTCAGAAAAGCATATTTGCCCTTTGACCAATAAATCACCCCCTCTCCAACGGCAGAGGGAAAAAACTCAGTGAATATATAGTGTAAAAAGTCAGTATTTCATCAGTTGGCCTCTAGTGCACCAATACCTTTCCACTTCAGAGGCTACACACAGCACCTGGCACTTTCTGATGTGGGTCCTGTCCATTTCTTCATTTAAACTGGTAAGAATACCAACAAAATAGAGATGGCTTTCCAAACAGTTGTGACCAGTTTTAAAAATAAACCTGGCAACAGTTATTCCATGCAGTTTGTCTGGTAATTTTTTTTCCAGAATGTTCCTCCAGCTCCTGGTTGAGACAAGCATCGTAATTTCACCTCTCCCCCCTTTTTTTAATTTATAAATATACGGTTTTGCAGAATGGCAAGAACAATTTCAAGATCTTCTAAACAATTGCTGTACCTTTTTTTGCAAGTCTCTCAGCTTGATAATTACCATAAAGGCCCCGACGACCAGGAATCCATTGTAGTACAATCTTTTTACCCCAGTCTCAGTTTCTCCAAAAGAATTTGACACTCGTGTAGTGTTGGGTGTGCTAGGAATGTCATTCAGATGTTAAAAAAAGAGGGGCCCCAAACGGGATCCTTGTGGAACGACTGAACAGGCCTCTGATCCAAAAGCCTGTAGTGCCACCCTGGAGACAAAGAGGATGACCACTTTGTCATAGCTGAAATTTGGGGCATTAATCTGCTTTAGGGTCACACAAATAGCCATTACTTCACCATCAAAAGAAGTTCTCCATGTACCCATGGTATGTAGAACAAAAAATATGCAGAAAAATTTTTTGTGCCAGCAGTTATTGAACCCTCAGTAAATGAAACATCCATACAAATGTGAAACCAGTCTGGTTCAAGTTAAAGTGTATATATACTCTCAAGGGCCAAAATTCTTAAGTACCTTGAGATATTTGATTTTTCAAATTGTGTTTAATAAGAACTACGTTGATATTTAGAACTATGTTGAATATGATCTAACTTGATTTTCCCCAAATAAAGTTTGGAGAAATAAAAAGTATACATGGTTTCAGAAAAGTCTTAAAAGTCTCATTTTCCAGTTCAAAGTCTGAAGAGAGCTTTATCACCTTCTGGAGGAATCTATCTTTGGTTATAAGATACCTATGGTCACTTCTACAAGACCATAGTTAAACGATTGCAAGGTGAAAAGTTAGAGACACAAGAAGAATATATCACAGCACAAAAAAATGAAATGTTGAATGTCTCTAATGGAGTAACAACAGGCTCTTTTTAAATACTACAAATTTCTTTTGCAATTATATTTAATGCATATGCATAATACATTTTATTCATTTAATATTTGTAAATTTATAAACAGTGAGTAACAGTGATTTAGGTACGTTAATTATAAGAGTCAAGCAATGAAGAAAATTGTTAGGATCATCTAAGAAGTGAAGAGAGATTCTTGAAAAGTATTAAGATGACATGCATATCTAGGACTTGGCTATTGCATGCCATATGCAATTATGATAGCATCTATGATTTCAAAGGTGCTATCAAATAGGCTAACATTGCAGAGTGGGTGAAATCAATAACCAAAGATCAGAAACATTACAGCACACTAAAAAACTGCTCTGTACCAACAGCATAAAAACATTTATGTAAAGTATCATGTGCAGTCCTTCATTTATGTACAGCATGATATTTTAGTACTAAGTAATGTTATACTAATGACATTTAATTTTTCTATAATAATGGATTAATTATTTTCCCTTTATTTCTTAAAGGAGAATTTTGTTTGGTAAATGTCTAGTTTGATACATGACTAAGGATCTGCAACAGACAGTGATGTACATCAAAGTACCAATACGTATATTTAATAAGTTCTGTTGAGTTATAGTATTTTGTTGACAAAATTATATTAAATATCATAATAAACTCCTATATTAAATAACTTTTGTTGTACAGATTTTGATTGAATTGCTAATTTATCATTTACTGTAGTCAATTTTGTTTTCATAGATGTTTCACATCTGGCAACAAATCACACTTTTTAAGACCAAATTGTACCAATACTGTTTGCTCTTGCCATGGCCACAACAAAAAACAAGTACCAATCTTTCTTTTGGTTAGTACAAATTGTAAAAGCCCATTTAAATAACTTTTCTTTACACTGCATACCTGATTACGACTCTACGTATCCTGTTTTTAAAACAGACAAGAAAATCTGAACTCATCTGAAAATGCAGTAGTGATTATACTGAAATGTTTTCTGAAATCATTAAACCTCCTCTCAAAACTTTTCTAATAATGACAATGGCACATGGTTTTCAATGTTTGCATGATTCTGTCCAAAGTCCCAGAATATCTTTTTTTTACTCATTCTCAGTTCAAATGCCCTATTTTAAGTTTAATTTCAATTATTTTTATTTTTTTATTTATTATTTCACTATTTGCTTGAACTTTGGCAGCCAGTATTCACTAAATCATACAAGTTCTCATCTTCAAATCTACCACTGTCTTTTTATTTACTTTTTGGTTATATGACAAAGGCTCATTTACAAATTATGAAATCAACAGATTGGACTCACTATTTTCATGCAATAAAAAAAAAATGACTAAACTGGACATTTATTAAAATAATAAGTTGAATAAGACGTAAAAGTAAAACAATTCTCTCCTGTTAAATAAGGATAAATGATCAGCCCAGTTAATAATTATGTAATATAACAGATCTTTACAGCTACAGCTATAACTTTTATAATTAATGATATGGTTCTAAATTACTATGACAAAGATAGTTAATATCTCTAACAAAAAGAAAATAAATTCAAGATACACAAAGCTAGTTAGGAAACATAAATAATCAACGAAGTCTTATTGATACTTAAGTTAAAAGCTAAGGATTCAGGGCTTTTATTTTTTTAAACTATATATAATGTAATCTAAATGTAAGACCTTCTTAAATTTTAGGATAAATTTTAATAAATAATAATGAGAGAGCCCCGTTCGGACTGGACTTTATTTTTGGTTAAAATGACAAAAAAGCTACCTAATTAAACACAGTATTTTACTATGGTATGCACATTAATATAGGGAAACTTAATGATATATTATTTTCTCAGACAAAATCGCAACCAATATAATGGATATAGGCATAAACTGAAATCGTTCAATTAGATGTGGCTAATTAGAATTAGCAATAATTATGTGTTTATATATATGGTAATTATTGGTGTGATTTATTTAGCATTCAGATAATCACACTCCTTCCTCTCACTTTGAAATTTTATTTATCTAAATTTTCAGTTACTAGACAATACCAAATTTTACAGTAAAAAATATAGCAAATTATGAAAGGATCTTACACTCAAGTTAATGCGATGCTCTATATTTTTTTATTCAATTCATAAAAGAAATATTCTTTTTCCTCCTTATGAAACTTCAGAAAATATTGTATACATAAAAGAGAATATGCTTAAATATATATTCATTAAATAATTCAAATTTGTCTTTCTAGCTTTAAGAGTTTTATGAAGTTCCTTCTGACTTACATGGGCAGCAAATGATAAATTTATACATTTCATTAAAAGAAATTAAACATCTAAAAATTTTACAACCTTCTATCGAGCTGAGTACATAGCCTTGTTTATTCGGAAAACAACGTATGCATCTTGTCTGATATTTAAGACTTGATTCTCGACGCTGCTGAACATATCCCATATTTTGCAAGTCCCATACTAGAACTCTTCTACCAGCTGTACCTACTATTAGTTTGTCACCACAAACAGCCATCGTATAAACCTGTAAATTTAAAAGTACATTCATTATTTAATGTTATAGATATTACCATAGAAAGGATACGAAAGATTTACGTTAAAAATATTATGATTAATAAATCACACAAAATGACCATATGTATTTATAATTGTTCATGCATTTAAAATGAGTACAATTTAATATTCGTAATTCAAAAGCATTCAGAACTTTTTTTAAAGTCACTCATATGTCAGTTAACATTACCTAATTACCTAGTTGAAGAATTGCATATACAATTCATTTAGTGATTAAAGTCTGTTTCAAGTTACCTTTTGTTTTTTAAAAATTTAGAATAAATAGTACTTCAGTATTGGGTACTTTTCCTCTCAAAGCCTAACCACACATTTTTGGCACAATATTGGAACATTTTACTTTTTTCCTTATGCTTTTGCTTCAGTACTGGAGGAAACAAAACCATCAGTAAGAACAATATAGAATACCATTCTTTAACTTCAACATCAAACTCCTCAAAAAACTAGTTGAGAGGAAAGAACATGGCCTTTTGTGTGAGCCTCTGAATTTCCATAATTTATTGTGCTCATCAGTTTTAATATTAGGGTGAAATAACAAAGAATTGGAACATACGTCAGTTATTTAATTATTCTAATTACTGAATGTATAGCGATTTAGTCGAAGCAAGCTCTGGTTCACTAAATTCAATACACTTTAACTTCTAACATCATAAGTAAATGAATTGTACGGTAGTAATGAAAGTAATGCATGATCCAACTAACCACATTAATATTTGGACACCTTTTTCCTTCTAACATGAGCACCAATAAGTCAAAACAGAAAAAGCACCAAGTGGTATTGTTTTGATGGAATAGTACTGGATATTCCATTACATGCAAATTAAAACCTGCTTTGAATGTAAACTTTGCTTTGAATGTTTTTCTGCAAGACTTGACTTCTTTTTCGCTCAACCATTGCCTTTTACAGGCATAAAGAGTTCATTTCATCTCCAATTTAAAAAAGACTCAATTTCTTTCAGACAAAGAAGTGCAATTACATTACTAATGGTTTCCAATTGTAAATTCCTGTCATGAGAAAAATTATTAGGCTTAGCCGCACTTAAACAACTTTTGAATTGTTGATAATTCTACAAATCTTGTATGCAGATTTACTACAGGCATAAAAAAACCTTAACCGGAAGATAAGACAACATAATTCAATCATTTTTAAAGAAAAAAAAAAAAACAATTTACCAACATATAAGAATAAAAAATTGAGCTCACTGGCCAAGTAACAGAGTGGATACATATATTTATATAATTTTAGTGTGGCCGATTGCAACTAAAATAGGAGGTGCACATCTACATGTTATATCAGTTCTGTATACAAAATTTCAACGTTCTCAAGCTATTAAGTTTTGAGTTGCACGAAATACATACATACATATGTATGCACAGATGCCTTGAAAAAATCTCTTCAAAATCCATTTTAAATCAGTTTTACAATTTTTTGGGGTAAAAAAGGGTCCTTTATTCTGTCCTTTCATACGAATGTCACTCAAAAACATCATTAAATTGCATTCGATAATGGTCAAAATAGATATTTTTGTTGAAATATGATACCCAAAATTTTTTTACGATTACAATACTTGCTTTTTACTTCATACAAGGAAGTAAAAAAAAGTTCTCACCGACAGCTGACATTTTCCACTAAACAACCTGCAACCACAACCAAACTCGAACAATCCTATGTAAGATTCATCAAACTACAATGGATTTCATACTCAATCATTAAATATGTACTGCTATGTTGCATTCGCTGCTGTTTTACTACCTGTTTGTATATACATATTTCTAATCATTCGCAGGTATAAACTGCGGTTCTGATTGTCATCTACATTTTTGTAAAAAAAAAAGTGCCAGCTTATACACAAGAGAATGCAATAATAAACCCTTAAATTTTAACAGTAAATCTTGGACTTGCGAACTCTTTTTGAGGACAGATTTTTAAATTAAATTTATTCTAAATTACACTGTCACACAAAAAAATAATGCACCCAGAAGAAATCAAGCCACAATCACGGAACTCAGCAGTCTGGTAATAGATATGGAAATATGGTAATAGATATGGAAATATGGAGATATGGTAATAGATATGGAAAATTAGTCTGGTAATAGATATGGAAATGATTTAAATTTTGATGCCAAAGAGATAAGTGTAAGCGAACTATGTGCATATGAGATGCTCGGCTGGGAGAGTTTAAAAGCATTATTGCTCAGGCTGTAGGGATATTCAAATAAATGCCGACTTGGATGGACAGTATTGTGATTAGGGATGCCTCTGAGATGTAACTGGCAAAAGTACAAATAGTTTTCGGATTCTGAGAAGGTGTGTATAGTAGGCCTCACAGAAGCAAGTTGCTTGAACAGGCGTATTGGCCGCCACCTCGATCAAAGCATGGCCTTCGAGAACAAGGCCTTATGGCTTAATGACGTTGAGTGTGTGATGTCACTAAAAAGAGTACATCCCTTCTTCGGGGGTGAGGGCAACACTGGGTCAAAGGTTATTGTCAGTTTGGCCATTGCTTCGAAAGAAGAGGTTGAACTGCAATTCTTGACCTACAGGGATTTTTCTGCATTTGGATATATTAAATTTGAAGTTTTTGGCAATTTAAGAGTTGTTTCAGAAACAATATAATGTCTTACATGTGCTCAGTGCCATGATGTAACGGCAATTACAAATCTGGACCTAAAGTACATATTTTTGCTTTTCCTAATGATGCTGATCTGAAAGAAAAGTGGATCCATGCAATAAAACGAAAGGACTTTATTCCAACTAAAAACAGCAGGGTGAGCTTCCATTACTATGATTTCATTGATATTTAAAGGGTAATTAAATGTTTAATATGTTTAATATGTCTGTTTTTAAAGCCAAGATTATTTCCAATGAAAAGCTAGTGTAAAATATAAAAAGTAAATAATAACTAGTGTAAAATGTAAAAGTAAACAATAAATCATTGCTAATGTAAATAAGCAGTACAATAAGCTTTTGTTTCCTGTAATTTGCCTTAAATTCTATAATTCTGTTAATAGTTTGCTTCATAAATTTCATGCGAGCATTCTGATGGATAATTATTGTACATTATGATTATATAATAATCATATACACAGTCCAGTCACATTAATGTGACCATCTGTCAAAAGCCAGAATAACCACCTTTCGCAGAGCGGACTGCTGCGAGACGTGCAGGAAGAGAGTCACATAGGTCCCTGAAGGTGTTCTCTGGGATGTTGAGCCATGCCGACTCTAATGCCGTGGCCAGCTGCGCTAGATTACGCGGTTGAGGATCCATGGCGCGAACAACTCGATTGAGATGGTCCCACAGATGCTCGATTGGGTTTAAGTCAGGTGAGTTTGCTGGCCAGGGGAGGACGGTAAACTCATCCTGGTGCTCTTCGAACCACGCACGTACACTGGCAGCTGTATGGCACCTCGCATTGTCCTGCTGGAAGATGCCATCATCCTGAGGAAAAACAATGCGCATGTAGGGGTGAACATGGTCCGCAAGGACAGATGCGTACTTGTATTGATCCATTGTGCCTTCCACAATGATCAGTGAACCTAGAGAATGCCAGGAAAACATTCCCCAGACCATAATGCTCCCGCCTCCAGCTTGGACCGTTCCGGCAATGGTTGCAGGGTGGTTCCTTTCAGAGGTTTCACGCCTTATACGCCAACGTCCATCTGTCCGATGGAGCATAAAACGCGATTCATCCGAAAACGCAACCTGTCGCCACTCAGTGGACGTCCAGCTGCTGTACTGGCGTGCAAATTCTAGCCTTCGCCGTCGATGAACAGCAGTCAGCATAGGTGCACGAACCAGGCGTCTGCTTCGGAGGCCCAGACGCAGCAATGTTCGCTGAATAGTACTTTGGGAGACACTTTTGGTAGCCCCTTGGTTCATTTTGGTGGTCAGTTGCTCAACGGTAGCCCGTCTATCTGCCCGAACGCATCTCCACAACCGTCGTTCGCCTCTGTCATCTATGGCCCGTGGTGCACCACATTTGCCACGTCGCTGATTTTGGACAGTCCCATTTTGCCATGCACGGTACACTTTTACCACGGCGGCACGCGAACAGTTCACAAACTCAGCCGTTTCGGAAATGCTTCCACCCTTGGCCCGAAAGCCAATGATCATGCCCTTTTGGAAGTCGGATAAATCGCTTCGTTTCTGCATTACGCCAACGATTGAAATGTTTTCCGAAGCCCTCACACACCCTTTATATACGCTCAACTGCACTGTGCTGCCACCTGCCTTCTGTGATTGGTTATTTAACTCTGACATGGAAAGTACGTGGTGGTCACATTAATGTGACTGGACTGTGTAACATTTAATATTCAGTAGAAAATTCAGTGCTGAACTATAAAGCAATAATCAGGAAAATATACAGAATCTGGAACTTAAAATACCATTTGTAATATCTAACTTATTTCGGCTTTTATTTTTAATGCACTTGTTATAACAGTTTTAGAGATTTGAAAGTAATATTGTGTCTCATTTAAAAATTCAAATTCGTGTGTTTATAATATTTTACGGAAACACATTATCCTTTCAACTCTTTTTATCATAGTGCCAAATTTATTCTGAAAATTGTAATTAATACTATAAACAAAACTTGAGAAATATTGTTAAACAAGTTGCTCATAAAATTTAGAATTATTTTTTAAAAATTTGTTATTACGTTAGGGGACATCCGGTACCCTATACTGTCATTGCACTTTCCCCGATATGATATAGGCTCTACCATGTGCACTTCAGTAATGAGATGTGGGAACCTCGGCTAACTACCTTGCATATTTAAAATTTAAACTATAGCCCTCTCAAAAAGTTATATCAAAGCTCACACATAGTTACAGTCGCAACCTTCAACCTAGAGAGCTCGGAAATGAATTATTATGTTCATAAATTTTAAAATGGACATATCAAGATATTGCTAAAGAGTAATTCAGATACTAATAAGAATTCACGTCATAATTAAAAAATTATTAAATAAAGGCAGCCCACAAAAACTAAAGCTAAATGATTTTCTATGAAACTTTAAAAATAGATCTTTGTTTTTAATTCTATAAGAATATGGGTCACTGCAAGTTTAATAATTATTTTAATGATAACAGGGTTATTTCAATAACAACATTTGACTTATTTTAAAATAATGCTCAAAAAATTACATTTTAAACTATTTATACCAATAAATAAATTACGAAATATGCTTTTTAAATATTTAGTTTACTATAAAAGATCTTTTACACTCAATTTTGTTTTAAAAAAATACATGTAATAATCGAAAATGCTGGTTTTTTATTTTATTTCCACACTGAATAAAATTATATACTATTTAGAAAAGCCTGTAAGAAAAATTGGAGTCTTGTAAAATGGTCTTTTTATTCATAGTTTTCATGCATATATGAAAAATAATGTGCAGTGTTTTGTTTTCAGTTCGAAAGCTTAACATTTTTACGTTATAAAGCGTTGATAAGTTTTTCTAAACTATGGAAAATAGAATGGGATTAAAAATAATTATTGATCACCCAGGTGAAAATTTTTATCAAGCATTAAAAAAAATAAGCTCAAATATTTGAAGTATTAAAGCAAGATATATAATAAATGTTATGATAGCTACTTATGATCAAATAATATGCATAAATAACATCACTTTCTCGCTTTTACAGAATTTTTTGCTTCTGATGAAGAGGGACCCGTTTTGCCTTCGAAACCGATTGGGATTTCACAAAATTTACGCCGAATACAAGGTTATCGATTTGCCCATTTTATAGCATCACTTATTTAATAATTTCCTTTTTCTTTACATCAGAATAGCATAAAATTAGCTGTGTGGTTCACTTGCTTTCAGTGGAAGAGAGAGGTTTCTTCGCACTCCTCATGGTGACATCACGAGAGAGCTGGATAGCCTTGTTTCTCAAAGGCTATGGTCAAAGTGATATGGTATTTGCTCAGTGTTGGGGGCAATGGATCACGAAAGGGATACTCTATTGTTGTGGAGGGCCAGGGACTCCCAGGAACACAAATGAGCATGAAGATCATAAAATCATAAGA
>KK119382.1:279139-297052 GCA_000611955.2 Stegodyphus mimosarum
TAGTATCCCTTATTTTTACACGTCTCTATTGTATATGTCCTTAATGCTTTAAAATATTCCTGTAATCACTAATATAAATGAATAATATAATAAATATATACATATAATAATTTAAGGCATATAATAAAATAATGTAATAATGTATATTATTGTACATAATAATTTAAGTAAATGAATCTAATATTCCTTATTTATTTGCACTTTTAGTCTGAATATTATGATTTGCCTTTTCTGTAATGAAATCCACAAAATCTTAAAATCCGCACAACCTCTGGTCTCAAGCATTGCGGATTTCTGGACTTCTACTGTACAAACAATCTGTTTAATTAGCCCATTAGCAGCTGGTGTTGTGTTGACGCAACGGTCAAAATAAATGCATATGAAAATATAACTACCAATGATATTTTACACTAGCAGATAACTTTGTGTAGGCAATATTATAAAGATTATTTCCGAAAAAAAAATTATCTCTAACAATCATTTTGTTTATTGTAATTCGTCTCATAATCGAAGCACAATTTTCGACCAGGTATTTTTGCTGAAAAATTTTAACGAAAGAATCAGAATCGCTGTCTTTAGGGATTATCTATTTTTAGCCAAAGTCACCACTTATACTCATTACTCAACTGTTGGTATTTATGTGGGGATGGAAGGGAAAATACGTGTTGCATTAAAAGAGTATTCCCCTTTTTTAGCCATGCCTTTAAATGCTCTGGTTGATATTCATTCCATGCTTTCAAAATGCCCAGTGAGGTACCTTACATTAGAAGAAGCCTTCAAAGATTTTTTGATGAAGAAACAGATAATGATGGAATGAAACTGTTGTTGTTCCACCAGAAATTGCAGAAGCTATTGATGCAGACGGGAATGATACTGTTTTAAATAATGATATTTTATTAAATGATACTGCTGGAAGTTGAAGTTCAGGTATAAATGAAGTTTCAGGCTTCTAAAAACAGTGCTAGTCATATGAAAAAGTTTAAAAACAGAAAAATGAAGCTTGATATGGATAAAAAAGGAACCACTAGTTATGTCTCAGGCAAACATATGAAGATGGAATATAAACTATAAAAGACAAAATGCAAGGTAAAACTAGTAGAGATATTTTTGACTTTTCTTTTGGTTCAGATGTCTATTCTCTTCTCGCTAAAGAGACAAACATATACGTTCAGCAAAAAAAATCACCTAGAATTTATTGCATCTGAAGCCTACATGAGAAGATTTATTGGATTATTATTGCTTACGAGATATCATTCTTTACCCCAAGAAGAAATGCATTGGTCTCTTGGTAAGGACAATTCGATTCCCATTGTACAAGAATAGATGTCATATTTGCTGTACAGGAATATTTTAAAAGCAGAATTTGCATTTACCTAAAAACAGTCAAATTGACAACATTGACAGATTATATGATGCGAGACCATATCTAAACTTACTAAATAAGAAATTGCAACAATTTGGTATGTTTTCCCACAATTTGAGTACTGACAAGCAAATGACTCTTTTCGAAGCAAACATTTGGCAAAGAAGTTTTTTGAAAGGGAAACCTTTAAGATATGGTTACAACACATGATTCTGGAACCATCTGATGGATACATGTTTCACTTTGATATTTAATCAGGTAAGTTGACAGCTCCAAAATTATCAAAATATTAAGAACTTGGTCATTGTGAAAGTTTGGTTAAATTTCCTTAATGTTGTTGTAACTCTCACCAATCATACTGTTTACTTTGATAACTTTTTACATCACTTCATCTTCTCTTTCATTTAAAAAATAAAGGTTTTAATACAACAGGGACAAACCACATACTATATGCCCACTAGAAATGGTGAAATGTGTCTTAAGAAGACAGGGGTTATTATAAATTCCAGTATCACGTGAATAACAAAATAATTTTTGTCCGATGGAATGACAATTCAGTTATAATTGTTGGTTCAACATATGGAAAAATTTTGCCTTCAAAAGTGTTTCCCGTTATTCAAGAATGCAAATAAAAAAGGTTTTTATATCTCAGCTTTATCTTATTGAACAACACAATGCCAAAATAGGAGGAGTCGATTTATGCGACAATTTAGTAGCCAATTACAGAATAAGAATTTGGCAAATATTTACTAATTACATTGATGTATCCTTGACAAATAAATGTATGGAAAATATCATGACTCTCTGCAACTGGAAATAAAAAGTCTTTTAGGTTTTTGATGAGAGACTGCATTATTCCTTTTGCAAACTCCTATTGGGAGTGTAGAATTAGTCAGAAATAGATCAGCAACAGAAAGAAAGACCAAGTAAATTCCGCATTCAAAAGCCACTGCTTGAGATATTAGGCATTAAATCCGACAAAAAGTGCATGAATAACAGAAGACTTTGTTGTAAAGAATGTCATAGCCAAAGAGATTATAAATGCAAAGTATGTAATGTAGCTTTACATCATTTATGCTTGAATCTTTAAAATGAAAATAATCTGTATTTGTAAAAGAAATACAATGTAAATTTTAATATTAAACTAATTACAAGTAAAGTGATTTGTAGATTTATAAAACGTTATACAGCCTAAAATTAATCCAGTGCTCCACTCAAACAAAACTTTGCACGAGTACAATCATACTTACTAAACATCCATATTCTAATTTCGCTGACACTGCGCAAACACAACACTCAATTTTTCCACTGGTAAGAGCATTTTATTTTTTATCGTCAGTATAAATTTATGTTATAAACATGTAATTTAATACTTATTATTATTTGTATAAGAAAAAAATCATTCCTAGTAGTTTTGGCGGTTAATGGGTAAAGATTTTAAAGCTATAAAAATTAAGAACAGCATTAAAAATTTCAATAAATAACAATAGGTGATGAAAGGATCAAATACTTTATCTGGTTGAGTAAATGTTCCAGCACATTGGTTAGATCTTGAGTCCCACATTTTAACAGTTCGATCCCAACTGCCAGTAATAACAACATTGACTTCAGGACAATATTCAACACATTTTATAGGTGCGTCATGAGAACCAACATGAGTCTCTATAAAATGAAAAGTATAAACATAAGCATGACATTAGAAAAAAGTTGAATTTTGAATGAATTAAATCTTTGATATTTTGATGCATACAGGTGAGAAAAATTGCTCACTGACATTTAAAATTATCCTTACATAAAACCAAAATTAATCTGATTTACCTTTTCCCAAAATGAGCAAAAGGCAAACCTAATTATCACTATCCAATCAAATTTGAGTAATTTGTTTTGAAATCTAGATAAGGTCCAAAATAATAAGGTATAACATAGAACTCTGCAGAAAATACATTTCTGTGCAGTTCAAGATAATGTCAATATTTCAGAATATTAAAATATCATTTCTGAAGAGTTTTTAAGTAAGAAGCCGTATGTCATTTAGAAGGATGACAAAATAAGTAGCAAGATGACTAAAAGTCTGAAAACAAATTCTGCCGTCTGAAAATAAGAGAAATTGTTATCAGAAAACAGATATAAAAATCAAATTGAACTAAAACTACTACTTCTAAAGATCAGTTTCTGCCATTACTCATCACTACAACAGGAAATTAGATTACACGAAAGCCGAGTTTACAGTTTATAGCCATCTCTGATTATGAGACTATTGATGAGAAAGACCTTTAGGTCAAAAAGTCAATGGTAACTGTTTTAATGACTTAACACCAAAACAAATTAAATCATTTAAATACGCATAAAA
The DNA here is from genome assembly GCA_000611955.2 of Stegodyphus mimosarum. Taxonomy (NCBI): domain Eukaryota; kingdom Metazoa; phylum Arthropoda; class Arachnida; order Araneae; family Eresidae; genus Stegodyphus; species Stegodyphus mimosarum. The sequence goes on from KK119382.1 coordinate 282,853, forward strand.
AGGCAACCTGTCTAAGGCGAGGAATGCTTTTGTGGAGGATTTTGTAAGATACATTAGCTTGTATCATGTTACAAATAGAGAAAATCATGAGAAACATCCTATAGCCAGCCTGTTTGCCCGCCAATATTCAGTGGTCCTAACCACTTAGCCATTCACGAGGCAACAACAAAACTTGTATACAGAACAAGAGCTGAAGTCTACTGTAATGAGCTTCTGCTTCTTTCAGAAATAAACAAAGATTCAGTTTAACATCTGATTTTAAATGTGTCTGAATTCTGAGGAATCAAGAAAATGAAATATTTTCTACTTACGTCAGAAAATGGTTATTATTATAATACAGATGCAGCAGGATGGGAAGATTACTTACTGCATATAGTTCATGCTTTCAGCATTTCAAAATATAATGATGAATCATATACTTGTACTATATTCTAACTGTAACTTGCAGAATTCTAATTAACAGAACTCAAATTATGACTTCAAATAAAATGGAAGGCAACAATTTGCTTATGCAGTAACTTGCATACGTCTCCCACACATTGTGTCTCTTGCAATAATCATTTAATTTGCAGGCAAATCAGGTATATATCAATATCTCACAGGCAGGCCTCAACATCGATCAACATAATCCCCAAGGTCTATGGAATAGGATAGCTCACTTTGGTAACGAAACACAGGACGAGAAGCTGGGGGCTCGTTCAGCTGCGGCATCATTGATGTTTGCTCTAGTTGCTCATAATGGTAATTAACGTTTCTTTCAAGATATTCTCTATTTTCATCTGGAAAATAAAAATTTGAATATTTCGAGTTGAAACCAATTTACTTAGTATTTTTTTACTATATGGAATAAGTCTTACTTACCTAATAATTTATTATCTCCCAAACTTCATTACAGAACTTCTCATTCACAATTTAGCTATTAATAAAATTACTAATTTTTCCTTGATCAGACTGAATACCCATATTTTACACGAATTCAGAAAGATGTAGTTTAGTAATATTTATATGTTACAATAGAAGAAATTCAAATGAAGGCTATTTATTCTGTACATAATGCTTTGTCCAGTATTTAAAGCTGTATCAACCTGTCCTAAATATTTGCAATCCAATTTGGCTGAGATTTAAAATTATGCTGCTAGAACTCTATTTCAATTGGATTGTTTCTGCAATACATGTTTCACTCAGAAATTGTGGTTATTGTCTTGTACCTTTTTTCAGATGATCTTCTACAACCTCTTCTTGTCATATGTGAATAGTGTAACAGCAGATCAAAATGTAAATTGCAGAAGCTTTTGAGTCACTAGATCCTAGATGTTTTGCAAATTTTGGGTGTAATTAGTAAAGCAGTAACAGGAAATATAGTCAGGTAATCATGTAGCAGGCAACCACTTTATTTATTTATTTTTTAGACAACAGCACTAAAATTTATTGTTGATTGTCGGCAAAAACCATTTCTTCATGCCATCATTTTATTGCATGTTTCAATATGAAAGCTACTGGATTTTTTTATTTTATGAAGCTACTGTTACTGAATTGTGAAACTACTGAAATTTTAATTGTCTAAAGTGAAGAATAACGGACATGCCGAATTTGACGATTTTCACATTGTAATTAAATAATGATTTTATCCTAGTAATCCTTTTTTTGTTTTGTTTTGTTTTGTAAAACAGATTGCTGTGCACATGGAGAGAAAACTAATAATGCATATAATATATGTAATGTTTAGAGTGCTCAATGCTGAGACTGTGAGTAATGCTAAGTTTGCAGAATTCGCCAACTTTTTTAAACAAAAACAGATCCCTGTGTAAATGGAAAGAAACTAAAATGCATATGATGTTTAACATATGCAATGCCAAATTTTTTATGTTTATTTAAGTGAAAACAGATTGCTGTGCACATGGGAAGAACAACATTAATGTATAACATACTATGAATGTTTAATGAATAATTTTCGTATTTTTAATTAACATTACTGTATTAACTGTAAATTGTATTTTTAATTGCTTCCTGTAATACACTAATGTTTGTTGCGTTATAAATTTTGACTGTTAAATCTTTTAGAAAAAATTTGCCAAAATCACCATCCTGCTCTAATTTTTTTTTCATTCCACTAACTTTAAACATTTATGTAACTTTAAAGGTAGTATAATTAAAAATTTAATGGCTCATAAAATTAATAAATATAATCATTTCTAGTTACATATTTCTATTTATTTCTGTATTTGAAAATTGCATTTCTATGGTGTCATCTACAAAATAACTAGCTAAAAGCAGTAGATTAAATACTACATAAATACCCATGGATAAGATGTTGAGTCAAATGAGCCACTGCAGGTATAATTGAAAGGAAGTGCAAAGTTTAATCAACATACTCTTTATATTCAGCAGCTGTATTATGTAATTTATGTTCTATGTAAAAACTGAGACTAAATTTAATTCTTTAATAAACATTAAAAGTAAAATTATTCAAAGGTATTCAGATAAAACGTATTTACTTTCTATATTAAAAATAAATAAATAAATAATAGATGTTAAAGAAATATTTGCCTATCCTCCACCGTGTCTAATTGTGAATAATTTATAATTTTATCATTCATGTTTCTATATATATTTCGATTAATTATTACTTAAAGCATAAAAATAATAATAATAAAAAAAAAGAACCATGTAATCATTTTCTGAACAGCCATCCATTACACCTCCCCCCTAGATATTAATAGGATTGAATGCTGCACCTTAGTTCTGATATGAAAAAAGAAATTTGTTTCCATAACTTAAATATTACATTTAAAATATTCAATTTAAGCATGCTATGAATGAAAAAAATTACAGTTTATCAAACATTACAACTAATTTACCTACATTATCACGCATCTGAAACATGATAATTTAAATACCCTTACAAAGAAGAAACAAAGCCATTCACCAAAAATACGAACGTAATTTGACTTTATTACTATAGCAAGTTTCAAATTTCACTTCTGTCTCTCCACCACTCATATTTAAATACACAGAATTGAATAAACAGAAACTTCTACATATATTAACAAATTAATGTTAAGTAACCTGGAAATTCAAAATTATCCACACCATTATATTAAATCAGCACATACTAAAGAGTTCTATACCTTGGAAATGATAAGCATTTTTGATATTTTTTGTTATGTCCACATTATAGGTGAATAATGCTATTGAACGATGCATACCAAACCATTATGTTATAACAAATTTAATAGCATTTGTGACAGAAAAAACAAATTAATTTTCATAGACATGTAAAAAATTACATTCAGCTTAAATCCATGCAAAAGCCTGTTATTTTGAAGACATAGAACTTCACTGACATCACAGCAATAGACAGCAAGAATGCACTTTTGTTTGTTTACCCAAGTGAACTAACCTGTTCTTCTACAGACCTTGCATATTCCCCTCTATGTCTGCCCATACTCTCAATCTCTAATTTAGCACATCATGAAAAGATGAAAAATCACACTGTATATTTGTATGAATCACAGAAATCACCTTTCAATGTCAGTAGTCTGCATTTCTTTTCAAGGCATTTTCTCTAAAATTTTAAAAAAGGTCACATATTATTTAAACTTTAATTGTTGTATAATACGGTATACTATGAGGTATACCGTATTACTTTGAGGTCAATATAGCAGCAAAACATATCTTTATGTTCTTCTGTACGCATTTTCGATACCCATCATAAATACACTTTTCAGTGACTGAAGTGTCTAGTAACAATTTCATACAGAACTGTATCCAAAATTTCAGAAAACAGAAATGAAAGACTGGCGATTATGGAATGTCTATTTGCACAAATTTTCACATTAACTTGATGAAAAAGCTTATCATTCACAGCAGAAGGTTGGCTGCTTCTCATATAATCATGTAGGTTTGTTCTACCTGCACTAAACAACTGAATCCATCTTTTAATCATTTCCTCACTTACAGGTGCATCACCATACATCTCGCCGATTTGCCCTTGGCAATTTTGTATGATTGCATATTTCTGGCATTCAAAAAGCAAATTATGGAATGACTTACATATTCTGAAACTTACTTTTTCTGAAAAAACCATTGTACTGTGTGATACAATGTTACCAGTACTATGTTGTACAAAATATACACAGTCTTGTATTAGCATGACCATTGCCTACTTTTCGCAAACAGTCACAGAAGGACTAGCAGCAGAGGGTATATAAAGGGTGTTTTAAGGAAGTGGAGAGCTTTGCAATCATTGGTTTAATGCCCAAATGGACAGATTTTCCAACGTCCAAAACTGCATGATCATTGCCATCCCAGCCAAGCATGGAAGCATTTCTGAAACAGTAATTTTGTACACTGTTCACATGCCAGTATGGTAAAAATATATTATGCATGGCAAAAAGGAACTAGCCAAAGTCAGCGAAGGTGGCAAACGTTGTGTACCAAGGGTCATAGATGACAGAGGTTAATGATGGCCATGGAGATGCATTGGGGCAAATAGATGTAAAACCTTTGAGCAACTGACCATCCAGATGAACCAAGGGGCTACCAACAGCGTGTTCTCAACAATAGTTCAGAAAACATTGCTTCAAATTGGCCTCCACAGCAGACGCTTTGTTAATGTTCCTATGCTGACTGCTGTTCATCAGCAACAAAAGCTGGAATTTGCATGGCTATATCGTAACTGGACATCCACCCAGTGGCAACAGGTGGTTTTTTCGGATGATTCACATTTTATGTTTCATCCTACAGAAATGTTGCCATATACCGCATGAAATGTCTGTAAACAAACATACTGCAACAACTACCAGAAGGGTCGAAGTAGGAGGAGGGTTACAGTAGTAGTACAGTCTAGTTATAGTAGTAGTGTAAGTAGTAGTTACAGTCTAATAAATGTTTCATGTCATTCTTTGAGTCCACTTGCTGTTACACAATAAATCAACAGAAGTACACATCTGTACTTGTAGACCATGTCCAGCCTTCCACACAGATTGTTTTCCTTCAGCATGATAGCATCTATTGCTGTCATCATGGATCCTCAATTGCACAAGCTAGCCACAACACTGCATACTTGCCAATCTACGACATTCAAAAATCAGGAAATTTTCTCAGCAACAAAAATATATAGAAAAAATTATATATTAGAGAATATATTTTTTAATAATGAATAAACTTTAAACAGCTACTAATTAATAGCTGAAAATTCTGTTGCTAATTTTTAAATTCAAATAGTCAAAAATACTCTTATTATTGTACTTTTTAATATAAAAATAATGCTTTAATCAGTTGAACAAATGCTAAGAACTGAGGCAGATTTTGCCTTTATTACAAAGGAAGCTTTGTAATTTGGTTCTTTACAATTGCCCTGTTGGCCTGCTTTTGCTGTTAAAAGTTTTTCTAACCTGTCATTACTAATACTGGGTCTAAATTTATTCCTTGTTTTAATAACAACACGGAAAATTATTTCTCTTGCACTTTGCCGACATCATTATTCTAGACAGCTTAATGTACATGTTTATAAACGTTATGCCCCCTGGCATGTAAATTGATACATCATACTAGTTTTCTGCCACCTGGCAGATACGATGTGATTATACTAATTAACGGTAATACGCCCGACATATTAGTGTATCTGCTCCCTTTATGTTCTATAACACAACTAACTCTTTGTGCTGTGTGCCCTCTGGGTACAAATCACCGCAATCACCGAGGAGGCCAAAACACGGTGGCTGTGATCCAGTAAAAGGTAGAGAGCAGGCATTTGGTATTAGTAACTTTTTGATCCTTTGTTTCCACAAAAAAAAAAAAACTTTTCCCCTTCAATACAACTTATGTTGTCGTTGTGTTTTTGTGCATGGGAATGTTTAAGAGCATCAGCCTTTCTATCATGCAAAATCAAAAATTCGTAATGAAAACTGGTACACACTGTAAGTGTATTACATTTCCATGACAAAATAATGCAAGAAAAGTTGTCCCTGTACAAATTTTTTAATATATATGAATATTTTACTATTTTTACAGACATAACCAAGATTAAAGGTCAGAATTTCTTAAACTATTTCTCGAAACACCTAAAACTCACAGCACTCAACAAAGAGACAAACAAATATCCACAATCTTGCTTTGTAGTTCATTGGCTGATATATGCCAGATCATCCGTAGTGGCACTTGATGCTCATTGAAGAACTGGAATACATGTGCGAGAGTACTTAAACCACCAAATTAAAAAATGTTTCAATTTTTCCTTTCTCATTGACTTATAGTCTACCTTTCTGCAGTACTTTCTAACAGATACGACCTTTGGGAGACGGAGTCGATCATTGCACGGATTTTTAAACTCTTGTTGTCAACCCTCAAATCAACAACGAGGATTTGCAACAGTACACTTGGAATTGAAGAAACATTAGCTAAGATCTCATCTTGCTTGGAAGGAGCTTTGTGGCACCTTATGTATTTGAAGTTATTTTTTTATTGTTTCTGCAGAGAAGGCTATGATGAGATTTTCTACAAATTGCACAGTTAAATTTACAGCTACACAAACTATAAATATGGTTCAATTTTAAGCATTTAAAGCAGCCTTCTCATTTTATAAAGCATTGCTTTCTTAGTTCATAAGTAAAATTTGCAACCTTTCTGCATTCTGCACTAGAATGGGAGCTTATTGCAGAATATACATTCATGTTCTCTACTTTGTTTACCCTGGGATGATGTTAAAAGTTCCATACGCATTAGGACAGCTTTATTTTGATTAGAAAAATATTTGGATTTATTTTCAAAAGATTTCTTTGCTTTGTTTTGTTTTAAAACTCAAAGCAACTTGTAGGCAGATTAATTCTTTCTTCCCTTTAAATTTCATTACGTAAAAATTGCAAAGTTTCTAATTTATTGAAAGTTTTATCACCAGATCCAAGAGAAACAGAATTTAAGTTCCTTTCCCATATGCTTAAAAGCTCAACTGGCAGACTGGATTTACCCAAGGGGTACCACAGATGCATATTTGTCACTGGAAATGCCAAGTATTTTCAGAGATCTTGATTAGCTGCTCAGCAATGAAAGCCCTCATCACTAATATACTTTCCAAGTGACTCCTAACTTAAAAGAATACAAAATCAAACGATAATAACTGTTGGATGCCAAAACTCAATGGTCAAAAATAGTAAATAAATCATAGAGGTAAAACGGCCCGTCACCTGTTGGAAAGAATAGCTCAACAACGGTCTTCACTAAGTAGTTCTTCAATTATTACCCACCTTGTAATCAAGTTGAAAAGGGTATTTGTGGATGTAAAATAGCATCATTCCTGCAGTCAGTCAAAGTGACATGCTGTGAATCACCATCTCATCAAAAAATCTTAAACATATTATTCTGCCAGCTAACACAAGGTCAATAATTTTATCTTAACTGAATAATGCAAGTCTGATTTTAACCTGTCAGTTGAAAATGTCTTATAAGCATGTAATGGTGACTTTTTACATACAATGTAATGCAGTAAACTTCCTCATGGTGCAGTGTGGTCAACACTAAATCAATCCCAGTGCTGCCCCTTCTCTCTGATTTTGATTTTTTTTACATCTGGTACTTTTTTGGATAATTTTTAATTCAGGAAAATCACCAACATTTACAATACGAAAATTTTGGTTGTGTATTTCTCTAATATTTATATAGGGTCACATTTTATAAAGACACAAAAATGAGAATTCATAATACATGTGATACAAGTTTGAAGCTGAGCTTTGCAAAAAAAAGCTAATCATAAGACTGAATAACAAAAACACACATAAAATATACACTAAGTAAAAATCAGTGAATATTAAAACTAAAAATTACAAGAAAGCATGACAAAAATCAGTCACCTAAATAATGAAATAATAAAGTAGATAAACCTCGTATGCACATAAAAATGAGAAATAAAACTATTATCTTACCAGTCGTTGAGTTAAAATCAAATGTTTTGACTTGGCAATCCAAGCCACCACTCCAAGCATGAACAGCATCCTGCAGTAAGTAAAAAGATAAAAAATCATTAATAAATCAATTTGTCAAAAGCAAAGTTTTTTTCTTTGTTTGTTTGTTCTTGTCATTGCCTTAACAACAGAAACATTTTAGGCAAAAAATTTTGTCACTAGGACAATTTCCAAGTAAACACTGTTGTTATATATTGTTAAATAATAATATAATAAAATTAATAAGCACTAAATATATAAGTATTGTCAACTGAAATTTTAAAATATAACAATCAATAAATGCAAATACTGAAGACAAAACTTGTAAGATTTTGTTAAGATTTTCCCCTTGAATAATACACTAGTAGATAACTGCTAAGGATGGATGACAGTAGCAGTGATAGCAACCACAAAATGGAAGACAGGAAAATGTAACATAAGTGTACGATACAGTTAGACGTGTTATGCGCATGCAAATTTTGGATTGTCAAAAGTTGTTCATTGCATGATAGTACTGATAAAAGATATAAAGGCATATGAACCATTGTTGTTCAAAAGCAATATTTAATGGGAAAGAATCAATTGACTTGTAATTTTTGGCATGTCTTCCTGACATTACTTAGATGATTTTATGAGTGGCCATATTAATGGCAAGATGGAAGAAGGGCAAAAAAATCACAGATATTGCTAAGGAGATCAATGTCAGCTACAGTGTTGGCAAGATGGAAGAAGGGCAAAAAAATCACAGATATTGCTAAGGAGATCAATGTCAGCTACAGTGTTTTTTCAAGGTTTTGGAAACCATTTCAAACAAATGGAATGTGAAGCAAACATCACTAAAAAGGTCGTGTTTGCAGTACAAAACCTGCAGATAGGTACACGGTGCTACTGACAAAAGGGAACCAGCACAGCTACTGAGGCAAAGCAATTACTAGCAGCTAATGGCAAACAAATCGCCTGAAAAACTGTAGACGCTTGTATCAAGAAGGACTATATGTCCACCATCTTCCTGTGTGCATTCCAATGTCTAGACGTCACTGTTCCACTAGTTTGCAATGGGGTCGACAACATCTCAATTAGAGGGAAGATAAATGGGTTTGTATACTATTCTCAGACAATAATAGGTTCAGTCTCTTATCTGATTGCGGATGACAACTGATGTGGCGTGAGAGTGATACTGCATAGTCCTGCAAACATACAGGAAACAAACCAATACTCTACATGTAGTGCCATGGACTGAGATCATGATCAGCAACCATACATTGCTCTATGTGCTTCCGACTGGGACTATAACTAGCCAACAATACATTAATGATGTTCTGCTGCCTCATGTTCGCATGTCCCATGGCACTATCAGTGATAAATTTGTTTTCATGGACAATAACACAACATGTCATCAAACAGTCACTGCCCAGGAGTGACTAGAGTAACAATTCTCAACCAGTGGTACACAAGAGCAAAATAGTAGGTGGTATGCAAAGCAACAAAAAGTGTTTTAACTATTATATTCAAAAACTAAATACCTCAACATTCTATTTAAAGTTTTTCTCTAACACTCATAAATTTATGCACTCTGAGCTTTGTTCAAAGTCAGCTACTCATAAGCTTAAACAAAATAATTTGTTTTTATTTTTACAAATATTCTTTTAGCCAGAAACATAAAATTTGTCATAAATAATGTTTTTAAAAGGAGAAATAGAAATGGATGTTGTGTTTAATAGGTTCCTATAAGTTCCTGTTAAAAATAAGTTCCTATAAAAAGATAATAGTATCTCATTAATTGTTTTAGTTTTTTAGTCTCAGAAAAAGTCCGATTTTGTGTCAAAATACCTATATTAGAACAATGCTATATAAAAATCTAATACATATCCTACGTCACATTTTTGAGACATTAAAAATGCAAGTTGAATTTCGTCAATCAGCCCAGTAAAATAGGAGACATAGTACTATCCCCCTTTTTTTTTTGGCTCAGAATGCATACGAATGTATGTGTATAACAGAACAGTGCGCATTTTTATTATATATTTACATGTAAAGGTAAGATACTATTAAATGCTAATTTTAATGTATATGATAGCTTAAGTTATAATCTAAAATAGTACCAAAAATTATGACATTAGGATTTGCTTTCCCTCCCCTAAAGTTAGGCTTAGCAGCACAAAACCCCTATCTTGAGGGATGATTCCTTTCAACTCCCATCTGTCCCAAAGAAACATCTTAAAGAAAAGCATGCCATATCAAAAGGGTTAAAGAAGTAATACAGCAAATAAAAAAAATTAGAGCAGCACATCACTCTATCAAGAATTTTAAAGATATACTTTTTTAACCATTTTGTGGATTGGCTGTTGAATTTTGTGTCCCATTAAGTGTGAAGAAAGTGATGCTTAAATATAAAATTAAAAAGACAACAGCTGTGCTGGCAGTAGCGAGTCCAGTAGCAGACTGGTAAACTGCAAGCTCAGCAAGAGCACACAAAACCTAAAAAAATCCTTTGGTATGGCATTACAATCTGAATCCTTTCTTTTTTCGGGGGGGGGAGACAATTAAATTTTCTTTATTTCATTTATCAAGTGAATGAATATAATTATATATATAAGAAAAATAAAACATATCTAGGTACTTATCTTCTATAGCGGCCTTGGCGAATAAGTTAATCTGGCAAAGTTCCATATTGGCAATAAATAAATGGTTACTGATCTGCACATATGTTAAGATACAAATGGTTAATGATCAAACTGGTTTTTTGCAATTGCATTCTGTAAATAAAATGGTTTTTCATTATAAAATACTCATTAAGCTTAGTATCATCTTCCATCAACAGAAAAATAAGCTTATAATTTATGTTCGAGACATTATTAGCAGCAACTGGTGAACTGTAATCGCCAAAAAATGTGTAAAAAATTCATTTTTGGTATGTTTATAATTTTTTAATAAACTGCTAACATAATTGTATGAAGTAAAATAACAAATAGAATTTTCAGGTATATTTAATAACAACTAGAATTTTTTGGCATGTTTATATATGTTATTTTAAAGAAATTCTTTACATAACTGTATCAAATACAATAATTAATGTATATATTAAATAAGTTACATTCAATTAATGTTGTTTTAATTAAATTATTGAAAAAAATTATGTTAAATACTATAATACCTGCCACGCTAACTGTGCATGTAGTCCCCTCCCCAATTTTGAACTCAGGCTGTAAAACGAATGTCTTCCACCCCTCTTCCCCTGTCACCAATCTCTCAATAGGACTTTCAGCTTGCTATATATTTGGAGTGCTGCCGTGCTGCATAGACACTATATTCTTACAAACGTCCATGCCTTTTCCTGGATTCGAATCCGGGTTTCCTCGGTATGGCAGTAGGTGTTACTAATCACTATACCACTGATTATCAGGGCCAGGGTTGAATCACATTGTATTAACATGATTTCTCTAGGAATAACTCATTTTTTGTCTGGTGAGTTTATGTGGCTTTGGGTAATGGCACTACTAACAGAGAAAAAGGGAGAATAAAAATTCTGTGTATAAATATATTTCAGGGTATCCCTTGGTGAAAATTGGCAATTTTTTGGCATCGTGCTCACATCCAACGCTCTCCCCAGTAAAATGGTGTCCAAAACACAATGAAACATAATTAAAACAAAGAATATATAATCTCAATAAACTGCATTTTAAATCAAACAAGGAAATAACATAATGGAAATACATGCCATCTAATCTACGCAATACAAAAAGGAAATATTGACTTACCTCATTTAAAAATTTGTTTCTTCGATATGTGCGACACACAGAATTCAACAACATCCAAAAATTATTTAAAATTATCTAAACTAGAATCTGTATACTGCCATCGCCACATTAATTCACAAAAGTAAAAATATCCTTTGTTCCGCCGGATTGCAGTTCTTTCAAAAATCCTTTCTTATTATATCTCACATACCTTGTATAGTGTTGATATGAACTCTGGTTTTTAAATCCTTAAATCTCACTGCATAATTTACCAAGAGGTGAATAAAGCCATTTAAATCTTCATTTACACATCAGTGAATCAATGTTTTCCTTCTTAATCATTCCAAAGTGTACAGAAACTTCACGTTAATCGTACCAACATCAGGCATTTTATGGTGTAAAGCACAAAATAAACAACATACTTCCTAACCAACATCCATATCTAAGTAAGCCCCTACAAATATTTTCCCATCAGTCAAAATCAATCACACATTACAACCAATCATGTCATAACAAGGTTTCCATAACATTCAACTACTTAGGTTACCATAAATGAAACAGCATGGCCATAATCTCAGGGATACCCTAAAATATAGACTAACCAAATTCTTAATTTCAAAAGAATTTTTTTTTATTCATTAGCATATTTTTCATTTTAAGTCTAGCATATGCTATTTTTGAGAATCTATCTCTAATCATTGTCAATATAAACAAAACAACAAGGTTTAAAGATAATTCAGTTTAAATTCAATGTCTGAAAAGGTGCAAACAAATAAATTCTTTATGCATATAAACACAAAATTAATTTTAAATTTAGAATATGTATCCAAATGTAAAGGCTCATCTAATCTGCAGTGATTCATAATTCATAATTCCTGTAAAAAAGAGAGCTGACACACATGAAGAAAATACTAAATAATGTCAATAATGAAATAAACTTTTTTCTTTAACCAAAATAAGCTATAAATAGATAATACTCTTACTTTGCAATTCATTTTCATACACATATAACTGTCATGGTGCCAGATTTTGTTTTTTGCATAAAAAAAGCATGGATTATATGCATTGAAGGATTAAGTGAATTATTGGTATTTAAGGTATTCATACCTGAAAACAACAGTCCAAAACTGGAGCCTGGTGATTATATTTGAGCCTCATTGTATTATTTGTAACATCATACAAACGAACTGTTGCATCCCAAGATGATGCAAGTAAGAACTGGTTAGATGTTGGTCCAAATTTTACAGCAGATACAAGATCCCGAGGCAAATTATCTAATTTGAATTCGTTTGGAGTATCAGCTAGCGTCATCTCTGTCTAAAATATAATACAAAAAGAAAAATCACATAAAACACTAAAACATTTTATATAAAGTAAATAATATTAATTATTACAAGTTATAATTGTAACATTTCTTTCAGAGGTGATTTTAAATTATCCAAATTAAAAATAAAAACAAAATTATTTCTACTATAAAATAAAATTCAAAATACATAATTACAAGATTGATGTGTTTTTACAAAATTTCAATAGTATACTATTGACTAGCGAATTAGCATCTTAATATGATTTTTCCAATATATATAAAAATGCTAGTATATTTAAGAAGTTAATAGATGTCACTTATAGTAATAAATAAAACACAAGCCATTAAATACTTTGAAAGATTACTAGTATTAAGTTCATAAATATAAAACTAATGTGAAATATTTCATAACTAAAAAGTAGTACTTACATTTGTAAATATATCAAATTATAGTTGAACTTGTTAATTTCAAAGCTATTAATTGCAAAATTAATTTCCTGGTAATTTTACTCTAAATTCAATATCTTTGCTATGTTTAACAGATACTACTGCATTAGAGCAGTGTCAGTTAAAAATGTGCCTTTTTTTTTCGGGGGGAAGGGAGGGGGCACCAATTGTTGCCAAGTATAAAATTATGAAATAATAATAGAGTTAAAAGACTAAAAAAAATTACTTTTATCCTTGTGTAAAAAGTATTTTTTTTTAAATTTCATAATTCTTACAGAAAGTATTTTTTTTCATTTTTTATTCTAGAGAGTACTCTACATATAATAAAAAATAAAACAGAATGAAATTTAGCCCAAACAGATGGCATAACATTACAAATATTCAATATTATAGGAAAACATTTCCGTTTTTGAATATAACTGACAACATATAAATTCTATCAAATATGACTCTAAATGATGGTGAGCAGTTCCCTGCTGAAATTTATTTCTCCATTTAGCACTGCCCCAAAATCGCTCCACAGTTTGGGTACGGGCATCCGATTGTGGGGTCTGCAAAATTATAACTGCGATTCACAGTGATAAGTTCAGCATTTTGTAATTCCTCTTTCTTATATCCTTTCTAGCAGTATGAAAATATTATGCTGCCATCCGCGATGTTTTCCTGGATAGCAGTCATCAATGTTGTAGCACAATGATTGGGAACGACAAGCAGAAAGCATTCTTTGCTTTTTTGGCATAAACCCCTGAATACCCATTGTTCTGGAAGAACAC
>KK119382.1:297081-325596 GCA_000611955.2 Stegodyphus mimosarum
TATCAAATCTTTTTCTTTTTGTGAAAAGACTTTCATCTACTTGTATGATTTTGTTGACTCCACCAATTTTATTTCTTTTATGAGACATCACACTATTTGCCCATACCTCCCTCAAGTAGTTATTCCAATCTACTATCATATTATGGCTGATTTTTAACTGAAGTTGGCAAAATTCAATCAATGTCAATTTCTGACACCACAGATAGATAGAACGAACAGCACTGAGAAAAGAAAGATGCAAGCATTCAAATCATGTTTCAGTTCTCAATACTTTTTTTCACAAGAACATAGATAACAATGCCATATAGAAGTTTTGTTTGAATCAGAAGTTAACTTCATCTGATGATTTTGAGAACAAAGTCAATTGCTACGAATTCTTCCTTTATACTGAAAGAATTTTTATGGCAGCTTCTTTGTCATTAGGTAATTTCGAAATTCCATAATGCATTGTAAAAAAAAAAAAAAATAGTGAAATATAGCAAAAAAATATGTGATATTTCAAACAAAAACTGGAAATCTCGAGCCATGGTACCCAGCGTGTTGTTGTAGCATTGTTGTCTTTTTATTTTTTCTTCATTTTTAACTGATGCCCTTCTAACAGAACAATATCATTTTTAACATAAATTATTTTCCTTAAAATCTATGTGCAGGATTAAAATGTTAAGTTATTCATATATATGCAGGATGAGATTTTAATTTAACCCCTTAACTGTCAAGTTATTTTGATGATTTGCGTACATAAATTGTCAATTTTTTTTTATTGCAAAAATCAAATGTTTGCCATGCAATCAAAAAATAAAAAAAAAAAATGCCAGGCACTTTGGACATAACCTCTATCCTTTGAAACCTTCAGTAAAGTGCTGCCATCTATTGAACTGAAGTCAAAATAATCATCTCAGGATATATATTCCCGAGAAACAATACGATGCACTAAAAGAAAAAAAAAATTACCTCGAGTAATACTTGGGTGTGACATTTTGGAACACGAGTGCTATGCCCGAGATTATTTCAGGTATGACAGATAAAAGGCTAAAATAGCTCTTAAAGTCTCATTTTTAATTTGGTTACTTCCCCTTTTTATCCTAAAAACGGTACAAAGGTTATACTAAATCAGTACTGTTCTTTTATCAGGACCAGATTCAGAAATGTACGTATGCACATGTATATGTATGCAAGTATATGCGAGTATGTATATACATATATGAATTTAACAAATACAATATTATCTCATTCATATACAGCAAATCAAAATTTTAAATATTGTAAATTCAATTGCAAACAAAATAAAATGATTAATTACTGCTGTGAACTAATTTGCAATATGATTCAAATTCAGAAAGTAAATAAAGTGCAAGCATGTAAATACATGAAAAAATATAAATATACAATCTAAACATTTTATCTTAAGAATTTTTTTAATTCTTTTTAACTAAATTTAACTTGAATAAAGTGAATAATTGTTGAGCAGGCAGGAGACAGATCATTTCAAGGGAAAGCTGTCCCCAAACCTAACTCTTCAATCACTGAATTCGTGTTTCGTCATCCACATAGGCATGGGTTAAGGATTACACAAACCAAAAGTAGTGAAATGTTTAAATGAGAAATTTAATAGTTAAGGAATTTTCAATAAATTTACAAAGCAAATACACTATAGCAAACAAAATTATTAATTAAAAGTACATAGCCACAAAAGTAATTTAGAACCCCACACCTATACTTCCTTGACACAAATTATGCATGCAAACCAAAATAAACTTTAAAAAATAAACTAATTTTACATATCATAAAAATTGCAAGAATAGTAAATGAAAAATAATATAAATACTATCTAAATTAATAAATAATACAAAAAAGGCAAGTAAACAGTTAATTTTGATTTAACTTACTATGTTACCACATTATTCTAGTTTAAAATGTTGCTAAACACAATGCAAGGTTGAGATAATACTGTAATTGTTAAATTCATATATATATTACATATATATGCAAATTACGCATGTGCATACTTATATACATGCAACTATAAACACATACATTTCTGAATCCATTCCCGATAACAGAAGAATACTGATAAATCACCTTGTGTTCATCATTAAAGAATTCATGGCCATTATAAGTGTCTATCTATTAAGAATAGAGTAAATTCATAATTTCTTAATCAGAATAACAAATATTTTTCATTTAAAGATTGTCTTTGTTTAATGAATAGTTTAATCTCAAAGCCGTAAAATAACGAAACTTTGCTACCACTTAGCTTCATATAATAACACAATGTGATTACAACGTATGCTAAAATATACTTCAATTATAACAGAAATTAAAAGTCCTTAACTCCCGCTTCATTACACAACCTAAATTTGTATTGCATATATTACTGCATTCAGTACAACACAAACTTCTTTTTTCTTTATAGAATATTTATTGTAAACTAATAACAATTTTAATGTTAGTGTTCAATATATTCCCTGTCTAGTTTAATGCAAGTTAAATGCCTAGTTTAATGTTCCCTGTCTGTTAAGTTTCAGTGCAGTTGACAAGAATGTAGAAAATAAGGAAATGAATAATTTTTTATGGATACATAGCCACTTATGTACATTGCACAAAAGAGAAAATGGGGACAGTTATGTACCTCCCATTCTACTGGGCCGATTGACGAAATTCAACTTCCGTTTTTCCTGTGTTGAAAGTGCGAATTAGGATACATATTAGATTTATATATAGCATTGTTCTAATATAGGTATTTTAACATGAAATCAGTCTTTTTTTTAAATGGCATGGCAATTTTTTTCCATAATTCGATTCTAATACTCAAATTAAGCCAAACTGCCAAGTTTCGTAAAATTCGCACAAGTGGTTTTTAAAAACTCTAAATTTTAGCTCTTCAAAGTTAACTGAATTTGATGTATAATTATAATATATCTTTTTTATTAAATTTATTCGACTCCTCCTTTCACATTTCGAAATTTAGGTTCATTCCAAATAAAATTCGCCCATTTGTTACGATTTATTTTTTAAAATTTATATTTTTAAATAATTTTTCTAAGTGTTTCAAAAAATTTTGAATTATAACCTATAAAGTTTTCACCATCATCTTGAAGTAGATGTGTTTCTAAGCATACCTGCAAAAAATTAAGAGTTTTTTTATTCAAAATTTCCTAAGATATACACGAATTTACATATTGGTGAGTTTTGAAATTTGGCAAATTCGTTATAAGAGATAATAATGCCAAATGTGGTTTACGCACTTTGTTAAAGTTATTTGAAAGCAAAAAAGATGACTTTTTTTACTCATGTACAATGAAAAAAAAGGAAAGAAAAATAGGTTGCTATAAATTAAGAAGTTTGCCAAGTAAATTCTATTATACGAACTTAAAAAATGTACCAAGATAAATTTTTGAATTTCTCTGTAAATTTGGCACAAAATTTTACAAAATTTAATATTTAGATCTAATTTGAAATCTATATTCGAACAATGCTACATATAAATCTTATGTAACCTACGTCACGCTTTCGAAACCCGAAAAACACAATTTGAATTTTGTTCACTGGCCCAGTAGAGCGAGAGATATAGAACTGTACCATCAAAGAAATCAAAGGAAAAAGGATAATTTATTTCAGAAAAAAGTACACATAAACGGAAGTTTTAGTACTCTGTTGGATCACCTCTAGCACAAATGTACAATGCGATATGAGCGGGCATTGAGGCATACAACTTCCATATGGTGTCCTGAGACATCTTGTTCCACATTTGCTGTAAACGTTCAGCTAATCTCGTAGGCTGTCCAACTTACCATCCCAAATGATCCCAGATATGCTCAATTGGTAACAAATATGGAGATTGAACAGGCCAGGTAAGCATGTTAATGTGGCGGAGACAGTCTTGCGAGATCTGTGCTGTGTGTGGCCGAGCACTGCCTTGTTGAAAACAGGCTCCTGGCTGCTCTGCCATGAGTGGCAACACATGTGGCTGAAGGATATCATGGATGTAATGCTAGCCTGTCTTTGTGCCATGGATCAATATTAGGAGTGATCGTGTATCATGAGCAACTGCACCCCATACCATCACACTGACTGTGGGAACAGTGTTTCGCTGTAAAGCGAAGGCAGAATTTAGGCATTCACCACAAGGCCTCCACACACAAACACAATTGTCATCACTGGTCAAATTGAATCTAGATTCGTTGCTGAAGACGACCTGGTTCCATTCCATTAAAGTCCAATCCTGTCGTGCGCGACACCACTCCAAACGGAGGCGTCAGTGGGTGGGTGTCATTGACAGCACACGTAATGGAGACCACGATACCAGACATCCTTCAACCAGGCATACTGCAATAGTTCGTGAAGACACAGGGGCCCGTAATGAAGCTGCTGTCTGTGTCTGGATAGCAGCCAATGAGGCAGTAGGCTCTACGCGTGCGTGTCGTATGACGTGATGGTTTTCTCAACAACTGGTCTATCAAGGACGTCCTGAGCCTGGTCGGCATGTAAATGACGTCTCTTCTGTCCACTGGTTCAAACACCTCCTCACAGTAAAATCAGAACGGCCTACCTGAAGAGGTACTCGCCGAGCTGATCATCCAGGTTCCATCATCCCGATGATTCTTCCTCTCTCGAACTATGACAGTTGCTGATATTGGCTTCAAAGGTGGCGTAATGTCATGTCTACTCAACGTTTCCTTAGAAAAAGATTAAATACACTCTTACCTGTTTTATACTCCAAGAAGAACAAAGTTCAACACCCTCTAGTGGCATTACGCAATGTGCTATCACGCTGCATTTCTAATCATTTGCATGTCTACCCGACATGTACTTCATACCAAGTTTCGTTATGATCCACAATTATTTCTTGGGGAGCAAATTTTTGTCAATGAGTGTATATACATGAGTATATAAACACATCCATATATGCATACACACATTTCTGAATTACTAATTTTGCATTGTTGCACTAGCTGTAAATTATATTTTTAATGAATAATTTTGTATTTTAATGTTATTTAATTTTTTATTTTACATGTTATTTAATTTTATATACATGTATACATTTTTTTTTAAATATGTTGATAATGTTTTCCAACTTATAATTAATACTGAAAGTTCGGCAATCTTTCTGAAAAAGTCGCCAAATGGACTCTTATAAGTCACTTCTATAATATTATAGTATCTCCTAAATTGTACGTATAGCTTCTCCTATAAGTAACTCTACATGGATTATCTCCCATCAAGAATCGCACATTGCCTCACGAAGGATCTTCCAGCAATGATCATAACGAATATTCACTTATTATGTCCTGCGATTGTAGGATTGAACTAAGATGATTCTCCATGCTACTACTAACTTTAGGCTTTATTTTCAAAGTAAATTTGTGCATATACTATCTATACTAGCTCAATATTACAGTCTTTCACACCCAACACAAAAATAATCTCAGTTACACATACAAATGTTTTAAGCAATTTTTCTGTTTTCGGTTAGAGTATATATTAAAGGGTGCCTCTTGGATTATTGGTAAGTTGTCGTTTCATTTATCGCCAAGTGCCCGAGTATTTAAATGATATGGAAACCATATTATGACGTAATTGGTTGTGTGATTGAGGCGAATTTGAATAATGGGAAAAGATTTGTGTGTTTGTGTCTTGGATGTTGGTTATTTTGTGGTTTACACAGTAAAATGGCTGAATGTGATAAGATTAATTTGAATTTCTGTACAATTTGGAACTAAAGGGAAAAAGTATTAATTGACTGGTGTGCAAATGAAGGTTTACTTAGTAGCAAGTATAAGCGTCCTGTTTGTATGAAGGAAGTGCATATGGTTGAACATCAGAAGATACCTACACTAAAGAGGACATTTTTTACGGCTCTACTCTGATATAAGTCCCCGGTTGCTCCCCGGATATATGTGGTCGCCAAATGTGGCGATATGTGTTCTGTGCTGGTTTTTGGCGGGAGTTTTTTCGTATAGCAACCTTTTTGACGTTAAAAGTTGAGTGGGTGCCCTGGTTTTGTTTTGCGTTTGGAGTTTCGATGTTTGGGGAAAGCGTAGGTTGCGTTAAGGCCTAGGATTTTGCAATTCTGTGATTTATTTTTTATAAGTTAAAGCCAGTCGCTTTCTAGATGGTTTCTCATCAAACATTTTTGGTGAGAGTTTTTGAAGCCGAGCATGACGTGTCATAAGTCCGAAAGAATTTTGAATGGTAAGTGAAGCTATGTTTTTTCTCGTGTATTTCAGGGAATGTTAATGCATTTTGTAATGTATTGAATGAACATTGTATTTAAGATGATTGTGTTATTAATGAATTATTTCTTCACGGTTTGTGTTTATGCTTACAGTATATATTTTTTAAAATTTATTGTTATTATTTTAGCTTATTTTAGCGAGGTTTGCAGAATGTCATGATTTCTACTTAGTGCCACGAATTCTACGCGGTGCCATGAATTCTGCAATTCTCTGATGTTTTTTAAAGCTAAAACAGATTGCTGTGTACATGGTTTTTAAGGGAATTATGTTATTAATAATGAATGATTTGTTCACTGGTGTGCTGGTAGAAGTATATTTTTGTGGAAATGTATTGTTATTTTAGTTTATTTTAGCGAGGTCAGAGCTATGTGATTATTTCAGTGCAGTGCCACGAATTCTGCAATTCTCTGATGTTTTTTAAAGTTAAAACAGATCGCTGTGTACATGGTTTCCCGTCAAACATTTTTGGGGAGACACTTCACACTTTTACTATGTAAATTTTTTGTTTTTATTTCGGACTTATAGCGTAAACTGTGTGTAAAAACGTGGTTTTTGCACATGTGAAAACCGCGTGGTTGGAATGCGCTTTAGCCCACTGCTTGGCGGCGGTTGTTTTTGAATGAGCAATAAACGCGCCAACATGGCTGACTGTTTGTACGTTGCCTACATTGTGCAATTCGCTAAAGTTTTTTTTTTAAGTTTAAAAGGAACGCTGTGCACATGGCATTTTCTTGTAATTTATTTTCGTTATTTTAGCTTATTTTGTTCATTTGTGCACGTTGCCTACATTGTGCAATTCGCTGAAGTTTTTTTTAAGTTTAAAAAGGAACGCTGTGCACATGGCATTTTCTTGTAATTTATTTTCGTTATTTTAGCTTATTTTGTTCATTTGTGTACGTTGCCTACATTGTGCAATTCGCAGATTTTTTTTAAAGTTAAAATGGAACGGTGTGTACATGGTATCGTTTGTAATTTTAATGCCCTTTTAAAAAAAATTCCTTCTTTCTTCGATGACATTTTGGTTACGTTTTCGCGGAGCGTGTCAGGAAGGTTATGTAACGGCATAAAATGTGTAAGTATTTACAACATAAAATGTAAATAATTAATTTAAACCTAACTGACAAATATTTTAATGATCATAATGTTCGTTTTGCATAATATTTTATTATTTTTTTGTGGCAGTAGTTTCCATACTAATTTATGCTTTAGAATTCTATTCTTCTATTCTATGTTTTGTTTACAATAGGTTTTCGCGGAGCGTGTCGGGAAGGTTGCAATTGCAAAGACGTTTCGCAGAAACGCGTCGAATTGGCGATTTTCGAAACATCGCCAAGCAGTGGGCTAAAGCGCATTTTTGCACACATTTTAAGCTTAAAGTCCAAAATGTAAACAAAAAATTTAGACAGTAATGGCGTGTCGTGGAGTTTCTCGCCAAAAATGTTTGGCGAGAAATTTGTCGCCAACCGGGGACTGATATAAGAGTAGTTCCTTTCTTACTCTTATTTTTGTGAATTTATGTGGTGAGGGCAGTATACAGGTTCTAGCTCTGATAATTTTAGATACTGTTAAGGAATTTTGTTTCACTGATGACAAGGTAATTTCTAAATAAGATAAGTGGATATTTCCTTTGTGTAGTGCTAAGATGAATTTCCTTTATATGTTATTTCATTGTTTGATTTAAAATGTACTTTACTGAGATCATATATTTTTTGTTCGGCTCTAGCATAGAACTGGCTGCTCCTTTGACTTTTTAAGTGAAAATAGGTCAATGTGTACATGGATACTGAGTTTGTGCAATTCTTTGACTTGTTATTTTGGCTTTGTGCAGTGGCAATTTTTGTGCCAAAAATCGGCACTGCACAAAGACAAAATAAGTCAAAGAATTGCACAAACTCGGTGTCCATGTACTGCAAAAAATGACCAATTTTCACCACGGAACACACGTAAATATATTCTTATCCTGTTTTCTACTGAAACCCCTAATCATATCATGAATAAACAACTGACTGCAAATATAAACTTAAAGTCATCACGAATCTTGTCAATTATAACAATATCCTGAAGATAATTTCAGAAAGATGTTTCATCTACATTAAAGCCCAATCTACTTAAATTTACAACTACACTTTATATTTATGATTATAATCATGAATACAAAATTATGTTTTACAAGAAAACATACCTAATGCAAGATTTTTAGGTATTTCTTTATTATAGCAGCCACCAAGATTAAAATCGTTAATCAACTGAGATATGTATCTTGCGTGAGATCTCCTCATGTGTTTCTTACACCTCACTACATGTTACACAGCTGATTAACAATTAAATTTTGAGGGTTGGTATAATAAAGAAGTATCAATTTTTATATTAGCTAGCTTTAAGTTGGTGAGTAAGTTGGTTGCATTAAGTTGGATGGTTAGCACTAAGTCACTTTACTATTCAGACACTTTAAATAAACAGTTAATATTTAAGAAAGATATAAAAACAACAGGCTTTTCACAACTTTTTTGGATACCCTTTAGCTAAATTTACACTTCTCATGAATTTTGGCATAAATTCAGCTAATTTTTCAAGTAAGAACTGCTTTTGATAGACCTTTCTGAAAAATATCGTGTTTCCCTACTCTTTTCTCCAACTCACTCCACCTATGTTTGTTAGGATTTAAGAATGAAAGTATTTTGATAGCTCAAGGTCAGTTGTATAATAAACATAACTGAATATTTTGAGCTGTATGTTTAAGATTGTTAACCCAATAAAACTTGAATGTACTTTGCACTCCAAGTTTTCTTGAAGATGCTTTCAGGTTTTAAGACTATATATTCATACTGATTCATATTAATTTCTATTTTATCCCAGAGAGAGCAAAACATCCCCTACCAATTATGCCTTCACTCTGTGCCTAACAGTACATAATAAGTTTTTCGAATTCAATTCCTCATTCGGCTTTCATCATACAGTAATTTGTCATCAAACCCAAATTTATTAAATTTCGACTTCTGCAAGTATAATATCACTCCATTATGATAAATCTTCACTTATCATGGATTTTGTTGATTTCTTTGATGATTTGTGAACACCAGGAGTATTTTTCTAGTTTTCTTTTTAAAAAAGAATTTCTTTGCTAAGCATCTATCATTTCCATGAACAGCTTCCTAACAGCTTCATGGTTAACCTTCATTTCAAACTCTTTTAAAACTACAGAAAGTTTCACAGCATTAATTTTTAGTATTGCATAATTTTTCACAGAATAGTCTTTGATTCCTTGGTGTTAGCTTTGAATGTGATCCAAACTTCAGTGCATTTTCAACAGTTTCATGCAAATTTCTATCATGTCATAACATCAAAGGTTGCTGAACACTTTACATCTTTCTGAATATTTCAAATAATAATCTCACCATCTTTAAAAAAATGAATAATTAAATTTCTAAAAGAACTTGTCATTCATTGGAAATGTCTTCCTGTTTGCTCCAGATACTGAACTGTTAATATATTCTGCTAAGCACGTAATAGTTTCCAAATACAAATTATAATTCTTGTGATGTAATGTAATATAACATACGAGTGTGCTGCAACCCTCCCGGCCGATAATAATCGGCCTCATGGTTAATGCAGCACACCCAACAAATTCTTGTGATGTATTTTTAAACAAAAAACGGGTTTACTTCCGCAAAGCGCCCGGTAAATGTAAACACCGCCAACATTGGCGATAATAGTTCAAACCTGGTAACCCATCAGTTCAATTACCACCTTCGCTGTTCGCATTTACAGATTTTAAACTTTTCTTCACATATTTATTATTTTTTTGGATTTTCACGTTATTTTCATGAATTTCATGAATGAAAACTCAAGAGTGTCCAAACTATTATGCGAGTTTCTGATTAACACTTCTTGACAAAAAAAAATTTTTTTTTTTTTTACAAGCAATATTTTGATATTTATTTTGCAACAAGCAAGGCTTAAAATAATATATTGGAAAGAAAAAATTCGAATTCTCCGGTTCAGTGTTCAATACACGACATAAGCAAATAAATCAAAATGCAATATCAAAAGAGCAACCGTCTGAAAACAAATGCGAACTAGCTTATTAAACTGACATTTAAATAACAGGATTACAGCACCTGCAGTAACAGCTATTAATTATTCCACCCCTTTCATCTATCATACTCTTCATTTCAATCTTATACATTTAAATGGTTATTTAAAGATTAATGTTAACGTATGAAATTTTCACAAAAAGCAGGAACACAACAACTTCTTTGACATATTTAAATCCTCGCGTACAACCAGCCAGTCAGAGAAAAATAACGTAAATTGTACTTATATAACACCTTTATCTTGCATTCAATTGCACTGCAAAATTTTTTATACCATTTTTAGTTCTTACCTGTGAGAAGAATTACCACAACGTAAAAAAATAAAAAAAATTCCGAATACAAATATCGAACGTACCGCGGTTACAGATAGGAAAATCAGTGCTCATTGTTTCGAATTTGAAACTGCGGCAATTAATAAATGGAAACTAAGTGCTGTTTGGCATGTAAACATGATGAACGATGATGAAACATTACACAAAACGTTATTACTGGAATTCTAACACATTATTCATGATAACCAAATAAAAATACCTCCTCAGTGCCATCTTGTTCTGGAACAAGATGCTTTAATCTTGGATCCCTTGTACACCGTTTCATTACAGGAAATCTGTAAAGTTGAAAAGAAAATTATTTATAAAGTTATTATACAATTTACATGTATACACTACCTCTTCCGCAGACTGCATGTAATGCTATAATTTCTGCGTCTGATGATAAACAGTTTTGAGTGCGTTAAAATCTGTACTGAAGGAATTGTGCGACGAGCTACTAATTGCAGAAGCTCCTAACTGAATCACTAACATGCAAATATTTGATATGAAAGAAAAGCTATTCACTATTTTTTTTTATTCCTTATTTAGAAAAACAGAAATGATTTGATGCATGGCATTATAAACGTCTGTTATTAAAATTATTCACAAACAAAAATTTTTCTTGTCTAATTTCAATTTTTTTTATCTGACTGTATTTATTCCAATCGTTTTTAAACGTTTTTTAAACTTTTAAATGTAAGTATAATAATAGCATATTCATAGTTCATGAACAGTTGTTCTAAATTACTGAAATAACTGAATTCGTGAAAAATTTGTTCATCTACAAGAACATAAATACAAAGTTAATTTTTTCTCATTAATATTAATTAGTGTCATAGAATATTTTACGCTGCTAAAATTTCATTAATTTCATTAGAATATGCTTTAATGTTTTAGCTGTTGTAATCGATTTTTAATGAATACACATAAATATCGAAATATTAATGTTTTTAATACCTTCTATCGTAGATATTAAAGATATCAGCAGCTGTAATATTAGAAGCATCAGTAAGACTGAAACATTTTAATATAAAAGGATGCTCTTGTAAGAATTTATATTTATTTCTAAATTTTGATGGAAGAATGCTGAGTTTTTTTAGTTTCAATATTAAATTAGCATGTATATTTAGTCCTTGAAAATCAGTGATTATGTCTTCCATAGTGTCCATAGTTTAAGATAACATGCCGCCGATTCCAGATAAAACATTTTTCTGGTTAATTAAATGTATATTTCTAAATTTAACCTGGCCTCAAAGGCGGGTTAGCCCTAAGCATCGCGACTTTTTTTTAGTCCAAAGGCGTTTTCTCCCTGAAGGACCGTTGTTTTCGTTTTGCGATTTTGTGTCGTAAACATTAAATGTCGGTTCACTTTTCAAACAGTTGCCACCTAATATTAAAGCCCTGAATTATATTTAAAGAAATTAAGTAATGAAGAATATGCATAAATGTACGTATGTTTCTTGGATTGTGATAAAACGTCGGTACCTAGAACCATCGAGTTTTGAATGACGTAATCCTGCTGTGCATATGGGCATCGGGAAGCCCAAATTTGAAATTTGGATTTTGTTTTATTATCGATTTCATATTTTGTAAAACGTTAACGAAATCTTGATTAAAAAACTCAAGGATTTCAAAGCGAGCAATGGCAACGTTGTACAGAAAAAACATTTTTATCTCCAGCGCGGGAGACTGTGCATAGGAAATTCTGAAGATATGCTCAGTTTAAAATTATTTTGCGATATTGTTCTTTAACTGAAATTTATGGTTTAAGTGGGAAGAATTTGATATTTGATAAATAAAGGTAACACACAAAATGCTAAAAAAAAGTCCTCAATTTTTCGTGGACGTAATTTAAAATCTGGAACCTTGAAACCTTTCGGATTTTTTTTAATGGGCAATAAACGCGCCAACACGGTTAACCCGATATTTTGAATCTGCATTGTTATTCAAATTCTTGCCGCTAAATATTATCGCCCTGTGTTATATTTGAAAAAAATTAATAATGAAGAATCTACATAAACGTATATAAGTTTCTCTCATTGTGATAAAACAACGGTACTTAGAGCCATCAAATTTTGAATTACATCCGTTTCCATCCGAATATGGGCATTTGGGAGAACAAATTTGGAATTTGTTTTATTATCTATGTCATATTTTGTAAAACTTTAACAAAGTTTTGATTAACGAACTCAAAGATTTCAAAGCAAGCAAAGCAATGTACAGGAAAATAAAAATCTCCAGGGCGAGGATGTGTATCGGAAATTCTAAAGTTATGCTCATTGTAAAATTATTTTGCGATATTGCTATTGAACTGAATTTTATGGTTTAAGTGCAAAGAACACGATATTTAATAAATAAAGGTAGCACGCAAAAATTTAAAACAAACGCAGATTTGGGCATAATGTAGAAATCTGAAAACTTTCAGATTTTTTTTCAATTTTTTGAAACTTGTTAATTTGAGCAGTTAATTCAGCTGCCGTTTGAATGTTCTTATGTGGTGTGCTTTTTTTTTTTCATGTGTTTTTGCCATTTTTCTGCATATATTCCGGAAACGGCGGATAAAACGGAGTAAATTTTTTTTAAGTTGGGGGGGGGGTCTTCTCATTGACATAAATTCAATATATATAACCCCTCAAATAGACTTTCCAGTTTTTCTGAAAAGGATAAGGGAAAAATTTTGTTCTGTTATGCCTCCTTATAAAGTTGTTTATTTTTAATATTTTGTTAACTTTTTGGATCAATCCTAGAAGACAGGGAAGCCAAAGCAGTGCGCGATGCCGAGTTTGTGCGACTCTCTGATTTTTTTTAAGTGAAAATAGATGAATGTGTACAAAGCCAATGTAGTGCGCAATGCCGATGTTGTCTGCGGGAGGCCGAGTTTGTAAATTCAAACATGCAATTCAAAGTTTTGACGCATTCAAAGTTTTTTTAATTCTTTGATGTTTTTTGAGCGATTACAGACCGTTCTGCACATGGGCAAAGCGAGGCTGTGTGTTATGCCGATCAGTGATGTAACGTATTTTATATGCAATGTTTAATGTATCGTTTGCGTACTTACTATAAATATCGATAGCCCTACGATCTGCTCAGCAGTAGCAAAACTGTAAATTTTGACCCTATAAGTAACTTTTACCTTATTAGTCCAAAGGGATTTAGTCCCGAAGGACTATTACTTTCGTTTTGCGATTTTGCGTTGATTCACTCTGAATGCCCGATTCACTTTTCAAATTGTTGCCACTAAATGTTATCGCTCTGCATTAAAGTTTAAAAAATGAAAAATCTGCATAAATGTATGCATGTTATTATTATTATTTTTTTTTGACGTAGCTTTCTCTTCAAAAATCGTCTGCGTGCGTTGCACGGGAAAATAAAAAGGAATTTTAATTACAGTTCTAAATAAATAGCCAAATAAATGTGAAATTCGTAACAATATTCTCTAAAACTTTAACGAATTTTTCATTAACAAACTCAAAGATTTCAAAGCCAGCAATACCAACGTTGTACAGAAAAACATTTTTATCTCCAGCGCGTGAGAGCGTGTACCGAAATTTCTAAAGATATGCGCAATTTAAAATTATTTTGCGATATTGCTGTTGAACTGAATTTTATGGTTTAAGTGCGAAGAACATGGTATTTAACAAATAAAGGTAACACACAGAATGTTAAATAAACGTCCCTTTGGACGTAATTTAAAATCTGAAACATTTCAGATTTTTTTTTTTATTATTTTAATACGTAGTGTTTGCTGTCGTAATTGCACTTTATAATATGAGTTCATTTATAGTGTGTGTGTGTACCTAACACACAAAATTTTAAAAAAAACACTTCTTTGGACGTAATTTAAAATCTGAAACTTTTCAGATTTTTTTTTCATATTTTCTCTTATTGTGAGAAATTACATTTTTTTATTTATTAATATGTAGAATTCTAGTATGCGTACACAGAATATGACGCGATTTAGGAATTTAAGAAACAGTGCTATGAAAGCAGTGTATTATGGTTATATGCAATTATTTCTTTTATTAATGTAAAGTTTAAATTTTTAAAAAAATAATGAAGTTTGTCTACCTGCTGGTATGTAAGGGATTGTGTCACTACGTAGCAATAAGGTAATTTATAAAAATGATAAATTAAAATGTTCTATAATGGGAATTTAAATTTAAAAAAAAAACTTTTATTTTCATTTCTATAAATGATAAAGCTTACCTTTGAAAATATTGAAGCTGTATGAAAAAGAAGTTATGAGAGACTGCCACGTTTTAATAGTTAGTAGAATTCACTTACTGTATCATGATAATTTTAAATATGAACAATTTATTATACTTACTTCTATATCTATGGACGTCAGAAGCTTAGTCCCACCCATTTATGGACCTCACTAAGCTCCGCCTTCGCAACATTGTTTATGCAGCGAATTCTAAACTTTTCCCATTTTTTCTTTAAACAATTGTGCCATTTTTTTAAAAATATTTGGTTATTGTTCGAAAAAGTCACTCAAGGCGCAGAAGCTGACTTAATTTGTTGTAAACCCTATGCAGAGTCAATATATGGGATAATTTAATAACTTAAATGATAATTCCAGCTTGGATTAAGCATGATTTAATTCGCAATAATGAAAGAAAACGTTAATTTATTGCTGCGAAACTTAGTTTCTCTAGATTGGCAACAAATCCACTAATCTGCTAAGTTTCAAATGTAAACAATATGGCTGCTATGATAATAAAATTAGGGTTAGCTGCACGTACACAACTTTTATACAACTATAACCTGAAGATTAACTAAAGACATAAAATTCTGACCCGGAAGATACGAACAACATAATTGTTTGGGCTACTAGAGTCGTCTGCCTGTCTGTGAGATATTATTGCGCAATGCGCAGATCGTATGCGCAGCTCGCATTTTGTTCTTTGCATTTTTGAAAACGCTAATTGTAACTCTCTCGCTGTTGTTTGCTATGTTGTGTTCTAAAGCTGAAATAAAAGGTTAAACTACAGTCCACTCGCAAAGATGTATTCTTACGTTTATTAATTTAAATTTAAGATTACTTCCGCTACATTATTTGGTCGTCCTACGCCCGAGCTTCGAGAAAAACCCGCGCTTGTGAATAAGAATTCTACGTGTCCGTAATGGAGTTCGTGATGCAATTTCGGTTTAGAATTCTCAAGACTTTCACTTTGGATACAGTGTACGAGGTGAGTGAAATAGTTAACGCATTTTAATTGCATTTGACATTTCGTTATTGCTACTATTTTTGTGATTAAAGTATTAGTAAAATCGAGAATTTAGAATATTTTCAAAATGTTAGATATAGAGAAAAAAACGAAAGAAAATTTTGAAAACGCAGTTAACGAAATTTATAGAGAAAATAGATTATGATAACTTAGATAATGCTGAAGCTGAATTAATTTTAGAAAAATGTAAAATCTTTAAGGAAGATTTTAAATCTCTATTTGGAGAAATTTATATAAATTCTGATGATGAAAAAATAGACACTTTCGTTGAGGAAGAACAGTCGATTTTAGAGAAAATTGAGGAAGTTCACTTAAAAATTATTCGTAAGTTAAAGATTTACAAGGTCGTAAATGCAAATGGCGACAAACCTGTCATACCTGAATCAATCTCTGAAAGTTTAAAGTTACCGAAACTATCTTTACCCACATTTAGCGGAAATTTAACTGAATGGATAACATTTAAAGATTTATTTAACGCTAGTGTTCGCAATAATCCAAATCTATCTGGAGCTCAAAAATTACAATATTTAAAGAGTTCTTTGAAAAATGATGCTTATCGCATTATTCAGTCAATTCCCATAGCTGATCAAAATTTCAGTATTGCTTGGAATTTACTAGAAGAGAGATTTTCTAATAAGAGAGAACAGATATTTGCTTTTATTAAAAGAATTCTTAACGTTTCACAAATACAAACAGAATCTGCATCATCGATATTAAGTTTAGTAGATAACGTAAACGAAATAACTCGCTCATTGGAAACATTAGATCAAAGGATAGATAATTTTAGTGATACTTTGTTGTTGTATATTATTTTGCAAAAACTTGATGTTTCGACAAGGTTGTGGTGGGAGCGTCAATTAAAAAAAGACGAAATACCAAAGTTGAATGACTTGATAGAATTTTTGAAGAATTTCGCTAGAACATTACAGAACAGTAAACCTTTAATTATTAAAACGCATAAATCAGATAAACCAGTGTATAATAGGGTTACTTCTCTGATTACTAATTCTACCTGCTTATTTTGTAAAGAAGATCATTTTTTATACAGGTGTTCTAATTTTTTAAATCTACCAGTGCAAAAACGAATAGAGTTTGCTAAGACTAATTAACTTTGTTTTAATTGCTTGTCTAATGTCCATAAAGTTAAAATGTGTAAGAGTGTAAATACCTGCAAGCATTGTTTTAAGCATCATCATAGCATTTTGCATTTAGAAAATAATTTCAAACCAAAAAATGCATCTAGATTCCCTTCACCGGAAGCACAAGTGTTTGTTCCGAAATCGCAAATTAAATCAGAAAACAACTTGAGTGAGGGTTCTCCAACTGTTTGTGCAAACAACTATGAAAATCAACATTTTGGAGCTCATGCTAATGGTAAACGTAGTCATGTACTTTTGTGTACTGCTTTAATTAAGGTTCAAAACTCAAAAAATGAATTCATAAATTGTAGATGTTTACTAGATTCAGGTAGTGAAAAATCCTTCATTCGTCGGAAAACAGCTATCAATTTAGGATTGAGCATAAAGGATTCGAAGATATTAGTGTCGTGCTTAGGTACTTTCAATACAACTACTACTGGAGAAGTTGACTTGTTGTTTACACCTCATTTTAATACTAATTACAGAATTTCAACGTCCGCTTACATAATAGACAAAATTACAGGAAACATTCCAAGTGTAACATTACCTTTGAATTTATATGAAAGTTTCGAAGATTTAACTTTAGCAGATCCTACATTTCATGAATCGGGAGAAATTGATATTTTGCTTGGAGTTAATGTATTCCTTACTTTAATCAATGGCGAGGTAATTAAAAGGGGCAAAAATCTTCCATTTGCATGTTGTTCTAAGTTAGGATGGGTAATTGCTGGAACTACACATTTCGAATTCCCAAACCGTAAGCAGGTTTCAGTCAATACGCTAAACATAAACACGGAGGAATTAGTTAAATCATTTTGGGATTTGGAACAAATTCCCACATCGAAACCTTTAACTAAAGAGGAAAGATTGTGTGAAAATCATTTCGTGGAAAATCACGTCCGGAGTGAAAATGGTCGTTACTCAGTAAAATTGCCATTCAAGCCTAAAAGAAATGAATTGGGTAATTCCAGACCATCAGCCCTTCGCAACTTTCTTAGTCTAGAACAAAAACTAATAAAAACTCCTGAAATATATCAACAATATAAAGACTTCATGTCCGAATATTTATCACTTGGACACATGGAAGAATTATCCGATGATAATTTAGATAAAGTAAATTTTCATTATTATATACCTCATCATCACGTGCTAAAAGAATCCAGTCTTACCACCAAACTACGCGTCGTTTTCAATGCTAGTGCCAAAACTACATCAGGGATATCGCTTAATGACACGCTAATGAATGGTCCCAAGGTGCAAGACGACTTATTTACTATTCTTTTGAGGTTTAGATGCTATCCCATAGCCATTACTAGCGACTTATTGAAAATGTATCGACAAGTTCAAATTCATGATGAAGATCGAGATTACCAAAAAATATTTTGGAGAGATGATCCATCGAAGCCGATTAAAACTTACAGGTTGTGCACAGTTACGTACGGCACTACTTCCGCTTCATACCTGGCTACTCGCGTACTCAAACAACTAACAATTGACGAAGGAACTAAATTCCCAAAGGCAGCTGAAATAATATTACACAATTGTTATATTGATGATGTCCTATTTGGTTCAGACACAGTAGAGGACGCAGTAGAGTTAATTTCACAACTAAGTGAACTTTTACAAAAAGGTGGCTTTCAATTGCATAAATGGTGTACAAATGATCGCTCGATTTTGGAAACTGCTTTGAGTGCTCGGAACTCAAATTCTTCATGTACAGTAGTTGATACTAAATCAATAAAATTATTGGGTTTAGAGTGGTATCCAACGCAAGACGAGTTTACTTGTCACTTTGGAAACTTCGAAAACAGAGAGTGTTCTACTAAAAGAATAATTTTATCTTCTATTTCGAAAATCTTTGATCCACTTGGTTGGTTAGCACCCTTTATAGTTGCAGCAAAAATCTTGCTTCAAGATATTTGGAAATTACAAATCTCGTGGGATGATCCCTTGCCAGAGGAAATCAATCAAAGATGGAAAATCTATTGTGAAGATATCGCAAATCTTGAATGCATTCGTATTCCTAGGAGAGTATTATTGCCCAAATCTACAAATGTAGAACTTCATTGTTTCTGTGACGCATCAGAGAAAGCTTACGCCGCAGTGATTTATTTAAAGTCTTCAAATCATTCTTCAGTTTCGGTGCAGCTACTAACATCAAAAACTCGAGTAGCTCCCCTGAAAGTAATCTCTATTCCTCGTTTAGAACTCTGCTCTGCAGTTCTATTAGTGCATTTGGTTCAAGCTGTGCAGAATTCATTGCAAATTCATGTTGACGATATTTACGCATGGAGTGATTCAATGATAGTTTTGTCCTGGATACAATCAGAACCAACACGCTGGCAAACCTTCGTAGCCAACCGCGTTTCAGAAATTCAATCAGTCTTACCTTCATCGCATTGGAATCACATAAAAGGAAAAGAGAATCCAGCTGATTGCGCATCAAGAGGTCTTTTGCCTTCAGAACTTTCTACTCATGACTTGTGGTGGACAGGTCCTCAGTGGCTTAATTCAAATAATATTCCGTTCTCTATCAACTTACCATTTTCAGAAGAGTCTCTAAGGGAACAACGGAAAAATATTTCTTGTTCAATTGGAACAGTCGCTTCGCAAATTCCAATCCTTAATGAAGTTTCATCATTTTTGAAACTTAAAAGAATCATCGCATGGTGTTTTCGGTTTGCGAATAATTCAGCTAAATCTACCACAACAAGGATTAAGGGTTACCTTAAAACCGAAGAATTGCAATACGCTAGAAATGCAATTGTTAGAGTAGTTCAAATGGATGAGTTTTTTAATGAATATAATCTTCTGAAAAAGAATCAACCGTTAAACTCAAATAGTAAGATCCTTTCTTTGAACCCGTTTATCGATAAGAATGGACTTATACGCGTTGGAGGAAGATTAAGACAATCCAACATCGCGCAGGACAGAAAATATCCTATTTTGTTGCCCAAGAAACATCACATAACACAGATTATAGTGAATCATTTTCATATATCCCATCTTCATGCTGGCCCCCTGTTATTGCTATCAGTAATTAGAAGAGAATATTGGATAATCCACGCTAGGTCAGTTGTAAGACAACAGATTTGGAAATGTGTGAAATGTCATCGTGTACGAGCTAAAACATCTACCCAGATAATGTCTGATTTACCATCGTCTAGAGTCGTTCCGTCAAAGGTTTTCTCCAAAGTTGGAATTGACTACGCCGGGCCATTTCAAGTGAAGCCCAGGCAAGGTCGAGGAGTAAGACCAATGAAATGCTACATTTGTGTATTCGTGTGCTTTACTACAAGAGCTATACATATTGAATTAGTAGGTAATCTTACATCAGAGTCATTTATTGCCGCTTTGAAGCGCTTTGTATCTAGAAGAGGAAAACCAATAGAAGTGCATAGCGATCGTGGCACAAATTTTATTGCTGCAGATAAGGAATTGAAAAGAGTAATAAACTCCTTGAATGAAAATGAATTGGTTAATAAATATTGCTCTACTGAAGGTATTAAGTGGATATTTAATCCTCCCGCAGCGCCACATTTTGGAGGATTATGGGAAGCTGCAGTCAAATCTACAAAGTTACATCTCAAGCGAACTATAGGGGAACAACTTCTAACGCAAGAAGAATTTACGACATTGCTAACTCAAATTGAAGCTTGTTTAAATTCGCGACCTTTGTGCCCACTGTCTGAAGATCCATCAGAATTTTCTGCACTTACACCAGGTCATTTTTTGATCGGTACCCCGCTAACTGCCTTACCAGAAGAAAGTTTACATGATCAAAAAATTCCTATATTGCAACGTTGGAAACTTGTTGAGAAAATGTTTCAAAGCTTTTGGAAAAGATGGTCCAATGAATACATTTCCAATTTGCAACGACGTTCAAAATGGTTGAAAGTGCAACCTAATTTAAAGGTTAATGATTTAGTTATCATAAAGGAAGACAATTTACCCCCGCTACGATGGAAATTAGGAAGAGTGCTAGAAGTTTTTTCTAGCTCAGATAATGTTGTGCGTATCGTGAAGATCAAAACTGCCAACGGAGTTTTCAAGAGGCCAATTCACAAACTTAGTGTTTTGCCTATTAACGATTAAGTTCTCTTTTTCTAAAGCATTATAACATTGTACTTTGCTTTAACTATAATTGAGTTCCTGAATTGTATCAAGGCTTGTGTGCATCTGTTTTGTGAATATTTTAATGATACTTTTTGCATAATTTAATATTGTTATGATAATTTCATTTTGTAAAATCTATTTAGTTTGAAACGATGTTTCAATGCCGGGCGGAATGTTTGGGCTACTAGAGTCGTCTGCCTGTCTGTGAGATATTATTGCGCAATGCGCAGATCGTATGCGCAGCTCGCATTTTGTTCTTTGCATTTTTGAAAACGCTAATTGTAACTCTCTCGCTGTTGTTTGCTATGTTGTGTTCTAAAGCTGAAATCGCTGAAATAAAAGGTTAAACTACAGTCCACTCGCAAAGATGTATTCTTACGTTTATTAATTTAAATTTAAGATTACTTCCGCTACAATAATTCAATCGATCAAAAGCGCTGAAACAACCTTGTATTTGGCGTACATTTATTAAAACACTCAATTGATTTCGAGGGCAGCTACAGGTTTCTCCTCATTAGGAGAACGAAATTTCTAGAAAGGGAAAGCAACCTGAGTAATGGTTTTTTTTATACCTTCGGGTAGTACCACGCGCGTGGAGGCAGCGTCATCTATCGGCAAAAAATAATAACCAAGAATTATGTTAATGTAATTTTAAAAGCGTTAGGAAGGACTGGATTGAACTTAAAATCATTCATTAAACATTGGTGACGGGAACATGTCAATTGGAATGTGTTTAGGCAATGTCATGTTTACTGATGAGTCAAGATTTGCAGTGGAGCCAGTTGACAAGCGTATAAGGATATGGCGTGAACAACGAACACGCAATCAGTTCCAAAACATCACCGAACATCACGCATTCCGAGGCGGAAGCATTATGGTGTGGGCAGGGATTTCATTAGGATACCGCACCGACCTGCACATCTTTAAACGGGGTTCTTTGACGGCTGTCCGGTATCGAGATGAAGTCCTAGAACCCATTGTGAGATTGTACGCTGCAGCAGTTGGCCCTACTTTTATTTTAATGGACGATAACGCACGTCCCCATAGAGCTGACATCGTCGATGACTACCTGGAGAGTGAAGGGATTGCGCGTATGGCGTGGCCAGTATATTCGCCTGTCCTTAATCCCAATGAAAATCTTTGGGATGCTCTCGGCCGGGCTATATCTTCACGCTTCCCACCTCCAGCCACTCTTATTGAGCTGGAAACTGCTCTACAAGAAGAATGGCGATTGCTTAATTCTGCGGTGGTTGACCACCGAATTGAAAGCATGGTCACAAGGTGCAAACTTTGTATACATATGAGGGGGGGATCACATACCCTATTAATGTCCTTTTTTTCATTTTAAGCTATTTATTTTCAGTTTATAGATAATTCTGTTTAAGTCTCCAGTATATCGTTATCTGATAACTTACAAAAATTTATTATTGTTTTCATTTCTGTATATAATTATTATAATTTCATTTCTGTATATAATATTTGTTTTATGCATAAATATATATGCTACTTTCCTGCCGAATTTTGTGTCAATCAAAGCGGTATTTGTTGATTTTTTTGCATTTTACATCTTCGTGCTTAACTTTTGGAAGTGAATGTATATAGGAAGGACCTATTTCTACTCAATGTAAAGATAAAGTCTAGGTAGCTACTTTTATATGTGCATTATACAAAGCTGTACATCTTGAGCTTATACAATCTCTGTACAATAGTGTATTTATCCAAACCCTTCCTCATTTCATTGCCAGAAGGGAAGACTATCTGTTATTTATTCAGATAACGAATAAATTTCACCGTGGTAAATACAGTTATAAAACAACTGGACCTGGATAAAATTCAAGAGGAATATAATTTACATAGCATTTAGGGGAAATTCAATCAGCCCGCAGCTATTTTGTGGGGTGGTTTCTGGGAACGTTTAATAAGAACTTTGATAGGTCTATTAAAGTAGAGGAATAATGAAGGAGGCGCTTCTTTGAATTATGAACTTCTCACTTTACTTTGCGAATGTGAATCAATAATAATAATCGACACTAATATTACATAATAATAATAATACATCATAATAATTTACTTGTC
This sequence comes from Stegodyphus mimosarum, assembly GCA_000611955.2. NCBI lineage: Eukaryota > Metazoa > Arthropoda > Arachnida > Araneae > Eresidae > Stegodyphus > Stegodyphus mimosarum. The sequence goes on from KK119382.1 coordinate 320,288, forward strand.
CAAAGAAGCCACTGAATTAAATGTTCTCTAATCTTCCATATTCTTACAGAATATTAATGCTGAGTGAAATAACCGATTTGGATCAAATGGAAACTAACAGTTTACTGAAAAGATTAAATTATGTTCATCTTCTTAGAGAGAAATTGATAACACATTTTAAAAGAGAAAACCTCGGATTGCTACAGTCCTTCACCAAAAGGACCACCAATGATGTTAAAGTTCGAGAAGTCGATTTAGTTGGCCAGCGATAACAAAATAAGAAAAAAAAAATCTGAAAGATTTCAGATTTTAATTACGTCCAAAGGGGCATTTATTTAACATTTTGTGTGTTACCTTTATTTATTAAATACCATGTTCTTCGCACTTTAACCATAAAATTGATTTCAAGAGCAATATCGCAAACTAATTTTAAATTGAGCATATCTTTAGAAATTTCGGTACACACTCTCACGCGCTGGAGATAAAAATGTTTTTCTGTACAACGTTGGTATTGCTGGCTTTGAAATCTTTGAGTTTGTTATTGAAAAATTCGTTAAAGTTTTAGAGAATATTGTTACGAATTTCACAATTATTTGGCTATTTATTTATAATTGTAATTAAAATTCCTTTTTATTTTCCCGTGCAACGCAGACGATTTTTGCAGATAAAGCTACGTCAAAAAAAATAAATAAAAAATCAAAAGATTCTAATAAAAAAAAAATCTGAAATGTTTCAGATTTTAAATTACGTCCAAAGGGACGTTTATTTAACATTTTGTGTGTTACCTTTATTTGTTAAATACCATGTTTTTCGCACTTAAACCATAAAATTCAGTTCAACAGCAATATCGCAAAATAATTTTAAATTGAGCATATCTTTAGAAATTTCGGTACACGCTCTCACGCGCTGGAGATAAAAATGTTTTTCTGTACAACGTTGGCATTGCTGGCTTTGAAATCTTTGAGTTTGTTAATGAAAAATTCGTTAAAGTTTTAGAGAATATTGTTACGAATTTCACATTTATTTGGCTATTTATTTAGAACTGTAATTAAAATTCCTTTTTATTTTCCCGTGCAACGCACGCAGACGATTTTTGAAGAGAAAGCTACGTCAAAAAAAAAAAAAAAAAAAACATGCATACATTTATGCAGATTTTTCATTTTTTAAACTTTAATGCAGAGCGATAACATTTAGTGGCAACAATTTGAAAAGTGAATCGGGCATTCAGAGTGAATCAACGCAAAATCGCAAAACGAAAGTAATAGTCCTTCGGGACTAAATCCCTTTGGACTAAAAAAATGGCCAACAAAGAAACATAAGGACTAAATTGAAAAGTGATACGCCGTTTTTTGTGAAACAACACAAAACGCACAAACGAAAGTAATAGTCCTTCGGGACTAAATCCCTTTGGACTAATTACAGTGGCCGATTGCAAAAGTGACGGAAATTTTTCCTGGCATAGTTCATCTGAAAACAGGTAACGGATACTTACCCATATAGCGACTATACCTGCTGAAAATTCAGTGTGAAATGGGAAAAATATTAAAGAGAACAGAAAGAAAAGAGGAAAATTCTAAGCACTATATATATTTTATGTGGTCACCAGTTAAAATCGATTCTGCGGATCAGCTTATTATTGAGGAACCATACAGATCTCGTTTTGGCAGAATTATACGCCCGAAAGGAAGACTTGATCTGTGAAAGCAAAAAGACTTTTAAAAATTTTATTTTAACTTTAAATGTTTTTTCTAAGCCTACGGGGGGTTGCTAGTTTCAAAACGGTATTTGATAGTGTATCACATTAAATGTCTGAATCGCTTTTCAGATCGTTGCCACGAAATATTATCGCCTGTATTACTTTGAAAGAAATTAAGTAATGAAGAATCACCATGAATATATGCATGTTTCTCGCACTGTGAAAAATGACGGTACCTAGGGCCTTCAAATTTTGAAGATCGTAATTCTTCTGCACCCGAACATATGCACCTCAAAGGCCAAATTTTGAATTTCGAAATTTATGTTTCATATTTTGTAAAACTTCAATAAATATTTGGATTAACAAACTCAACGATCTGAAAAAAGAGCAGTGGCAGCTCTGTACGAAATAAAACTTTTTTTATCTCCAAAACGCGGAACTGTCTATCGGAAATTCTAACGATATGCTGTTTTTAAATATTTTGTGGTTTTACTGTTGAACTGAATTTTATGTGGCAGAAGCCTGAAGGACATGATATTTAATAAATAAAATCAACACACAAAATGTTAATAATAAAAAGACAAAAATAAGTTTTGCTAGCAATTTTACTAAAAAAACTGAGAAGTGGCATGATGAATTGAGAAAAGACTTAAAAAATAGAAAAGTTTTAGGATTGTACTCTTTTTAGCCACACAAACTGTACGACATCCTACTAAGGAACCTGGCGGCATAGGCTTAAATGATAACAACACAGAAGACGGGTAAAAATAACCCTTTATTATTGTCAACTATGAACAGAAAGGCACGTACTTAGTGCTTTAAAATAACACCGACAACTTGCGGTGGAACTCAAGGAAATATTACACAATCACTTCAGAGCTAAAGAGAAGTGCTGGTCTAGCACTTTAAGTTAAGGCTACAATTAAGGTTAAGTTAAGTTTACTTTAAGTTAAGGCTACTAAGTTAAGGTTGACTCGACAACCTACCTGGCGTGATAGTTATTTAAATGTCCAAAAAGCGTATCAGCAACTCCGCGTAACGGCAAGGACAGATTCGTAGCGTGCGTTGGCTAGCAAAAACACGCTCTGAATAAACTCCAAGATTCATCTGTTTAAATACTCATTTCACTTAACTTTAAATTATCATCCTAGCGATGAAATGAGAGCGGAAGTTGAGTTCAGAAAAGGTAACAAAAATTTGAATAATTGGTTAATTGACTAAGAAGAAACCCTACAAAGTGTTATGACAACATTTAACACTGCATAGGAAATTCTAAACATATGCTGCTATGCAACTTTTAAAATTTTTGCAATTGCACTGTATATGTTATGTATGTTTTGCAATTGCACTGTATAGCATAATGTTCCTCGAATTTAAGAAATTCGAGGAACATTATGCTTAATAATAAAACTAAAAAAACAAAAATAAATGGATTTACAGGAGTAAATGCAACAGCAAACTGGTAGACTGCGAGCTCGGTGAGAGAGTAAAAAGCCTTAAAAATTCCTTTTGGATGATCGTTAAAATCGGAAGTCCTTCAGACTTTTTTTAACTGGCTAATGTTAAATATGAAAATGTCCAGATACGGCACTAAAAAGTTGAATCATAACAGATAAATTTACTATCTCCCGGATTTATAGAAAAAAACATGCTTAAGTTTCGGTGGTGTATCTGGCAACAATGACTTTTATTTTGAAGAATTTTGTGAGAACAATATATAATTTTTTAAAGAATGTTAATGAGATCCCACTTGATAATAAAATCATAAACAGCGTATGAAGACATAACAGTAATCTTTGTTGGCCACTTCGGGGAAAGTTAGCAATTGCAGCTGAGTCTTAGTGATATTAAATTCAAGCTTATATAAATCTTTCTAGTCATGAATCTTCTTATGAGCCATCTTAACTTTGTCTTAAATGTCTATTTCTGCTAAACTCAATCAAAACTTCATCAGCATAAAGCTTGAAGTATTTACATCTTTTTTTAATTCGATTTCTAAAATAGAATCTGGTATATTGATGAGGACCATGTGGGGCACCTTTTTCATAATTTTTAATAACAGAAGTATTCACACTGTATGGTACACAAACGTCTTGATTACAAGCAAATGTAAATAGTAATAATAGGCCAAAAAGCAATCTCAATTTGGCGCAGACTTTTAATAAAACTGTACTCTCTTCTTCAGAAAAATTTTTTCCTGTTATCAGTTTTTATGACTCTTTTTGAAACGTGACCATTGTGGGACCTTGATTTGGCTGTTTGAGCGGCTTTTTTCACTTCAGAGAAGTTTCTCATTAAAAGTTCTCATGTGCTTTAACAACACTGTTTCTGTTTCAACTAATCATTATTCAATATCATATAACATTTAACAGATCGGCTACTCAGTATTCAGTATCATGTAACATTTAATAGATACCGTAACTGCTTTTTTCACGGTATTATTTGGATTACATTCTCGAAGAATATCTTCATTCAAAATATTCTTCGAAGCTTCTAAATCAGTGGTTCTCAACCAGGGAGGAATTCTCAACCAGGGAAGGAATTTCATAGTTTAAGGGGAATGCAAACAGCATTTTATTTAACTGTTAAGTATTTAGTTTTAATTTATGATTATAAAAAACAATTTTTACCCAATTTTTATTATTTTTTAACATTTTCTACACTTTTATTGTTTAATTAATATAGCAGGTTAAAGAACAATCTAAAGCTAAATAAATGAATATGTACTTTTCGAGTTTTGAAAAGGAAGGGGGAAGATCTATTAGTAGCGGTGAAAAGGAGTGCATGGAGCGAAAAAGGTTGAGAACCACTATAAGTTTGCGCTGCTACATTCATTCTATGATTCAACCGCAATTCTGACAACATATTTTCACCTTTCTCAATTATTGCACTAATTAACAACTATATACAATTAATTCATTCAAAAAAGAAATTAAAGTGACATGGAAAAGCACACATGAAGCGTTGGTAAAGTTTAAGAATAAATACTAATTTAAAAGCACTAGAAATCGAAAATAATCATTTCAAAATAAGTACTCAGTGAAAGCTATATTACCCTTAATAACGTAATTCATAACATATTGTCAAAATTGATTTAAATTATTAACATATCGAAAAAGTACTAATTCCAATACTGAAGTACAGAAACGAATGTAATGCATAAAAATTTCAAAGAAAATACAAAGAATACATATATAAAAGCACCAGTGATAATGCAGAGCAAAAACACAAGAGCCAAGATTCTTTCTGCTGTAGAGCGGCACTAAATACTGGATATCCAGCGGAAGACAAAATTTAAAGTTACTGCAAGATCCAAATTTAAGGAAGGCTGTAGAATCTTAACCACAAATGTTACTGCTCACTTTGTTGAGCAGACACTCAACAGAATACTTACTTTACTTTCAGAATGGTGTAGTGCCAATAATATGACCGTTAATTTAGAAAAAAATGGCCATGCAATCCTTTACTTTGACACACCAGAGTTTTTGTCTGGATCTGAAAGAAAGGAATACGTATCTTCATTGCATATACAGATTTTTTTCACTTGTTTAGGTGTACTGTTTGACAGAAAATTGCTTTGTAAGAGGCATACTGAATCAATTTCAGAACGGTTCTTCAAAAGACGGAATATACT
>KK119382.1:325633-348179 GCA_000611955.2 Stegodyphus mimosarum
ATGTGGAATATCTCGCTCTGCTCTCAATATTATATGAAACCTTTGTATTGCCGCTTTGTTCCGAACCACTTATAACAACCTCAAATTCTTTGCTTAAAAAACTAGAAAGCCTACAGAACCAAGCGTTAAGGTTTATCATTAGACCAATGAAATACACGCCTCTTGATACAATGTTGTTTTTCACAAAAAACAAACTCAATGAAAATATTATTCAATAGAGAGCCTTAGTACTTCATGAACAACTTATTAGATACTTTTTAGTGAGATTACCAAGTCAGAAATAAAAAACCTTAAGACCCAGGATGGATTTGTCCGGAAGGTTTTATTCCATACAGAAATCTTTGAATTTCATGAAGCGCAACTGCTGATGAAACCCAGAATTCCCATGGAACCATGGAGTCTAGAGGCAAACTGAATTTTGACTCAATTCATATCATAAAAGGCTACTACACCGGATGTGCTAAAATGTATCGCTTTGAGACTATCGAAACTGAATATCCTGAAAATAAGCGGCTGCGAGTTATTACGTTTGGATCACAGCTTTCAAGAAGTGAGAACGTTCAAGCCCGTTTTTCTCGAAATTGTTTTCCTTCTATGCACCAGATGGAAAGTATGGTACTGCCTTTGACGGTGAAGTGGAGGCGATCCGCATTGTACTTAAACAGTTAACTTGTCATCTGATGTAGTATTACTGCCACATTCATAGGCTTACATTCAGTCATCAGTTCTATTCGGGTTCTATTATCATATGAGATTTCCCAATGTCAAGAGCTGATTTGAGGTCTTGGCATAAACGTCTTGTTTTGTAATGGACCTGCCATTGCAATCTGCATAGTAACGATGAAGCAGATTTTCTTGACAAAAAGAGTGCCGTGCAGTTACACTGTACAAAACGAGAAAACTTTTCCCTCACCCCTAAACTAATCATAAGGCAATTTATGCAGTCTACGTACCAGGATAAACTCCTGTTTAAAAATAACGCCAGATGTGAAAAAAAGTGTCCTTCAGATATGCCTGATAAACCAAGACGAGAGGTAGAGACTGCTTTTCGACGAATTACTTAGCATGATTGCCTGGCTGCTCATCTGTATCGTATTGGCGCAATTAATAATTGATAATTCCTGCCCGTTGTAAGACAAAAACAGGCCTATGGACCAACATCACCTGCTCGTCTGCGGAACTATCCATGGAGATATTGATGCTTCTAAGATATAGGGAGGTCAGAAGACTCTTAAGACAATAACCTCCGGGTACCTCTTACATTTTTTATGTTATTTTCTCATACTTGTATTTACTGTTGATGTTTTCCCCTTACTACTTGTTTTTATAGTGTTTCTACTACTTGTTTATTACGGACTTTATTTATTTAGCTATTTATTTAGATTTGCAATTAAAATTGCTTTATTTTCCAGTGCAACGCAGCGCGGGACGAATTTGAAGAGAAAGTTACGCCGGAAAAGTAAAAACACAAGATCGCGTGCATTTAATATTTGATAAATATATATCTCGTAATTGCTATTGCCATCCAGAAAAATCGAGAAAATAGATTTAACCAGAATTTTCTCGTGAATAATTAAAAAGCTTACATAAGCCGAATTAAAACACCTCAGCTCAGTTGTTGTTATTTTAAGCGAACTGTATTGCTTACTTAATGCTGTTATTGATTGTAGCGAACTCACTGTGATATAGAATTAGTTTCTCTGTTTTGAATTGAGTTCTGTTTAACGTTTCAGATTTTATGATATTGTACGAATATCTCTGAGGAAATATTTCAGCATTTTGTTTTATTTCTTTAAAAAAAATTTATTAACATTTTAACGACTTGTGCGTTCAATCTATAACGAACGCGTACGCACGCAACACTTTTTGGTGGCACCGGTGGGATTCGAATGTCAGTAACAAGAGCGATGGAAGAACAATTGAGTCAGCTCGTTACTGCTTTTGATGCATTTCAAGAAAAGATGGAAACTGACCAAGCATCCTTTAAAGACGAGATGAAAGCGGGTCGAGAAAGGATGGAAGCTGTCAAAAATCTGTTAAACATGAAATGAAGGTTGTTCAGGTACCTGTTAAAGATGAAGAGAAGGCTGTTCAGGAATCTCTTTAAGATGAAATGAAGGCTGTTCAGGAATCTGTTAAAAATCAAAATTAAATGAAGGCTATTTGTTTTCTATTACGTAATTCAGGATTCTGTTAAAGATGAAATGAAGGCTGTTCAAGAAAAAATTGAAACTGTTCAAGAGGAAACAAAAAAAAAAAGAAATTAATTACGCAATAGAAAACCAATTCGAAGCTATGGAAAGCAGAATTGACGCTGTTGAAAATAAAGTTGGGCACATTGAAGAAAAGAGTTTCTTCGGTAAACGGTCAAATAGAAGAAAGAGTTTCTGCCGTTCAACAACAAATCGAACAACAAATTGATGAGGATTTCAGCAGTAGCCAAAGAAGTTTATAATTTAAAGAAATTCGTACCGACGGCAGGGAGCAATAGTGATGGTTTTAAATTCTTACCCATGCCTGCTCGTTCCTCACTGAAACTATCTACGTATGATGGGAAGACCTCCTGACAATTCTCTATAGTTGCGGATGCGAATGGTTGGGATTCCTTAGCTAAGGCCTGTCATCTCGCTGCTTCTCTAAGAGCAGATGCAGCGGATATCCTACAGACTCTTCCCGAAAACTAGAGTTCGAAGGTCTATCCGGTGCATTGGAGCTGCGCTTTGGGAAGAAATGTTTGAAAGACTAAAGTAAGCTTCAATTAAAATCCCGTCAACAGAAGCCCACCGAAACACTCCAAGAGCACGAATGTTGAAAGGCTGTCCCACCTCCCCTTTACGAAGTGCACATGAGAAACAAGGGAGATACTGTCCCCGCAATACTTTATCGACGGCATCTGGAATCCTGAAATACAAAACGTTATACGAATGGCGGATGACAAGGATATAAAAAGTACTCTAGTGTACGCCATGAAATTCGAGGTAACCCAGCCAGCAAGATCGTAGAGATCGCCACCCAGTCAGAACTGTGCAAGTCCACGAGTCAGTAGATCAGTTGATGGGTCGTTTAAATCAGTGCTCCGCAACCTTTTCTACTGTGACGCACAAAAAATCTTTCTGGAGTTTCGTGGGACACCAAAAGCTAATGTATATATGTGTTGATTTATACACAAAATTTACAATAAATTTTTGTTTTTAATTTGAAAAATATACAATTATAAAACGATAACATATTTATTTATATGCAATCATAATAATTATCATAATAATCGAAATTTTTTAAAAAAAATTAAAAAACAAAAATTCTTCAATTTGATTGGTTTATTTCAAATTAAAAAAAAACAGTTTTAGAGCTATTATTTTTAATTAAAATGGTCTGAAACCAATATCTTTCGTTTAAATTTATGTTTAAAAAAAAGTTATATATTTTTGAGTTCCGAGTTATCAAGAAAATGCCGAAAAAATTCAAATGCTGGCACACTTACAATCACACAAACAACCACACAACAGTGAAATATATAAAAACATTTAAAATAGACATTATTAAGGGAAAAAATGTCATTGTGTATTAAATACATGATAAAAAATTGCAAAATGTCAAATACATGTATTTGATTGCGGCACACCTATATCCTACTCAGGGCACACCGGTTGCGGAGCACTGGTTTAGATGATTCATCCAGACAAGTCAATGCCTTGAGACGGTATATTAGTGATAAGAAACAGACCGTAAAGTGCTGGAACATCGGTGCTTTAGGGTACATGCGAAATAACTGCCGAACATCCCAGAACACGGAAAATAAGACGGACAATATAAACAGACAATTAAGCGCCATGAGATTGAAAAGGAGTGACAAGAAACCAAAGTGCTGGAACTGCGGAGCTGAAGCCCACGTACGAAGAAACTGCAGAACACCCCAGAGCACGGAAAATAAGATCATTTCCCAGCAACGACGCAAGAAGTATCGTTCAGTGGAATATATAACATACTTTTCTCGATTTTGAGACACTATACATCACAGTCGAATAATTTATACGTTATAAGGTATTTCTCCCGCCTTCTTCGCATGCCTTCGTGGTGTGGTGGTCAGCACGCTCGACGCGTACCCGAGAGGTCCGTGGTTCGATTCCCGGCGAGGGCATTGCTCCTTTTTCATCTCACCTGCTTCTAAATAGCCTAATGACTCTACACTGGCGCCCGAACTAAAAAGGTGGTGGATGATGATTCTCCACCACCCGCATTTGGCGATTGGATCCCCCAGTCGCCCTTTAAAAGGGGGAGTATATAAGGTATTTCTCCCGCCTTCGTGGTATAGTGGTCACGCTTGACGCGTAACCGAGAGGTCCGTGGTTCGATTTGCGGCGAAGGCGTTGCTCATTTTTCATTCCTCATGCTCCCGAAATAACCTGATGTCTCCACAACGTAATTTTTATTACTTATACAGGTAATTACGCGAACGCATTTAGTTTTTGCTAGCAGAACATTGGTGTGAAAGAAGCTTTAAAATGATTTCTATGAAATGAGGTTACTAGAATATTTTTAGTTTCACTCTTGAGGATTAGGCTGATATTCCAATCTTTTATTTAAAAATAAATGAAGAGCAGTGTAAATACCCAACGTTATAATTACGTTGGTTACGTATAATTACAACGTTACAACGTTATAATTACAACGTTACAACGTTATAACGTTAATTTTATAATACTTATACAAATCACATGAATTCACTGCTTTATATGACATTCGCTATTATCTGTAGTTTCACACATCCTCAGTTGGTTAAATCTAATTTTAAGAAGTTGTTACCAATATCTTGTTTGTTTCACCGGTTAAACTTCGAGTTAGAAAAATTAAAAGCGTTGTACTGAATAACGCGCGGCAAATGGAATGCCGCATTACACACTTTCAGTTGGAAGTGAATTAAGATAATATTTATCGTTTCAAAACTTTTTAAAAATTTAGTATATTACAATAAATTTTAATATTATAGTTAAGTTACAATACATTGTAAATTTGCTTTTATACTGTGTTATATGCTATTCAGACAACTATGCTTTTCTACTAAAATCTCAGCATTTTACTCAGATTCCTTACAGTGTTCATTTTGAATATTTATTTTACCTTCATTGTTATTCGATTCAACTATTTCTTCACGATATCTGTAAAAGTTGACTGATTTCTCCATCACTCACCTATACGTCTGGATCTGCTTATAAAAGTAAAATAAATTGGAAAATGAACGAAAGAAAGAGGTTTTAGATACCCTTAATTTATGCAAATGAACCTAAAAGTTTTGCTTATAATGAGAAATTGTTATAAAAGAATTAACTAAAAGTGATAAACAAAAAAAAAAAAAAAAAAAAAAACTATAATAAAATGATAAAAGTTAAAGAGAAATAAAAAAGAAGGGGAAATTATATTTGAATCCAAGCCTTCGACCGTTATATTGCATAAAAAACACTAGAAAAACTACACTCCTATGGCAAGGCGCGCATGGTACCATCTAAAAATCTACTTAAAAATAAACTACAGAAATTCTAAACACAATAAAGGCTTCCGACGACAAAAAATCTAATTAAAGATTAAGTAACATATAAAGTTTTCTATGTGCATTAGAATTTTCATTTGGGATAAAAAAAATCTTTAGCTCAAAAGCAAGGCATAAGAAAACCGTTTAGGAGCTACATAATTTCATTCTGACAGGATTTCACGTTTCCGTGAATCTGTAACTGAATTCTGCTGTTAATTTTGGCTTTCACTTGATCACATTTTTATGGAAACCTGCATTTCCATCAGGTAGTGAAGCTTGGTTTCTTCTCTTTCACTCTCTCTCTCTCTCTGCTTCAATCATACTAATATAACCATTTGTTTGAAAAGTGATCCTGCAAAGGATAATCACATTTCAAAAGTAATGGCTGCAAATCATTGCGAAGATTTTCTGACCTTATGCGTTTTTAAGGAAATGTACAACTATTGCATTAAGCATATGAGCTGTAAAAGAAGAGGTGATGGAAGCGAGAACTCCAAGAACATCTGTCTAATCGAGGGTTCAGTGTCGTGACTGGAAGAAACTTGACTTTGAGTTTAAATATCGTGACCTGAAACTCTAGCGAACAAGTGACGGCGTGGGTGTTGTGTTTTCGAACTCTCCAAAGCAGGGTTAACCGGCAGGTGTTAAAGGCCACGATTAAGTTTGAGTAATATTTAGCTTGCAGGCATAATTCACACAGGAACGTTTGCATTGATGCTCATTGCAATAGGATCTTCTAATGCTTATAAAGATATCAGTCCTCACAACAATTACAGTTACGTGTATGACAATAGTTAAACTTTTAATTATCTAATTTATTGTATTAAAATAACGGAATATTTTCTTATTAGGTACCCAAACTATGCAATCCTTTTTTAAAGAAAATTTTAAAATGCCAAAATGAAGTAACATATTTTTATGTCATATTAAAGGTTTATAAAGTGGTTAAGTTCAACTAAAAAATTCGAAAATAAATGAGCGCAATTTTGTTTGGATTGTCGGGTATCGCATTTTTTAGCCTACTTTCACTCATTTTGAAGCGTTAAGTTGTGTATTTTTTAGCTTCTCTAGTTTCTTGTTAAAATAAAGTTTTTCTTGTTACGTGAGGTATAAAGACGTAAAAGAAGAGAAATAATAATTTTAAATATTAAAAGGAACTTGCATGGTTGCACAGATAATAAATTACAAATGCATTATGATTTCTTGCATAATACGGTTGATCAGTGTTTGCAGAATGAAGCATTGAATGAAATAGTGTTGATCGAACATAAAAATGCATAAAAATATTTCGATTCATCTGATTAGAACTTACCAAAATCTCTTTTCATATTCATAGTATATTTATCCTTTAAGTGCTTATATTAAATAGAAACCAAGTACAGTTAAGACATAAAAATAATATTTTTTTATCGCATAAGCTAAATATAACAAAAAAATTTACTTATTTTTTTAATTAGTGTCTAGTTTGAACACTTTTCCCATACCCTCATTTTTTTTTCTATGCTATTCCAGTGTAGTGCCAATCGTTCAGGAAATCTGCATTGTTTTTCAGGAATTGGAAGCGCACTCGTAACGGAGCAATAAAATCGCTAAACATTTGTAATTCAGTATAGGTTCGAATCCCGATAAAAGGACCAGCTGCAGGGCAAAAATTCAAATAATCCAATCTAGTCAAAATTTCGATCAAACTTCAGTTGTCAGTTTAAAGTTTCAGCAATCCAAAGTATTTTCTGAAACTGTTATAAGTTCATTTTATTTTTGGAAGCTATTTCTTCCTCAGTAGATGCGACATCTTTGAGTTCATATACTGTTTTTTCCGGACTATCAAATCCACTATACTTTAACCAGAGTGATCACTATTAGAACTTTCATATTAGATCTAGTACTTTCTGTAAATTTCTAGTTTTCTAGTGCGTTTAGCATCAGATATAGTATTTTCTTCCCCTTAAATAACAACAATAAAAGCAGGACGAGAGAATTAAACTTATGAATTTATACCTCACCTTGATTCACAATAGTAGATGATATTTAAGATGTTAGATCAATTATAACAGTACTAAACGACAGAGTGAGCCATGCTGTGCGTGTGTGTGTTTGTGTATATACATATAATAATCGCATAGCGCACAGGTGGATAAGCCCATACTAAATTTGGATATATTGCCCATCCGGGATGGCGGTTTGTGACTCGAAGGGATTTTCTTAAAATCCGATTTATATTTTGTAATATTGAAACGATTTTTTGTTGATTTCTCGCATATATCTTTGCTTAAATGGCAAACTAAAAGATCTCAGTTTCTTAATATTCGCATTCTCCGACAGAACAGAAAGATAGCTTTTAAAGAAGTTTATACTGAATTTTGAACGTAATTTGGTGACTACTGATGATTTTCCGAAAATCGCCCGTTTTTTTCCGAAAGTAGCGTTACGAAAGTAGTTTACTAGACTGATTAGATAAGTGTTGCTGGAAATTTTTGAGTTAAAGTTGCAAGCGCAGATTCCAAAAGTAGCATCACGTAATATCATAGCTCGCATGGTTTTTTGTGACATAAGCTCACATGACCTTTGATGCCACCACAAATTCAGTCTCTCCGAGCGTTTCGTAGATTACATATTGTAATTCGACTCTTGATCGTTACATTATTTACATTAATTTTGACTCAAATCTTAAAACCAACTTGCTAATTTTCCGTTGTTTAAAGCTCCATTTCTTTCAAAATTAATTCTTAATTAATTGAGATTGTTATTTTTCGATCAATTTATTCATTTCCATTGCTAGATGCTTTCTCATGTTTGGATTGCGTTAATTCTTTTTGAGTAAGAGGTTTATTTTTTGATTCATTGTTTTTGGTTTACATTAATTCTTTTCAAGTAATATTTCGTTTTAATAATTTAACTGATTTAACTCCATCCGGTTCTAACTGATAATGGGGAGCTACCTCTTTTCAGAATTAAATATATTTGTGCTGTTAATCTGAAATCTGACATTGCTTTGATATTTTAGTCATTTCAGGTGTTCGATTCTTAGAAATATTATAACGAGTAGAATGGTTTGGTTTATTTTAATATGGCAAAGCACGCTACAACAATCTGCGTAAGGAGAGGGATGCCTGCGTGGACAGTTTCCGGAGAAAAACTAGCTCGTATCCAGGTTGCGCATGAGGAAAGCCACGAAAATATCCATGCAGCCAGATTCTTCGCGTGGAATTGAATGCAGAACGAACTACCAATGTTCAGCGACTTTATCGCTCAGTTATTGGTGAGCCTTATCAGTAGAATCAGTTTCAAACATATAGGATAAATCTGAACAAGAGGGCGAAACTTTAGGGGGGTGAGAAGGAAGCTGTACGAGCAATTATTCGTCATATAATGTATGGTTGGAACGCAAGTGGTGAGAAGGGTAGTCATATCTATAGAATTAACACAATAATGAGAAGAGATAGTGCAGAAAACATTTTATTAACAAAACATGCTCATAGAAATTACGCAAAAGATCTTCCGCCAGCTGTAATACAGGCTTCACACCTGAGGGATAGGGACTGATGCCCATTTGGGAAGACACCAGGCATCTGCCGAATATCGGCGGCAACAACGGTGATCCTGGCGACTAGATGCACATTAATTTTAGTGGGGTACTCGTAGATTAGGCTTTTCATATGGCACAGAAAAAAGTCGAAACACGAGAGATCCCGTGATCTTGGTATCCAACCTATGGGACCACCTCGACCAATCCATTACGCTGGAAATTTCGTGGTTCATGTAAACCAGCACGCCTCTCGGCAATCCACGGTAAAAAATGCCATTTGATTTTCCTTTTCCTTTTTCCATTATTGCCGTGTGTAGCTTGCAGAAAGCAAACTGTATACCGACTATCTAATAGCATTAAGAACACTGAGTGTATAGAAAATGGATGAGTGTGTCCGGAGGACAAGATGCAAGGTGTAAGAGGGCGTGACTACTTTGTCACATGAGGCTGTAAAGGCTTCTGATAGGTTGGAGAGGTGCTGGTCCAAGTTTCTGGAACAGTGTGCATTTTTTCAAATATTCAGATCGTAAATTCGTCGTAAGTGCATTTTCAGATAGTTAGGAAAATTATATACAAAATTAAATACGTAAATACAAGTTAAAAGTATACAGAGAGTCCATCAGAAGCAGTCAAATGATTTGTCTCAGTAGAAGTCTTTTGATTGCCTGCCGAGATGAGTATGCGGAAAATCACGAAAATTTGCTATTTGCATAATTATTTAAATGCAGAAACATAAAGACATATTTTTCCTGTATACTATAAGTAGAACTAAATAAAATAAAAGAATTGTGAAGTGAAAGAGAGTAGTGAGAGTTCTACAGTAAGCAGTAGAAGATTTGAGTACGTAATCACGTGGGAGGTCACCCTCCCATGTCTTGACCTCGATAGTTGCTGCTTAACTTTAAGCGTTTCAAAATTGCAAATAAACACAGGATAAAATCCTAAGTAGGAAAGTTCTGATTTTCATTGAGAATAAAGGCAGTAAATGGTCTAAGGTGCGTGTCTTCTTGCAGGACTTCATGTTCAGAGAGGTTAAATTGACACATAAGATTGCAGTTCTGTGCTTCTCTGAAGAAATTTTTATTTTGCTTTGCGATGAACTTATCTAAAGAGTCGATCTTGAGATCATCTTGAAGGCATTTAGTCGCACGAAATAATGAGCATTCGTGATCATTCTGAGAGCCGTTGGATGTGAGAACCGACCCTTTTTATATCATTTATTTACAATGCCACCTAGCAGCTCGCCATTTGCGTTCCAACCATACATTCTATGGCGAATATTGCTCATGTAGCTGCCTTCTATCATCCCTAAAGTTTTACCA
Organism: Stegodyphus mimosarum; assembly: GCA_000611955.2. NCBI lineage: Eukaryota > Metazoa > Arthropoda > Arachnida > Araneae > Eresidae > Stegodyphus > Stegodyphus mimosarum. The sequence goes on from KK119382.1 coordinate 336,009, forward strand.
TGTTGTTCAGATTCACCCTGTATAGGCACAAGCCTTCACATGATCATTTTGGAACTTGAGGAGAGCTGACTTGAAAATAAAACTGACACGGCAATGAAAGCCCCAATATTAATATTAAAGTGCATAACGTTGTTTTCCACTGTTTTTACAATATTTTCCCTTTTATTTTATTTTATTATTTATTTTATTATTTTTTATCCGTTTATTATTAATAACGCGCACGTGATCAGTGCTAAACCAAATCTCGTGCTAATAATCCTAACTGCCTATATTGCTATCATGCCATAATTGCTGGTTGGTGATTGCTTTGCGATGTAATTTAATTACTTATTTTACGTTTTGGTAAGTTTTTGAGTTTTTTTAAATGCTAATTTGCTATCTCGACTTAGCTTATTTTTGCGCGTTTTGACTTGGGTACTGGTCTGATTCCCCTGAGGGTTAGCCCCAAGCTCTCACTTCAGGTGTTTGTCAGGGGCCTTGAGGGGTGTTCGCCTGTACATGTGTCTGCTGGGATGCCCAGTGTGGGACCAGCTCTGTGAGCTCTTATAGCTCTGTGAGCAACGACTACTTAATTTCTAATTAGTTTTAGTTTAAATTATCTGATTGTTCAGTTAGACGGAAGTCTGGTCATTATTTTCTGTATCCCTCCCGAGTTGGGAAGTGGCTGTATATAATTGTGGTTTAATAAAAGAGGATTTTAAATCCCTCTAAAGTGCGGTTCTTCTACAACTTAACCACAGTTTTCTACCCCAGAACATAGCTGCATTCAGCTCCCTGTTCAAGATCAGGACTCTAATCTTCACGAAGATGTTTGCCAAGAATATGCACCATACACTCAGTCCTGACAAGTCATAGAGGTAAAACAAACAACAAGTCGCAGATATGGGGAAGTAGAAAAATTTCCGCTATTTATTGTCACATTACCCAAGAAGGAAGATTCCAAACGTATATATAACGAGAGATATCTATGTGATATGCGTGTTAAATTTCAGGAATACAAAGGCCGTCAGAGTCCCCTTCAGTGTTTCAGATGGCAAGGGTTTAACCACACCCAACTAGAGTGCAATTACTCCCCTAAATGCGTCCGATGTGCAAAAGATCATCTTACTAAGGACTGTCCTGATAAAGGTAAGGCTGAGGTGCCTTTATGTTGTGTAAATTGCGGAGGTTCTCACACCGCCAGTTTTAGGGGGTGCGAGAAGTTCCCCAAAAAGAAAATTGAAAAAGGGAGAGTTTTCTCTAGTAGAGTCGTTGAAAATAAATTCTATGTTAAAGCTCTTTCGTCAGGGATTTATACTGATACCTTGCAAGAAGCTAAAAAAGTTTTCCCAGATCTGGCAAAACTAGTTACTGTCATAAAAAGTGCAAGATTTCCCATTACGCAGCAAATACGTCAATTCTCCCAAATAAATCAGGAAAACAAAAACACTAACAACACTGATAATGGGCAGAATTAACTCAATATCAGCCCCCATTAAATCATTGATTTGGAATGTCTGCAGCATCCTACATAAGGTGCACGAACTTGAAAACTTTCTTTACACGCACGAAATAGACATTGCCATGATCACGGAAACCCATGAAAATCCCAGCATCAGCATGAAAATTCCTAATTATCACTGCTATCGTTGTGATCGTCTCAGCTACCGAGGTGGGGGATCGCAATTTACGCCCGAAGGTCTTTACAATCATGCCACATAGAGAACTCCAGGAATAACGGACAGGAATTTCTTACTGCCTCTGTCCTTCTGCCGCATTATGGCATCATGTATTTCAGCGTATTTTACAATCCACCACATAGTCTCCTAGATGAAAATATCCTTAACAAAATTTTAAATAAAGATAAGCCTGTGATCTTAAGCGGAGATTTTAACGCCAAAAACATGCAATGAAATTGTAGGAGAACCAATAAAAATGGTGTAAATTTGTTTGAATATATAAATAAATATCCCGTCTTTTTCCCTGCTCCAAGTCAGTTCACGTATATTCCCGAAGCCTAATAAGGGCGATATCCTTGATCTGCTCATATCCACTACGTCAATCCCCATTTACTTAGAGGTATTACAAGACTTAAGCTCGGACCACGTGCCAGTCATTCCTACGCTAGGGACTACGAAAGATGTTGAGAATGAGTTTATTAACATCACAGATTGGAAACTCTTCTACGACACACTCAGCAACACTCCTCCAACTCATGGCAGACTTTAGCAGGATATTTACAGACTTTAGCAGAATTTAGCAGGATATTGACCTTGCAGTGCACGAACTCACTATGACTATTAAAAATGTTTACAGCAGTGCAACTAGGAAGACGACTAGAAAAAATCGCACTACTACGCTCTCACTGCATATTAGGCAGCTCATTAAAGAACGTAATAAGCTTCGTAAGAACTGGAATAGGTCATGGGACCCGAATACTAAACGGACATTAAATAAGCTCAAGAGGACGATCAAGCAACAAATTAGTGAACACAGAAAGGTCGTCTGGAAGAAAAGATTATGAATTTTACGGAAACTGACGCCTCCTTCTGGTCGTTCGTTAAAAATTTCAAGTGAAAGTCGACGATTAACAAACCCATTAAGACTCCGCAGGTGGCGGGCCTTACAAACAATGATAAGGTTTCAGTTCTGGCCGATCATTTCAAAGCTCAATTTAAGCTGAATACTGATCCCTGCGATCTTGAATTTGTCTACGATGTTCATTATTGCATTAATGATTGGCTCACCGCTAGCAGCAATGAAAATGACATTGAACTTACGAATCCCGCCGAAATCACGGACATTATTAAAGAGCTACATAACAGAAAAGTCCCTGGCTTTGATAACAACAACAGCTTAGCAATCAAGAATCTCCCGCCCGGCGTCATTGCTCGATTTACTGGAATTATTAATGCTTGCATCAGTAATGCTTATTTCCCCAGTCAATGGAAGCAGGCAAAGATGATTGTTTTGCCAACGTCTGGTAAAGATATTACCAAGCCGGAAGGCTACCGGCCAATTAGCCTCCTTCCCGGCCTAGGAAAAATTTACGAGAGAATAATACTAAATAGAATTCAGCCACACTTGGAGGAACTACCAGATGAGCAGTTTGGTTTCCGGCGGTCACTATCTACCACAAAACAACTGGTCAGGCTCAAAGAGTTTATCGGCAGTGCGATCCATAATTGAGAATATGTTGCCCTCCTCATGCTAGACGTGGCAAAAGCGTTCGACCGCGTCTGGCATGAGCGGCTTATCTTCAAGTTAATCAGTTTAAATTTCTCCAGCGGCCTTATCAAAATTATTCAGTCATTTTTAAAGGGCAGAAAATTCTTCGTCAGTTTTGGTAAAGATGCTTCAGACATCAGAAGAATTAACGCAGGGGTCCCCCAAGGGTCCATTCCTTTATTGTATCTATTTTATGTGGCGGATCTGCCTAATGCAAACTCTGATTACACACTCTTCCTGGGGTGTTATGCGGATGACAGAGCTCTTGCTGTGAAATCCGCGAGCCCCAACTTATCCATCTCGAAGCTACAAGCAATAATGCCACAGCTTGAATTTTGGTGCCGTAAATGGCGAATTTCAATAAACGCTGAGAAGAGATGATCAGGGAAAAGAAGTCACATACGGATATCTCCACCAGGCTAATACTTTTCGGCACAGAGGTCCCGAGAGTTCAGAAGGCGAAATATCTTGGTATCACGTACAACCAGTTTTTTAACTGGAAAGATCACATTGCACAGATTAGAGGAAAGACGATTGATGTTCTTCAAAGTCTGCATCCTTTGGTAAATTCCGATTATAAGTTAGATTTCAGAAGAAAGCGACACCTCTACATTTCAGTCGTCCGTCCCATTTTCTCGTACGCCTCGCCCGCAGTACAAGATAAGGAACTTCACAAACTGCAAATAACGCAAAACAAATTTTTAAGAGTTGTCACAAGAGCACACTACTACGTATCAAATAAGGCATTACATAAGGATCTAAAAATAGAACCTGTACTAAATTTCCTGCATCGCACGAATGAAAATTTTTTCACGAAGGCTAGAAATTGCTCCCATATGCAAAGCTTAAAGTTTTCGACCATGTGATACTCGCTGAAGATAAGGATTTAAGACCTCTCGCGGCTCACCTCATCCGGTACGCTAACTTTCCGACCGATTAGTGCTAAGAGTTTGTTTACTTTTCCCATTTTACTCATGTACTCTCTAACTAACTTTTTCCGAATTACCTCTTACACATTATCTGATTGCTTCTGCAGCTTTTATTTCATTATACTCGTTTTCAGTTTTCATAGTCCAAATATAAATATCTCATGAGATCACCAATTCGACATAGTCTCTGTCTACACCTTTCTCACATTTTACGACGCCATGTGTTGTACTTTTTCTGCCTGACTGCTCCTATTTGCTCCATCAAGTATTGCGCTACCCGGCTTATGTCCTCCCTTTTCTGAGCACTTTATTTTCTATTTTACACACGGTCCGGACTTACAACGTCATGTGCCCACTGGGCTTTAATACATTGAGTCGGATACATCGCGATATACCGGCAATACTCGTTCGATTCAGTTTTATTAATAATGCAATACGACGCATGGTTCCATGAGTTCAAAATATTTTTTGAGGTATTATTAATTTTTAAATCCTGTAGCGTAGAACATCGCTTTTTGCAAAATTTTTTAAACTATTTTTTTCCAGTTTTAAAGCTTCTACTCTTTTTTTAAGCAAAAAAGTAAGCATCTAAAAATAACACAAAACGTAGGCACAAACTCTTTGCACTCTTCTTCTGTTTAAGAACAAAGGCTTGCCGAAGGATAGAACCGAAGTATTTTACTAAATTGCTGGAATCACTATTAGGAGGTCCAATCAGCCCTTAGGGATAAAGTACGAGGGGTCCAGCCAAATTGATCATGGGAAAGTGAAAAGTAACGGATCAAATCTAACGTCTTCGAAAGTTACTATGTTTTTCTACAAATTTCGCGGTTGTTGTTATTTGTGTTGTGTGACTAGAAATAATGCTTTAATTTGTGTTTATTTAATTATAAATCGCTTAAAATGGGACGCCCTGAAAAAAGAAAGCATGGCTTAGAAAAAAATGCTAAAAAGTGTAAAAAAATTGAGAGTTTCTTTTCTCCAAGAACTTCTACACTTCTAACAAACTGAACTCTACCGGAAGCATTTCTGTTTTGGAAAAAGGTAAGCCATCTTTTCTTCTCATTTGAAATTTTTGGCTATTATATAATTAAAGCTGTTATTATATATATATATATATATATATATATATATATATAATAACAGTTTTAATTATATATATAATATGCCATTCTAAATTCATGCAGTATGTGCAAATGTGTATTAAATGTATTTATTTCAACTGAAAATTTTCGTAAGTGGTAAATTTGTTCAATTATTAATTACTGCGATTATGAATTGTACTCGAAACGCTAGTTTCATTTGCAATAATCTTAATTTTATTATTTGTACTATTCAGAGATATCATAGAGACAGTTTTTGCTTTCAAGTTGCGCAGTTAGAAGAAGTAAATTTCTTTAAAAAATTATTTCTATTATGTATGATATTAATGAGGGAAGAGTTATTTTGATTTTTATTTGAAGTTTTTCTTCGAAGAGCAGCACTAATCACAAAGGAATGACTAGATTAAAATTTGCTAATAATGTCTCAACTTCACCGATTTTATTAGAGCTGTAAAAGGAAACGTATGTCTATATTTATCCATATGCTGTGACATATTCATTGCACCTATACAAAAGAACTGAATTGTTTCATATTTTATGCTGTGTTAAAAATTCTTAGAAATTTAAGAATCATTGAATTAGCGACGGGAGAAAAAAGTACAAAGTCCACTTTCTAATTCTTTTACATTGAAGAATCAACTGAAAACAAGTTTGTCTGTGCTGCTTCTGTCAATTAAAAAGACTGAGTCGATATGTAATTCGACTTATTGCTTATGAAAAACTTTAAATGTGATCGAGCATAACTAAAGTGCTATAAAAGCTTTCACAGAATTCTGATCCATAAACTAATAAACTTACGATTAAAATAGAAGTCTAAAATTAATTTGATACTTAAATGATAATCCCAATGACGTAAAAGTGAATTAATAAAAAAATAATACAAGACTATCATTTCTTTGTAGTAAGATATCATTATTGTTTTCAGCTATATATCCATATACTCGAATGCTATTTGTCAAGGGGAAAATACATGTTCCATTTCTTGCTTTAAAAGCAAATTAAATACAACGAATCCTCTAACGGTGACCATCTTCCTTAGAAGACCATCTATAAAAGTGATCGGTATTTCTGAGAACGGCAACTATTTAATTAGAAGATCAACATTGTCTGCAATAAAATATTGTCGTACAGTATTTAATGCATTCAAATTTCACAAAGATAAATAATACAGATAAAATAATAAAATTTTATGTCCATTTTTATTTGAACTCAAATTATTGTTTTAAATTAAAAATATAGTTACTTATGGTTAGATAAAAATTGTGAAATTAATCCATTATACGATAAGTTTTAAATAGTGTTTTCAGTATCCTTCTTATTCTCTTATGAATATATTTGCTCTTATATGTAATATTATTAAATGGCTAAGTTTAAGTCTACTTATATCTTATAGTGTCTTACGTTTTGGTGGCTAATAAACTTGCATTTTTCGTTACATTAAACCTATATAATTGAGTCTCCCTATAAAGCAAGGCATTCTGTTTCTCATATAACTTTTAGTTATTTCTAAAGGAAAACTGCAAAAAACATTGCATATATTGTTGTACACTTCATTACGCATCGTACTTTGTAAATAAAATAATTATTTACAAGCTTTTCGATAATTGCGATTGATAGTAATAATTTTAAATACTTTGGTTTTAGATGTATTTTAAATGTATTATGTAAAATATTTTAAAACGCATATGAAAGAGAATTTCTTAAATTCTTAAATAGCACAGAAAACTTAGTAGCTCAAAATTCAGAATGCCAAAGAATCCGAAATAGTCGAAAATTCATAAATTTTTCATATCAAATAGGCCTTTAAATGGCTTTTGTTTAATTTGTAAAGTTTATCCTAAGTTTTTAATAGTTAATTAAATTATTAGTTAAAGCCACTTTCCTGTCGTTCCTAATTTCAGCTTACAATTTCCTACCAGAATGGTTTTTAAGAATCGCGGTTAAATGCAAATGAAGGAAGAGCAGTTCTTAAAGGCGAACTTATCTGACTTCGTTAGAGAGCCAAAGATTTTGACTAGCGCGCGTTCGCCTTTTGGCTACACTCTCTCTAAGCTCTTACTACGCTCGGCCGTATTTCAGGCCTTTGACAGCTTCGCCGTTTAGTTAGCGTTTAAGGGTCCAACTGCTGTAGAATATTGATAGCTTCGGCTATATCTTTTTATTTAAGAATTAGTTGAGTTTTAGCTCTTAGTATTCTTGAGTTAATGTCCAAGTGGTGACTGTTCTGTATGTCTTGAGAAAGGGCCATCTGTAAACTTTATTTTGAGAAATAAAGGGTCTTTAAGTTTACCTTCTTGAGTTCCTGTTTTCTGAGCTAACGCGATTATTCGCTTACCAGTTCTCAAGGTTCCACACATTTAGCTGTAAATTCTAGGCAGAAACTTTATAAATTACTAAGTCGAAAACGCTAGATAATGTATTTGAGTAAAAGGAATAGAAATCGAACGTACTCCATCAATTAACAGTGGAAAAGAAATCGCGAAAAAAATAAATAAATGTTTGTTTTCCAAACACATCATGTTGTTCGAAAAATGCATTAGGCACTCAGTATTTAACGGTGTTTGATTTCTTCAGTGTAAAACTTCTGATGCGCTTTGCTCCTTTCTTTACAATTTTGCAGGTGTTTAGGACCAGAAAGCCAATGTATGAGTTATAGATTTTGCAGCTGCCTCTCGTTTTAAAGGAATTTAAAAAGTAAAATCAGAGACGAACATTAACAATGTTGTTTACCTGTAAAAATTTTCCAAGGATTAGGATTCGAATTAACGCAAAAATTATAAAAGTATGTCTGTGGAGTAGCGGTGAATAGCTACGTTCATTGGTGGACTTAATAATGATTTCCAAATGAGAACTGATTTATTTATTTATTGCTTTTATTATAAGTAGCATTATCAATGATTTTTATAAGAGAAAGCTCCAGCAGTGACTGAACGAAAGAGCACTAAACATCTTTATTCAACATCGTTTCGAGTGAAGGCAAATAATCTGAACGCATCAATATTTTTTAATTTTCCCTATGTGTAATGTAGATACAAGACAGTTCCCTTAGGAAATCGTCACAGCCATTGCGTTTTCCATTATATTCAAACAATTAGTAACAACTGAAGTTTTCTGCTAAACAAATTCATAGAATACTTCTATTTAGCCGACGTACACCACTTATACCCTTCTATGGGCTTTAAGGCTAACTTTTCTCCGAGTAAAACGTGAACTTTATTGGAATAATTAACTCAGAACAACTTCTGTTTTCACTTTTGAAACTATGCGAATGAATCGCGTTTTTATGCAAAACTGCGGCTTCTCAGTTTAATAAAATTTGATATAATTGCTAGAAAAGTCTACCTTTCTTTCACGAATATTAATTAAAACTGTACCAAATATGTTCTTATGCTCTAATTTAATCCATTTATTTTGTTCACCGTGTTATGTGTTCGAAAAGTTTGTTTTTTCAATAAATAAATAAATAAATAAAATAAATTATACTTTTTCAATGATAAACAATTATTGATTTAACGAAGATCACTATATGAGACAATGACAACAAAATATTACTTCTAGCATGAAAACTTTACCCAAGATTCAAATTATTTGACTTTAATAGTATTATATGTTATATATAATACTGAATTGTTTTAGATATCCGTTATGAATATTTAAAACAATTCAATAAAATTTTCTATGAAGAAGGATGCTAATACGCATGTGCACAGCTTTGTGCATCCTTCGTAAATAAAATATGAAATATATAAAATTTATTCTTTTCTCATAGGTCCAGATAAAAGAGAAACTGAAAAAATTCTGGAGGATAATTTTAATTTTGCTTCATCTTCGTCACAGCATTTAAATTCTCAACAGTCATTACCTCTTCTTCCTGTTCCTACATATGCTTTGGAAATTAGTGCTATATTCCTTCAAACAAGTTACCATTTATTAGTGATAAACCAAATTCACACTCCTCACAAATCATTTTCAGCCTCCAAATTTATATGTATTTCCAAAAACTAAAATGTCTGATGGAAAAAATAGGAGTTTCCAACATGACTGGCTTCGTATATACCTTTGGATGGTTTATAGTCAGAGAACGGACAGTGCGTACTGTTTATCATGCTCACTTTTCTGTCGAAATCGAAAAGGGAAAGGAAGGTTTGTCTTCAGGCCTTTCAAAAATTGGATGAAGATGAAAGTAAAAGCAAATCTTCATCAAAAGACAGTTTACCACTTGGACTCTAAGACTGGATTTATAACATTTGTTGACATTCAAAAAAATATTAGAGAAGAATTCCTAGATTTTCTCAATCTAGATAGTATTACAGGGGAATTTATTTCGTCCTCTATAATTTCAAAATTCGGGTTAGATCCTGGCAACATTAGAGGTCAGAGTTATGATGGAGCAGGTAATATGTCATCAAAAAAAAGTTGGAGTTCAAGCTCGGATTAAAACTTTCGCTTCAAAAGCAATATACACTCACGTTTGTGAAAATTGCAACACCATGAAGGACTTACGCGAGTGAGCTGAAATTTTCAGGAAATGCAAAGTAGCGCATGATATGCAAATGATTAGAATTGCAAATCCGTAGCGCATGCGTATGCTGAGCAGCGCCCTCTGAACGGCTGATGGATCCGAATAAATAGACGGCTGTAGCGAGGCGTGTATGGTTATCGGTGGTTATCTGCTAGTGGTAAAAGTTAACTCAATCTGTACTTATGCCTCGTCGACGAAAGAGAGCGAGATTTGAACAACTTACAGAGTTTGAACGAGGGAGAATCATCGGCCTTCGTGAAGCTGGATTGTCGTATCGTGCAGTAGCCTCTCGTGTGCAGCGTAACAGCAGCACAGTGATGCGCGTTTGGAAGCAGTGGACGGACGAGTGTCGGACAACTCGGAAATCCGGGAGTGGACCCCGAAATGTGACGTCAGCTCGCGATGATAGACACCTGGTCCGCATGGCGCGGACGGACCGTACAGCTTCCTCTAGACAATTGGCAGCACTGTGGTCAATAGCTACAGGTGTTTCATTGTGTGCTTCATCAATTCGTAGACGTCTGCTGCAGTGTGGACTGCGCGCACGGACTCCTTTATACAGGATCCCCCTAACGCACGACCATCGCCGCCTGCGGCTACAATGGGCCAATCAGCATAGAGACTGGCGTGCTGATTGGCAGCATGTCGTGTTTTCTGACGAATCCCGCTTTAATTTGTGGTACCATGATGGCCGCATTCGTGTCAGACGCTATGCCGGTGAACGCCACCTTCCGGAGTGCATTATCGAACGCCACAGTGGACGAACACCCGGAGTTATGGTCTGGGGCGCCATAGCATATCATAGACGATCTCAATTGCTACGAATTGTGGGCAATCTGAACAGCAACCGGTATATCCGTGAAGTTCTACAGCCCGAAGCTGTTCCCTTCCTTCAAAGCTTGCCAGGCGCTGTATTTCAACAGGACAATGCCCGCCCTCATACTGCTCGGATTGTTAAATCCTTCTTTGCAGCGCAGCAGGTACAGCTTCTTCCTTGGCCTGCGTGTTCCCCGGATATGTCGCCAATTGAACATGTGTGGGATGTCATTGGTCGGCGTCTTGCTCGTGATCCTCGTCCTGTTGCGTCTGCAGACGAACTTTGGGTACGCGTACAAACGATATGGAATGCTCTTCCTCAGTCAGACATTCAAACTTTGTTTGACTCCATGCCACGTCGTGTAGCAGCACTTATTGCGGCGCGTGGTGGCCACACAAAATACTGATTCTGATCTCTTGTTCTTGTTTGTTTGCTTTGAACATTTAATCATTTATTTATACCACTACCACTCAACCGTGTATTAAACTGCATTCAATTATGACGATTCCTTCTTGGTGTTGCAATTTTCACAAACGTGAGTGTATGTGCACTGCTCTTCTCATTGCCTGAATCTGGTAATCATACACTCATGCAAAATTCCTGAAATTCACAATATGCTGGACCAACTGAAAAATGTTTGTTTGTTTTCTTTAAACAGTTCTAAACGAAATGATCTTCTTACTCAAACTGTCAACCAGAATACTACACGTGATTTAGGTCAACGAAAAATAATAATAGACTTTTGCCGGACAAGATGGGCCATGCGGCATAAGGCGTACCAGCACTTTTATCAAAGCGTTTTCGATAGTATTGAAGCCTTAGAGTACATTGTGTACTCAACCAAACCAGGTGCTTATGTGCATAATCAGTGGAGCGCGCAACGTAAGCGAGATGCTTCAATAGTTTCGTCTCCTTTCATTGTAACTTTCATAACAGTGTATCAATATCTATCTCATTTAAAAGGAATAACACGAGCTGTTGATATTGTGGAAACCTATAACATAGTCCAAGAAATAATAGAGTTTTATATTGCTGAGCGTAAAAATGTAGAAAAGTTTTGAGAGTATTTTTTATGATGCTGGGCAAATGTGTAAAAAATTAGACGTGGAGCTTAAAATGCCACTTATCGTTCGAAAGCAAGTCCATCGAAATAATGCTCGTTGTGATTCTATGTTTAGTTACTACAAAACTCTTTTAGCAATTCCTTTACTTGACCATCTCATTTTCCATTTAAAATCTCAATTTTCAAATTTAGAAAAGACTGCATCATCTCTGTTTTGCATACTACCATCAATTTGCGTTGATCATGTAAACGAAACTACTGTAAATGAGTTGAAAGTCACATATAAAGATGATTTACCCTCTCCGAATTTCTAAACGAAAAGATGAAACGTTGGTGAAGGCATTTTACGTCTATTCCCAAAACAAAGCTCTCAGACACACCAGCTTTGGATTTAAAAACTTCGAATTAAAACTTTTTCCCAAATATTGATGTGCTTTTGCACATAGCAGTTACACTGCCGATAACATCTTGCGAATGCGAACATTCCGCAAGTGTTTTGAAAAAATTAGAAAACCATAATAGTGCTACTA
>KK119382.1:348195-358830 GCA_000611955.2 Stegodyphus mimosarum
AGTTCCTTGGTAATGCATATCCCAAAGAAATATCAATTGACAAACTTATTGATATATTTGCCAGCTTACAACCCCGAAAAATGGAATTCGGGAATATTTTAATTGCCGAACTAAAATGAAATGCAGAAAAATGTTTGCCTTTTTTAAAATTTTTATTTGCAATTTAATTTTATGTCTAATATAAACGATGCATTTACAGCTTTCATATATTTAATTCAATATCTTTGTTATGTGATTATACAGAATAGAAATATAGATTTTATATATCTATTTATCTTTATAGTTGTATTATGAAACCAAAGTAAGATGAATTTCAAAATTATTTTAATATTTCTTTGTATATGTGAGCACGTACTTCAGAAATGAAAGCAAAATACTAGAAGTACTCTTACTAGCATTATATATTTTTGTTATTTATTATTTCCTTTATAATGCTTTTTAAAATTGCTTTAATAAAGGTTAAAGTGATTAAGGTGAAAAATAAAAAAAAAAATCTGAAAGATTTCAGATTTTAAATTACGTCCAAAGGCGCGTTTTTTTAACGTTTCGTGTGCTACCTTTTTTTATTAAATATCATGTACTACGTACTCAAACCATAAAATTCAGTTCAAAATCAATATCGCAAAATCATTTTAAAATGAACATATCTTTAGAATTTCCGTAAGTCTCGTGCGCTGGAGATAAAAATGTTTTTTTTTTTCCGTACAGTGTTGCCATTGCTCGCTTTGAAATCATTTAGTTTGTTAATCAGAAATTCGTTGAAATGTTACAAAACATAAAATCGATAATAAAGCAAATTTCAAATTCAAAATTAGGGCTTCCAGATGCCCATATTCGCAGTAGGATTACGTCATTCAAAATTCGATGGCTCTAGGTTTTATCACAATGCGAGAAACATGCATACATTTATGCAGATTTTTCATTTTTTAAAATTTAATGCAGAGCGATAACATTTAGTGGCAACAATTTGAAAAGTGAAACGGACATTCAGAGTGAATCGACGCAAAATCGCAAAACGAAAGTAATAGTCCTTCGGGACTAAATCCCTTTGGACTAAAAAATAGTTATGCACTAATATGTTTGTAGGGTAATAACTATAAATACGATAATTAAATGCAATATATCCATAATTTCGTTACATAATTCTATTATTAATAAAACTTACAGTATAATCATTATTTATATTAAGATAACTGTCATTAAAATAATATATTCGTCACATAGTAATTACCTATATAATTGAAGATGCTGTAATAGTAGTATAGTCATATTAGTCGTAGCGGGCACCCCCGTATTTTAAGCTGGCTACGCCCATGTACTAAAAGTGATACCCTGGTCGCGCACGTTCGTGCACTATTGCAGAGCTCCTGTAGACATTCTAAACGATGTAACCAAACGGGGAGACGACTGCTGTCACTGTACGGAGAAGTCTTCCGTTTATTGTCACGTTGTTACCGAATTGTATTCAGGGAAAATTTCTGCTTGGCGGCTAGAATTATATCGACAGGGCATCGCGATCAAAAAGCCTTGAACTCTTACCTCTTTATTTTCAAAACTACACTTTTTCGTTAAAATTTCCATCCTTATCCTCATACTGTTTCTGGAATTCTCACTATTCTCCTTAGTGGAGCTTCAATAGTTTTATCTTTTTCCCTTGGTGTGCTGCAAAAAAAGAGTGGTGATTGTCACCCTTGGAATAGTAAATTATATAATCAGGGCTTAAACTCAGACGGAGATCGGGTGAGATGCTTCTTAGCTTCTAAGTGGAATTGCAATTCCGGCCATTGCCTCAAATAAGACAAGATCCGACATTTTTTTGTATAAATTTAATTATTTAAAAGGAATTTAATTATTAGATTCCTCTTTACATTTCTCTTAATTTAAATTTAATTACTTAATTATTTTAATTTTTAGTTCTTTTATTCATTTATTTTTCTCTCGTTCCTCACAGTCTTCCACAGGGCTCCGGCATTTCTAATTTTAGAAATTAAGCCTATACACATATATATAATAATGTTTCATTAAAAACTAATTAGTAAAGTTAAATAATTCTCTTGCGTCAATACTGCAAAGAATGAAACATGAATTTAATAAATACATCTTATTAATTTCATTCGTATGAGGCAAAATAAATTTTAAATTTTGCAAATTCAATTGCAAAAAAAAATTAATTATTGCTGCGAACTAATTTGCAATATCATTAAATTTAGAAAGCAGAAGTAAATCATGTAAATACAAGAACAAAATATTACAATCCTAAAATTGTATTTTAAAATCCTGAAATTTTATCTTAAAAACTTTTAAAATTAAAAAAAAAAATTAGTTTGCATAAGGTGAATAATTGTTGAGTCAGCAGGAGACATCTTTTCAAATGGAAGTTGCCGCCAAACCTAAATCTTCAATTACCCAATTCGCGTTTCGTCATCTATATACGTTTGAGTTAAAAAATACACAAAACCAGAAGTATTGATATGTTAAAGTGAGAAATTTAATAGTTCAGGAATTTTCGAGAGATTTAGAAAACAAATCCATTATAGGAAAAAAGTTATTACAAATTAAAAGTATATAGCCAAAGTAATTTAAAATTCCAAACCTATATAGGTACTTCGCCGACACGAATTACGCATGCAAACTAAAAAACTAATTCTAAACATCGTAAAAATTAGAAGAATAGTCAATGATATATAATATAAAATAAATACAATAAATACAATCTAAAATAATATAAAAAGGCAAGTAGATAGTCAGCTTCGATTTAACTTACTGTGTTACCACATTATTCTAGTTTAAACCGTTGCTAAACTATGTAAAGTTGAGATGTTTATAGCTGCTAACTGTGAAAACTGTTGGCATTGATACTATGTAAAGTTAAGTAGCGTGAAGCTGCAAACTGTGTTAGGTATTTTAAAAATGTAGCTGCTAACTGTTATATTATTGTAAAAAGTGTAAGTTCTATGAGAAAAATAAATGAAAATGAATCTTTTATAAAGGAAAATTTATAGAGTTGGTTGAAGGTAAATGTTAAGAATGCAAACGAAATAGAAAGTAAATGTTTCCAAATTTTGAGAACAGAATAAATTAAAAAGTGATAAAAAATTGATAAAAATTTTAACTATAATTTAATTAAAACTGAAATTAAATTTTAGTTAAATTAGAACTTTAATTAAATACTGGCCAAAGTTAAGGAAAATGTAGAAAAAGTTAAGTGTTGAAACTCTCGCGGTTAAAACTGTTACCAAACACCACATGATTTGCGCATGCGCGCAGCCAAAGTGAAACAGAACTATAACTGAACTTTAGAACTCGTAATGGACGTCAAAGCTGTATGTAAGTAAAGCGTCGGCACTCCCATACTATAACATGACGCCGAATTGCAGGGCCAATCCACGCCTCGGGTTGGAAGTAAGATGGAGAGGCTGCAATGAGTTTTGACACGATTGGATGTAAATATTTTGCAATTGCGTCGTAATTATATATATAAATGTATATATTTTCCATTTGTACAGTCTTTCAGAGTCCTAAGTATACGAAAAGAATACATTTTTAGGCAAAGTTTATTGTTATTAACATTAAAATTATGCATTATTTCTTCTCCACTTACAGAGCTTCTACCTAAAATACTTTCTGAAATATGACATGATTTTTTTAGCTTCTGAGGCATCTTTTAAATGAAAAAAATCTAAGTCAATTTGTAATTAATGCTCAATTCGGTCTATTTCAAATTAGCGCTCTTTTTATTTTAATAGTGAAATACATTAAATAGTACATAACTTTCTCTGAATATTTCTGAAAGGGAATAAAAAAAAGATTTTTTAAAATATTATTTAAAACTTGTACCTGCGTTATAATAAAATATAGGGGAATAATTCTTTTTATTATCAGAATTTTTTTACCTTTAATTTCAACAATTCATATCCTAAAACTCTTCTTTATTATTTCCTTAAGTACACATCGTCTGAAGGAAACGTGTAGAAATGTATTCCATCAGATTTCGACGAAATCTTACTCTTGCAATCCTTAATCCGCAGTATCAATACGCCATTAGAGAAAATTTAAAAAAAAATTGCTTTTGAAAAGAGGCTTTTGTAATTAAAAAGTACAAAATTAATAAGTTATAAATAACACAACCAAAGCACGTTAGAAGCTAACAAGATTTCGGTAGAATCAAACAAACAACCAAATCAAAACAACCAATGACTGAAAAGAAAAGGAGCATGCGCAGTTTTACTGATTGTGTTTCCACATCGCCACCGCTACGAACGCTGCAGTCGTTTTGAAGCGCAATTTCTCCCATTGAAGTGTCGACGCTTTACTTACATACAGCTTTGATGGACATTTCAGTTAAAGATGTAACCAGTATCTTCTCTGTGTATCTTGTATGTAATTAGTTAGTAATGTAAATTAAACGTATCTTATTATATTAGAAGCCTCTCTTATGAGTAGTGCATTTGATGGATTCAATTAATTCCCGGATATACCTTTGGAGAAGAACGAGAAAGAAGATCGTCAGAAAAGGTAAGCCTTTTTACCTTTATTAAGAATGATTATCTTGTTAATTATAACAATAATTTTTTTGTTTTATATTTGATTCAGTAAACATCTCGCTAGAAGATATTACTAAACTAAAGAAAAGGAGAGGTGGGTTGAGAACGTCCATTACCAGAATTCTTAAGAAAATAGAATTAGAACTAGATAAGTCTTCTGTTGATATAAATTTGTTAGAAGACTTAGAACTGTTGAATGATAAGTTTGAATCTTTTAAGATAGCTGATTCTGAAATCGAAAGTGTTTTAAAATCAGAAGAATTAGACGAAGAGATTCAAACAACAGAAGATTATCGGGAGAGAATTCTGTTGTGGAAATTTAGAGGGAAAAAAAAAGATTTAGTTGGCAAACCAAAACTCTACTGTTGATGATACAAATCTATCTAATTCTCAATTACCTTCTCAAACACAAGAAAGTAACAGACGAGAACGTATACACTGGTGTGCAAAACTTAAGCAACAGCAGGGTTTTTTGCCATAACTCCAAGAGAAATTAACTGAGAGACATGAAATGCAGAAATGAAGGAGAGTATTATGTACGTCAAGGATGATGAAAGCATCGGAGCTGAAAAAGGAATACAATGCATACGGTATGGTATCAAACAAAAACAAGCTTTATTGTATCGAGACTCATGATTGTCTATCCAAGAGGAAGAACAACAAGCAGATGTTCCTTAATATGGGATATGCCCTCCCATCACTGCAATGCTTGCTTCGCACCGTCTCCGCATACTCAGAACCAGCTGGTGCAACATTTTTTGCGGTAGGAGTGCCCATTCCTCAATCAGCATCTGTTTGAGTTGTTGGGTGTTCTCCGGAGGATGTAAGCGTGCTGCAATGCGTCTCCCCAAAGCATCCCACACATGTTCGATGAGATTTAAATCTGGCGAGTACGCTGTCCAATCCATTCGAGTGATATCTTCACTTTCCAGTATTTCCTCAACAGCAAAAGTCCGATGTGGCCGTGCATTGTCATCCAAAATATGAAGTCTGGGCCAATGGCACCTCGGAACAGACACACATGCGGAAGGAATACGTCCTCGGTTACAGACCCTCTGTCGAAAACGTGGAGCTCAGTTCGCCCGTTCAGCATAATGCCTCCCCAGACAAGAACTCCAGGTCCACCGTTACGGTGTCTTTCCTTGATGTTACTGGGATAAAACCGGGTCCCGACCTCTCTCCAAATTAAAACGCATTGAGAATCGCTTCTGGTACTGAACCGACTCTCATCCGTAAAGAGGACACGACTCCATTGATCAGTTGTCCAGTTTTTGTTCTCTCTGCACCACTGTAAACGGTAACGTCGGTGGCCAACTTTCAACGGGAGGCAGCGTTCAGGACAGCGGGCGAATAGGCCCCCTTTGTAAAGGAGTCTGGCCACAGTAAACCGCGACACTTGTCGCCCCGTTGCTGTACAGAGTTGCTGAGCAATGGCGCTTGCTGACTGCTGTCGGCCTCTTTTCACCTGCAAGACGATATATCGGTCATCCCCTGCAGATGTCGTCCTCGGGCGGCCACCACCTTTCTAACAGCTGTACCTGTGGTTTGGAATGCTTTCCAAGCGCACAAAACAACATTTTTGTTGATTCCGAACTTTGCAGCTACACTGGTGACACCCCTCCTCCAGCTTTCCGATCATTCTTCCATGTGTGAAGTCCGATTTCTTCTAGCCATATTTCACGAACTGACTCACTGGCACTTGCAGCGAATATGTTGAATTGTGACCGTCCTTCCTTTTATTCTACGGTTGAGCTGCGCGCGCCGACATCACGCGTTTTGTGTACGCTCACGTCTCCTCTGACGTTTCGTTCCTGATATTTGCATACGCATGACGTTTCTACTGACCTACGTGTTCATTATACTGATATCCAGATCTCCTTTTCTGCAATTTCATGGCTATCTGCTAAATTTTTACATTGTTGCTTAAGTTTTGCACACCAGTGTAAATTGACGAAAACATCTATTCCGAAATTTCATGATGTCACCCAGTGTCTTTCATTTTGGAACTGTTTTGAACTGGCTATTCACAAAAACGAATCCTTAGAAAAAGTAGATAAGTTTATTTACTTGCGTGCACATTTAGGAGGAACTGCATTAGGTACAATAGAAGGATTTTCAATTTCTTCCGAAAATTATGATTCAGCTATTAATTTACTACAAGCTAAATTCTGAAGTAAAGATGTGTTAATTAATACACACTTAGATAATTTATTGAAAATCAATACATTGATAAATTCTAACGATATTAAAGCGTTTAGAAAACTATTTGATCACTGTCAGACTCACATACGCAGTTTAGAAGCATTAAATGTTGCATCTGACACTTATGGAATATTTTATGTCTAATTCTTCTTAAGTCCCTTCCTTCTGATTTAATTCTTGAATATAATAAACAAGAAAGGAAACGTTTAAAATATGATTTACACAATCTAATGGGATTTATTTCTCAGCAATTAATTGCACGGGAAAAATCAGCTTTGCAATCGAAACAAGCGGCGTCAATATTTTCTTTCCCCCGACAACCAAAACATGAAAGCAAGCTGTCAACTTGGCATGATAAACGCGTACCAGGTGTAGCGTACTCTGTACGGATGAGAATCGTAATTATAAACATTCGAACTGCATATTTTGTGATTCAGATCATCAAAGTTCAGAATGTCCGAATGCAATTCGTTTAACCTTAGAGGATAGAAAGTAAAAATTAATAAAGAACGGAGGTCGTTTTAAATGCTTGAAAACAAAACATATTTCTCGTTTATGTAAAGCCAAAGTTAATGTTCCATATGCGGTAAAGGTCATTGCTCAATAATGTGTTATACAGTTAAGGGTGATTCTCACGGAAATAATTTTACAGACGTTAATGGGGATGAAAATGATAAAAAAAGACTGTGTTCTGACGAATAAATCTTGCATGCAGTTAGTTAATTTGCAAACTTTAGTAGTAAAACTTTGCGGGGATGGGATTGAAAATAATGTGAGAATTTTAATAGATAGTGGTTCCCAGCGATCCTACATTTCGAAGTATGCAGTGAGTGTAATGAATTATAAAACAAGTGGTAAAGAAGAATTAATCCATGGTTTGTTCGGAGGAATTGAAAAGAAACTCATAGTAAATATTTAATTCGATTGAGTAGTCTTAAAGGTGATTATCACTGTAACTTTCAAGCTTTGGATCAGGATAAAATATGTACTGACATTCCTCAAATTGGTAAATACACATATCTTACGGAACTACGAAAACATAGAATTTATTTAACTGACATGCAAAATAAATCTGTGGATTTGATGTATGAAAATCGCCTTTAGAAGTTCATGTTCTTATAGGCGCAGATGTAGCTGAAAAACTTCTAACAGGAAAGGTTAGTCAACTAACATGTGGGTTATCATGTGTACACACCAGATTAGGCTGGACAATGATGGGGGAAAACTGAAAAGCATGAATTCTCTAACAGTACGAAAACTGTACTGTGACTTCATGTTAATGATGCTAAAATTTCGTATTTGTGGTGTCTTGACTCGTTAGGAATAACGGATTGTGCCACAACCCAAACAAGAAAGGAAATGGATGAAATCGCTAAATATTATTTTCGTCAGTCATTAAGAAGAGATAATGATGGTAGATATAAGGTGTCTCTTCCTTGGTTAGAAGGGCATGCGGTCTTATCTGATAACAGATTAATAGCCGAGAAAAGGTTAAAATCCCACGTAAAAAATCTTCAGTCAAAACACTGTCTGAAAGAATATGAAAACATATTTAACAAATGAGCTGAAGAAGGTATTATAGAATCTGTGGAAGATGAGAAAACCGAAAATTGTCATTACCTACCACATAGGGCTGTAATTAAAGAAAATTCAACCACAAAAATACGACCCGTATTCCTTGCCTCAGCGAAGGAAAGGAATGGTGTGTCCTTAAACGACTGTTTAGAAAAGGGCCCAAATTATTTGGAACTAATACCAAGTACTTTAAACAGATTTCGACTAGGTAAATATGGCTTTATTTCAGATACACGTAAGGCCTTTTTGCAAATAGGTGTCTGTCCTCGAGATAGAGACTTTCTTAGATTTCTGTGGTGGGAAGGAGATTCTGAAAAATTGAAAATATATCGACATAAGCGCGTTGTGTTTGGCGTTTTTGCCAGTCCTTTTTTTCTAGCCGCAACACTGAATTATCATCTCGAGAATGTTCCGGAACACCAGCAAGAGGTGTCTAAGAAATTAAGTGAATCAATGTATGTTGACAACTGTGTGACCAGCGTTGACACTATTGAAGAACTAAACACTTTCATTGACGTATCAAAAGGGATTATGTCGACTGCTAAATTTGATTTAAGGGGATGGTGTTACAATGAACCTAGCGGTAAAACTTTGAAAGAAAATCCTTACAGTGAAGACTCCGATAAAACAGTATCAGTTCTGGGGTTGAAATGGAATTTATTTGATGACACGTTGTCCTGTGACTTTAAAGACATTTCTGTAAAACAGCCTGTCATCAAAAGGAATATATTGTCAATAGTACACAAGATTTTTGACCCGATTGGGTTTACAGCTCTTGTTACTCTGATTCCAAAGCTAATGCTTCAGGAATGCTGGAAACAAAAGATTCCATGGGATAGCAATTTACATAAAAGCATTTCAGACAAATTCGAAAGTTGGAAAGATAAATTACATAATTTGGAAAAAGTAGCTGTACCCAGAAGAAATTTTGCTGATTTGGAAAGAATCTCCGATTTATCTTTACACGTTGTGACGCAAGTAAATCTGCTTATGCCACATGCATATTTATACGAAGCTGTAACGAAAATTCCGTTACATGTCAGCTCATCTCAACTCGATCCAGAAAGGCACCTATCAAGCTGATCTCCATACCACGACTAGAACTCTTAGCTTGTACGATTGGCGCTAGACTGGCACATCGTGTTCAGGAAGATTGGAGATTGGAGACCGTGCCTATTCATTATTGGAGAGATTCCATGGACGCATTATTTTGGATCAAAAGGAACGAAAACTGGGCCATTTTTGTGTACAATAGAATGAAAAAATCCGTACTGTAAGTGATCCAAACTACTGGAATTATGTTTCTGGAACGCAAAATCCAGCGGACCTCCTTTCCTGAGGATGCAATCCTGAAACCTTGGTCGAATCGAAATGGTGGGAAGGTCCCGAGTGGTTGAGAAACGATTCGGAAAAATGGCCTATTTCTGAAATCGTACCGAACTTTGATATTATAAATGCTGAAATAAAGAAGACAATAATTTCTACAGTTAATTCGGAAGTTATGACGAACGTTAATTTTGATGAGATTTCTTCGTACAGTACCATTTTAAAGGTGATATCTTGGATTTTCCGTTTTGTTAAAAATGTCAGACTAAGTCCAAATGAAAGAACGTTTGGAAAAATTACAGCGGATGAAATTAAAGAAGCCGAAATAATTCTTCTGAGATTAGTGCAGAGTGAATCATTTTCTGGATTAAATGACAAAAGATTACGTGTACTTCAACCAATGATTGATTCTAACGGAATCCTTCGGGTTAAAACCAGAATTTTGAGAAGAGATGATACAGAAAATTTTCGATTTCCTATTATTCTTCCTTCTTATCATCCTATTGCAATGAAATTAATAAGAGCTAAACATGAAATGATCAATTATGCAGGAGTACAATTTTTGATATCCGCTTTACGAGAAGAATATTGGGTTTTAAAAACACGAAAGACTCTCAAGAGAGTCATATAAGAAGCTGTGTTGTATGTCAAAGGTTCGATACTAATTCTTCGAAAACACCCATTGCTCCTCTCCCGGAAGACCGAGTAAGAGAAGCAGCAGTGTTTGAGATTGTAGGTGTTTACTTGACTGGACCATTGATATGAAGGGAAATCAAAAATCGTGGATAGTAATTTTTACCTGTGCTGCTTTTCGCGCAGTACATTTGGAATTGATTTTCTCCCTATTGACTGAAAGTTTTCTTCAAGCGCTGAGACGCTTCATTGCTAGACGTGGAAGGCCCCACGTCATCTATTCCGACAATGAAACGAATTTCAAAGGAAGTGACAGATTATTCAAAAGCTTAAATTGGGATAAAATCTTAGAACA
>KK119383.1:6069-20701 GCA_000611955.2 Stegodyphus mimosarum
CTACCGACGCAGCACTGATCGCCGAACATTTTCGAAGATCCCTCAAGTTTCGCGAATGTTAGCGGCCGCGAGGGCGATTCTCGGCACGAGGTTCATGTCAAATGCAACAGACTTCTTACAAATTACCTTGCAGGTCCTCCACAGAAAGGAATCAATTCTAGATAAATCAATTGAAGGTGGGGAGTCGTACGATTGGTTCACACGCCGAATTCACTGGCTCCCAAATGTCTGGTCTAAATATTCATATACATGGATAGCAAATTGCAGGTGCTGCCTTATTTTGTTGCATAAACCACTGCGCAAATGCCACATGCGATGGAGAAGCTTCCTTCTGCAGTAAGTGGACGCAATGTAAATTAAACGGATGTATGGCCGCGGCGAGCACAACGCGCCATAAACTGGTTCGAAATGCTTTCAATACAGTGTCAACCGCAAGTGGATCTTCTATGATGAGAATTCTGGTAGATCGTGGACACCCGGTATTCTACACTCTAATTCTGAAGGATTTATGTTTATACAAGTTTTGATGCAAATGAGCAAACATTTGGTGCTGTGGTTCATGGTCTGACTGAATACCTTTCCCGATGCATTTTTACAGAGGCTGTTCCATTAGCATCAGTTAAATTATATATTAAGTGCATGTTCGCCAACTCAGCTTTCATAAGACGCTACATGTTCTCAGTATGGCACCGTAATCTTCAATGAGTCTCAGGTGCTGATTTGGAGTACTGGCTTACAGCATCATCTATCCGTTTCCGGTTCTGCTTTCTTAAGATAGTATGGTCCATGTGGAAGTTTTCTACTTTCCCTCAAAGTTTAAACTTAGAATTTTGGGACACCCTTTCTAGTTCATTTAAATTCATGACTGCCTTACATAATAAGTCATAAGAAAATATGAAGTGAATTTCTTCAGATATTTCATTATTTTAAAAGGTTTACGGTCATGTTCCAAGATGTGGCAAGATTTGTTACTGTATTAGCTTAAAACTGTCCGAAAGCTAATTCATTTAAGTTTTTCACAGAATATTATTATTTAATATCATTGCATTCCTTTTCATTCAAACATTTTTATCCTAATAACCGTTTATTTTTGCACTGCGTTCTGATTTTCTGTTAAATATGTTTGCAAAAACCTGGATTAAACAACATAACTCTCATTAAAAGTTTAAGAATATGATTAAGCACAATTAACTCTTTTTATATAACACTTCATCATCATGTTATATAAACGCAGTCATGCACACAATAAGAAAAGACAATATTCTATTGCAGGAGATAACCCAGAAAAATCCGCTTATCTTAACTTTAATTCCATTTATAAGGGTGCATAAATGAGGTATTCAGACTAATGAAGAATTGGCGTCAACTAGTAAACAACTGGTACTCAAACTAATAAACAACTGTGACACGAATTGTTGCGGGCTTAAGGATTCGTTGATATTTCTTTAAACGATATTTCTTTCTCAGGATAAGTATGAAGAAATTAACAATTTATTATAAAAATTCAGGATATACAGCACAATAAATAACCGCAAATAGCTCAAGAAGAACGTAGGTACTAAGCAATTTCTCCTTAGGGCACGAGAAATATCGCCAATTTCTAAAAGCATTTGCACAGCAAAATTTAAATCTCAATTCGGCTAAGCGCTAAATATCACTAAGAATTAACTTCAGGAGCCACACTTATATAGTGCAGCATGGACTTCTGGAAACTTCGAAAAGAATCGATTGTGTAGGAATTTGAAAATGTATTTTCTCAGATCTTCCAGAAAATCCTTAAGTTGGCGAGAAATTGCCAAATAGAGGCATATTGGAGACAAAAATTGCTACCAAAGCCCTGCAAGAATGTTGTTGTCCACATCTCGTGATCTGTTTAAGCTAATTTTACAAATTAAACTTTATTGGATTCAGAATTGAAAGATGTATAACTTTGTATAAGAAATAAACACTTATACACGAAATATGTGGCCACAAATTCAATTTAATGCACAGCTATTTTTACAAATTAAACTTTGTTGGATTCAAAATTGAAAGATCTGTAACTCTGTATAAGAAATAAACACTTTACACAAAATATATGGCCACAAATTTATTTAAATGCAAAACAAAGCCTAAAATCATCCCCCTATGAGCAAATATTACATCAACACAATGAAAGGGTTTAAATATTTACATATATATGTAACAGTATCATCTGCCTCTGAATAATAAAACTGTTATTTAATAGGGGACAAGGTGGCTTAAGTTTTACTGATATCCTTCCCGAAAATTCGAAAATGTACGACAAAATGAAGCCACCGAAGAAAGATGGTAACATATTTTTATTTTGTGCTTTTATATGAACTCAAAAGCATTATTACCATTTGATACGAAACTAAGAAATTTTGTTTACTTGTTTTATTATAAAACAGAAAGTATGAAAGTTTTAACTGAAAGTTGAAGAGAATAAAGAATTTTAAGAAAACGAAAAATATGTATATATATATACACATATGCATATTTCTTAAATACATGCATATATGTTCGTTTTCTTCAATTCCTTCATTCATTTTAACTTTCAGTTAATAAACTAGTTTGATACTTTCTATTTTATGACAAAAACAAGTAAAAGAATTTTCTTAGCTTTGTATAAATTAAAATCGTATAATTTATGCACACATACATATGCATGTATGCATGTATATACTATATATGTATATTTGATTTTTGCTATTTAATATAAAACAACCAAACATTTATGCTCTCGTATCCGTAGGTAGTATGTTAGAAGATTTAATAAGGTTAACGAAATCGCAGACAATATATACATATATATATAACGACACATTTATGTAATACAATATAGTTAAACGTTAAACATGCGATAAATTTGATTAATGCTTACTTGGTAAACTGTATATATTAAGGCGTTAGTAACATTAAAAAAATAAATAATAAATCTATATATATGAAAATGAATGTACTCGATAGATTCAAAAACCATACATCCAATCGCCTTGAAAATTTGGGAAATAATTAGGTATATCCATAGGAAGGTTTTTGAAATTTTTTTTAAAAATCAGAATTGGAGTTCTAGGTGCTCCTGAACAAATATTCCAAAAATATCAAAATAACATTTAATTAGTAATATTTGTTAAAAGTGTAACCATAAATAAATTGAAAAATTAAATTTTTAATTTAATTATTATTTTTTTGAAATTTACTCATAGAATTTACTTTTACAAAAGAAATTAAACTGTAAAAAACAACATACCCATAATAACAGTTGTAATAAAAATAAAAATATATATCACAAGGTAAGTAAAATATTGAATCATTCTACTTATATTTTTTCAATTATTGTTTGAATATTACAAATTATATTAAATTTAAAGTATTTGAAATACATAAATTATGTTTCCTTTGAGATTCCAACAAATTAATTTAAATTACAAAAAACAACATTAATGCGTTTGACTTTCGAATTTTCGGCAGCAGATTCTAATAAATACAAAAATGCAGTCAAAAAACTTTTGCAATTATTAATACGAGAATAAATTATTAATACGTGAATAAATGAAAATATTATTGATTTCCAGCTGAAGAAAATAATTGGAAATGCGTTTTATTTAACCCCACAATTATGCCACCAAAGCGAAGTGCCATTGGTCGATCTACAAATCAAGCAAAAAGGAGAAGAGAAGAAGGAGCTTCAGAAACAAGTGAGTAGAGAAAAACTAGGCAAGAAAGAGACTGGGATCACACTGCTTTTGCTCGATCATTAGAAACAAGTGAGCAGAGGCAAGCAAGGCAAGAAAGAGATCGAGTTCACACTGCTCTTGCCCGATCATTAGAAACGAGTGAACAGAGGCAAGCAAGGTAGCAAAGGAATCGAATTCGCAGGACACAGACAAGACTAACGATACATACTGATTTGAATTTATGTAGTTTTAATTACAATTCCCTTTACAAGTACAGTCTTCATCCAAGCGTAATTATTGAAAAAATGGATAAAAAGTGTACGTATTGTGGTGCTTAAAAATTTAAAAATGAAACTCCAGGTATGTGCTGTGCAGGTGGAAAAGTAAAGTTACTAGACTTGCATTCACCACCTGAACCATTATTAACTTTAGTATCAGGTGAAACAAGTCAATCAAAAATTTTTTTGAAAAATATACGCAAGTACAATTCAGGCTTCCAAATGACATCGTTCGGAGCAACGAAAATCGTTACCGCAAATTATATGCCAACATTTAAAGTACAAGAGCAAATTTATCACCGTGCTGGATCACTACTACCCTTGCGAAATGCTGATCATAAATATCTTCAGATATATTTTACGGGCAATACTGACGAACAAATCAACAGACGGTGTCAACTGAATATGGGTACTAAACGAGAGATTGTCGCTGAATTACAAAATTTGTTTGAACAACATAGAGTTAATTAAATTATTTAAAACCGCCATTGAACAAATGCCATCTGACGATTACAAAGTAATAATAAAGGCAGATAAAACACCTGTGGGTCAACATCGAAGACAATTCAACGCACCAACGATCGATGAAATGACAATTGTCATAGTTGGTGAAGAATTTAATTCTCGCGATATAATTCTTCATCGTAGAAATGGTGACGTCCAGCAAGTATCAGAAACGCATCATTCATATGATGCATTACAATATCCCATTCTATTTTGGCAAGGAGAGGATGGCTATCATTTTAATATTAATATGAGAAATCCTACAACTAATGTGGACATTAACAAAAAGGTCAGTGCTATGGATTATTATGCATATCGAACGATGATTCGTGAGAATGCTGATAATCATATATTGAAATGTAAACAATTATTTCATCAATACATTGTTGACATGTATGCAAAAATAGAAAGTGAAAGGATCCTCTACGTATGACTAAATCAAGTCAAATTGCGTTCTGAAGAGTACATCCATTTACGCGATGCAGTTGTAAATGATGGCAATCTCAGTGAATTGGTGAAAATGGTCATTTTACCATCCACATTTACAGGCAGCCCAAGACAAATGCATGAATATGCACAAGATGCAATGACCTATGTTCGAGTATATGGTAGTCTAGATTTTTTCATCACATTTACATGCAACCCAGCATGGGATGAAATAAAGGAGCTTTTATTAACTGGACAATCACCATCAGATCGTCATAATATTTCTGCACGTGTATTTAAACAAAACTTAAAATATTTAATAGATTTTATTGTCAAACGCCATGTATTTGGAGAGACGCGCTGTTGGATGTATTCCATCGAATGGCAAAAAAGAGGTTCACCACACGCGCATATTTTAATATGGATGATGGAAAAGATAACACCAAACATAATTAATGAAATCATGTCTGCAGAAATACCAGACATTGAAATGGATAAAGATTTTCACGATATTGTCTCAAAAAATATGATTCATGGTCCACGTGGCTCACTAAATAATAATTCTCCATGCATGTCAGATGGAAGGTGCACAAAGCGGTATCCTACAACTTACTTGCTGAAGCTATTACAGACAATGTTGGATATCCACTCTATCAACGACGATCTACCGAAGATGGTGGAAAATCTATTAAACTAAAAGTACTCAAGAATACTATTGATATTGATAATCGTTGGGTAGAACCATATTCTCAATTTTACTACTAAAAACGTATAACACGCACATAAATGTTGAGTACTGCAATTCAGTGAAAGTTATAAAATATATTTGCAAATATGTGAACAAAGGAAGCGATATGGATCATTAATAAATTATGTTTGAGGTATCAAAACTGCCCTTTTGTTCAAACACAGCAACGTGGGAATGGGTACAGCTAGTAATTAAATAAAAACGGACTACGAACGTTGTAGTTTAATCCTCAGAACATGATAAAGCAATGAAATAAAGTTGTATTGTTTTGTATAGTATGATGCACAGTTTCAAAGCAGGACAGTAAAATAAGTATTCTTCTTTATTTCAAAGCAATGCATTAGCAAAGAAACATTTATTCAAATTGAGTATGCATGTTCGGACCTATGGTTTGGAATTTCGCAAGAAGACAATAATTGGCATGTAGGAGTTGCTGTATTTCAAAGTACTACGGCCCTTTATTTTTCAGCGTTTATTTTGTAACTTGTAAACTGTTTATAGTTCGACCGTCTCAAACGTAACCTTGGCTGGCATTTTATCAAAACGCATAGAATCATCCAAAAGTGGAGTTAATTACATACCAAGCAGTGAGATGTCACGTGAAAGTCCTTTCTCTGCCGAAAAGAAAGAATTTATATAACAGAGGAAAGAAAAGTCCCCATGTCATCGGATTATTCTGCCATCAATAGGTTTCCACCCGCGCGGCATTAACCTACATTGTAGTTGATTTTAAGATGTCATTTGCCAATATTGTGGTCTTTTGAGTAAGGAATAACTTGTTTTATCGTTAAAATTAGTTCAGTTGGTAAAAGCATTGGGTCTCATATTGGTGTTAAGAAATTGCTATACATAGTGTCGTTACGTTTTGTGACATGAATCTAAGAATGCAGAACTTAGAATTCCCATCTCACAGCCGATGAAAAGAACCAGCAACATTGCAGGAGTATCGTTGACGACAATAAAGAAAATGTCTCGAAAGGCAGAAAGGGAGAAACAGCAATTTACCATTCCCCCAAAAAACAGCGCTAAAAGAAGTAAACACTTATAATAAAGAAAATGAGAAAATACTTCTCATTTACTTAAACGAAACCTGGATGGACATCATTATGACTATCTCAAAATGGAAACAGTTTTTGGTGCCGTGCAGAGCGACAATGCGTCTAAAAAGACTTCTTGTTTTACGTTCTGAAAGAGATATATGATTTTTTTTTCATCCGTCTATAGTATACAAAGCAAATACCGCATCAGGTGACTATCACAGGCAAACGAATTCTTCTGTTTTTGAAAAGTGAACTTCTAGAAAACTCATTCCAAATCTTCCACCAAATGCTACAGTGATTCACAATGTCCAATTAAATAAAGGTCCAACTGTGACATGTCGAAAAGACGAAATAATGCAATGGTTACTTAAAAATGTACAGTTCTTTCCAAATTTACTGAAAGTAGAGTAGATGGAGCTTATGAAACAAAGTGCTCCTAAAGAAAAATCATATAAATTTGATTCAATGCTCGAAGAACATGGTTTTACGGCTCTACGTCTGCCCCCGTATCCTTTCCTCATTACTGCAACTGAATTCATTTGGAATGAAATAAAGCAATTTGAATGGAACTTAACACAGCTGGAGATATATTAATGGATGAATTATTAAAAATTACGGAAGGAGCTCTTGAAAGAAAAGAAACTTAACCAAGTAGTGCACCCATGTAGAAAATGACTATTGAAAAGATGGTTTAATGGAAATATTTATGCGATTCTTTAATTATTTCTTCTGATGAAAAGGATGACAACATGGGCATGTATAGTGAACTGGGATATAAAACACTAAGAGGTACAGAGGTAAGGAATTCCGTTTTTTTTACTCCCCCCCCCGATATGTATAATACTGCATTCAGCTTTTAGGGCAAAAATCAGAGATACAATAAATGGTTATTACATTATAGTTATCATAATTATTTAAATAACTATAATAATTATTTAGCACCACATAATTATTATAATTAATTACTAAGAATTTTTTGTCAGTGTGAAATAATGCACAGAAGGTTTAGTTCAAAGGTAAAAATGACAGAATAAATATCAGTTAATTATATAATTTTAGTAATTATTTATTGTCCTATAATTATAATAATTAATTATTATAACAATTAAATTATTAGAATTTATTGTAATAATAATATAGTAATGAAAATCATACAATAAAATATAATAACTGAGAACAAAATCTGAAAGCTTTCAGATTTTACATTACGCCTAAAGGGGAGTTTTTTAACGTTTTGTGTGTTACCTTTTTTTATTAAATAGCATGTTCTTCGCACCTAAGCCATACAGTTCAGTTCAAGAGCAAAATCGCAAAATAATTTTAAATTGAGCGTATCTTTAGAATTTCCTATACACAGTCTCACGCGCTGGAGATAAAAATGTTTTTTCTGTGCAACGTTGCCATTGCTCGCTTTGAAATCCTTCAGTTTGTTAATCAAACTATGAACTCGATAATGAACCAAATTCCAAATTTCAAATTTTAGATGCCCATATTCGCAGTAGGATTACGTCATTCAAAATTCGATGGCTCTTAGGTACCGTCGTTTTATCACAATGCGAGAAACATTTATACATTTATGAACATTCCTCATTATTTAATTTCTTTAAATGTAATACAGTGCTGCAATATTTTGTGGCAACAGTTTGAAAAGTGAACCGACATTTAACGTTTCCGAAGCAAAATGCCGAAACGAAAATAATAGTCCTTCGGGAACAAAGCCCCTTTGGACTAATAATTGTAATTACAATTATAATTATTATAATTGTATATAAATTGTAATTACAATTATAATACAATAAAATTTAGTTATTACGTTTCATTATAAAATAATGTATGCGTAATCAAAATTGCTGAAACAACCTTGTATTTGGCGTACATTTATTAAAACATTCAATCGATTTTGAGGGCAGTTACGGGTCCCTCCTCATCAGGAGAACAAATTATATAGAAATGTACGCCAAATACAAGGTTGTTTCAGAGATTTTGATTGTCACATTAGCGTGTTTCTCTTCTGTTCTAATGTATGCATAGTAAAACTACTCTGGAATATACTTATATTTTTACCACTATATACATAAATAAATACACAAAATTAAACGAAATAGAATAAAACATTAAAAATAATTTTCTGCCGTCTTATGTTTGTGCTCTTTGAATGCCGTGGAAATAAACAAGGAAAACATAAGAGAGAAAAAATTTCTACTACATGATTCATGTTCATCCACCCTATTTTGAGAATAAATCTGTCAAAATGGCACATGCGAGTTTACGTTAATGGTTGTGGCTGAGGAGGTCGAACTTTTTTTTACTTTCAACTTTTTCGGGAGGGTCACGGTAAACTATGATTATTGAATCAGCGGATACGAGAGCAAATGGACTGAAATTTTTTTTTAATGGTATATTATTTCTCTTCTCTAGGTAAACCTACAAGAGTGCTTTTCCATGTTACTGTAATGGGTCTTGATTCCATCAATGAAGGCTCCATGGTAATTCCGTTGCCATTTTAAATTCTCATTATTTTAAAATTGCCAAACTGCAACCAATTGTGAAGATGAAATCCTCAGAAAATGATACGCCAAATGTTACCAACGCCCCCAAAACTTCACAACCGTAGATGGCATTATAACAGAATAATGTTAATTATCTTAAACAAAGTTTAATTTGTGTTCAATTTGTACATATATTGCTTTGTTAACCTAATTTTACCTTCTTCAATTGCTATCCGCCCAATTGGTCAAATGCTACGTTGAGAATTAAAAGCTTTTCCCTCTCACATTTTAAAGTAAAATCAAAAGTTTACCAATGGCCGAGCAGATAAGATCGGTGACTATCAGTGTTTCGATCCTGGTTCATATCCCGGCTAAATACGTTAGTGACTAGTTACCATCAGAAAGTCCTCCAGAAGTTATCTTTTCCCTCTCGCATGCTTTCCTGTAACTGATTAAATATATATATAATTATAAGTTAAGTTGACTCGGAAACTGGGACTATGACTGACCTCAAGCAGTGCCGTAAGTAGAGTACGCAGCTCCTGTGGCAAGGGACAGACTTACGCCCCCGCCCTCTTTTATTATTTTATTAAAGATAACAGTGTTGAAACTACTGAATTATCTCCATCGAAATGAGTTGATTTTGAATTTCCGGTAAAATAATTGTTTATATTTAGATATAATTTAGATATAAATAAAAAATCAACTAAGCAATTTTTATTCGTAT
The DNA here is from genome assembly GCA_000611955.2 of Stegodyphus mimosarum. Classification (NCBI taxonomy): domain Eukaryota; kingdom Metazoa; phylum Arthropoda; class Arachnida; order Araneae; family Eresidae; genus Stegodyphus; species Stegodyphus mimosarum. The sequence continues at coordinate 15,962 of KK119383.1, forward strand.
TTAATGAGTAAAAATAGGGAAATAATGGTACTATAGTACAAAATCAAAATAATAGTTATCATAAAAACGTAAGTTTAACATATTTTATAACTACAGGAGCCAGTTAAACAAGTTTTCATCCATTTTAATAACCAACAATGGGAAAGTTCACGATATGAATACATTACAAAATCAAAATAATATTTATAATAAAAAAATTAAGTTTAAAATATTTTACAAAGTGATTTTTCTAGATTTTTCATTTGCAAATGAATATAATATACTACCATAATTTAATGTTTTTTTCCAATATAATTTTTAGTTGCTATTATAAATATACACTCCGACTAAAGAAATCAGAGGTAAAACCCGAAATAAAACAAAAACTATTTAATGAAAATGAGTGAAATTGATCTAAGAGGTTGGTTTGGCAAACAAAAAAGCAAAGACGTACACAAACACATGTATTATGACCATCACATAGCGAAAGACCAAATGGGTCGGAAGAATGTGCAATTGAAGCATCAAGTTAGCAACGGGTATGATACCCTCCCAGCCGAAACGCACACTTGACAACAGTGAGGAAAGCTGTCAATAGTGTCGTTGATCACTTGCTGTGGCAGTATCGCCCATTCCTGTAGTAAGGCATGTCGGAGCTCGTAGAGGCTGCCTGGAGGTGCACTGCGACGTGCTACACGTCTTCCCAACATGTCCCATACATGCTCTATAGGATTTAGGTCCAGGGTTCTAGCAGGCCAAAGTAGATGTGGAATAATTTCACTCTGCAGATAACTCCACAACTCTAGAGCTCTATGCGAGCTAGATTTATCACCCATGAATATGGCGTCATTACCCATTGCAGCAATAAAAAGACGCACAAGAAGATATAGAATTTTGTCCGGATATCAGACGTCTGTGACGGAACCACCAGGAATCACATAGAGGTCTGTACGGCCGTTCGTTGCTATCCCAGCCCATACAAGCAAACCTCTTCTTCTGAAATGGTCTCTTTCGACGATGTTTGGCGCTCTATAGCGAGTCTGGCTCTCGCCATATCATTGCCCTTTGGGAAACGTTAAACGCGTATGTTAAATGGAGACTCATCCGTAAAAAGTGCGAGGCCCCACTGCTATGGTGTCCAATTGCGATGTTCACGGGCCCAATTCTATCGCTCTCTGATATGGAATCGGGACAAAAGAATAGAAACCGCAGGTCGTCGGGCGAACAGTCCATTTTCATGCCATCGAAACGAGGCAGTTTGGCGGGATATGAGCCATCCTACAGCAGCAGCGTGATGCGACGCCACCTGAGGTGAGGCCGCACATAGCACGTCTAAGCGTCTCGCACACAGCAAAAGGAAACGATCGTCTGCTTTTGTGATAATTCTCCGGAGCCCAAACCCACTTTTCCTGCAGGGGTTTTGATCCCTTTGGTAACGATTCCACAACCTATGTAAACTGTTTATTTCAATTTCCCTTTTTACATTCGTACCTTTTCTTTTCATGTTTGTTGCTTATTTTTTTTAGCACGAATGTGTTTGTCAATCGCTCTTGTCCAACAGAAAAACGTAGATACGATTTCAGTATCTTCAATTTGTTTAAATGAACATTCGCAGGAAGCTGTTGTAACAGGCATTGTAAAGAAAATCCTCAATGCAGTGTCAAGTTTTGGATGCGCATTGTGCAATAAGAGTTCGTAATTTTTTGAAGTATTTGAAAAGCATCCATATTGCCTAATTTTCAAATACTTCCATCGCTTGGTATTTGAAATTCTCTATTTCACACACAAACCCAGAAGCATTTGAGACTGTATTATGACTGAAATACAAGTCACCCGCGCATTGCTTCAGGTGAATTAGCGGAAAAAGTTTAAAGTGCATTTAAAAAACTGTAATTGTTTGCGACCTCTTGTAAAGCTGTAAATATGTCATTGAGTTGTATTAGATCTAATACTTCACAAATATCTTTTTTCACTAATCAAGTTTTATTCATTGAAAACGAATCATCAGAGGACTTTTCACCAGGCATATTTTTTACTTTGCGTCGTTTCTTGTCTGGTACGCAAGTTTAAATATTCATTTCTTCAGCTAAATTTTTCACCGAATTGTGAGGAGCACCTCGTATATGCTTCAATATCCTGCGGCTACCCACTTATATTTCTAATATTTAGTCCGTCTGATATTAACTTTTTCGAAGTCATTCGCAAGTGCTTCGTCAGATTTTTAATTGATCACAATAAAATCTATAAAGGTATTTTTCAGTGCTACATTTACTTGTGTAAGAATCTGTGTTAACATGAGTACAATTTGAGCATTTTATTCCTGGTGAGAACAGTCTGGGCAATCAAATGTAATAGAAAAATATTTTGCTTTTTGAGTATTAGAAATAGTATGATATCTAATTTTGGAAGAATATATTAATCATATCATTCTGTATTACAGGAGAGGAAAAATTAACCTTATTTTTCTTCTGATTTTCCATATGTTGCCCTATAATAGGATCTTAGTGAATAATTAATTCTATAGTGTAAAAATTTTTCACTTTCAGGGTAACCAGTTTTCTCGCAAGTGTGTGTGTGTGTCATTATTTTTTCAAAGTGTCATTATTTTTTACACACTGTAGAATTGCATCCAAAATAACTTTTAAAATATGCTCCCAGTTTACATGTCCTTTAAAAATCGCTCCTTTTAGACTGATCTTCTATTAAAACCACCTTCACTAATTTTTTATTCGTATGTTTTCCGTTAGACATATTTTTTTATGACGCAATGAAGTTTCATGTCGTTTTAAGGCTGTGTTCAAATGCTGTCAATCTCGAAATCCCCCGATGGTGCATACATTCTGGACCTGATTTTTTAAAAATAGAATGACTGGAAAACAGAACAGTGCAATATTTCGCTTGGAATACATCAAGTAATTTCTAAGTATTTGCTGTCCATTAGACAGTTCATAAACCATTTCTTTTATCAAAATGCCTATTTTCTGTATCAGAGTAAATAATTATATCATTGCTTTATTCAGGTCCATGTTGAACAATATTCGAATGTTATTATTTGTTATGCACCATGCTGTGGAATTATTATAATTCATTAATTTTGATTTATTATTGATAGATCCTTCTTTAACATCTACTATATGAATATCATCACACTGCATTTAGCTTTCGTTGCTTGCGGTTTAATTTTATCTTCATTATTGTTTTTAATTTCATGTGAAATATTTTAACTGTAGAAGGCAGATTTAATTCAGTTACTGATGTTAGTATTGGAGCACTTTTCGTTTATGTTAATATTGAAAATGGGTGAATAATATCGAATACGTCGAATATTATTGTATTAAATAAGAAATTCGAATATCTCGAATAATGCGCAATACATTGCAATAGAGATACAGGTTTGTATTAATTTTATAACATATTCATTTTTTGTTTGTTCAATGTTCTGTTCTTTATTTAGACTTTATATCAAATAAGGTAAACAGTAAGATAGGTGTTCGAATTTAGTATTATAACTTATTTACTATTTTCAATTAATCAAGGTAACAAAAATTCGAGGCATTGAATATTCAAGGTATCCGCGTATTCGACACCCAAAAACTATTCGAATTCTAGAAGAACGGATATTCGCCCATTTCTTGTTTACATTAATTTAATAATTTAAAAAATATATAAGTTTATTTATAGTTACTTGTCAACAAAGTAGCATAATTACTGGCATCAGTATAGGAAATATAATTTTATTGCCAGTTAAGTCCAATAAATGTATTAAAATTCGTTTTACTCAGTACTCCTGTGCAGAAATGGCAATGAAAGTGACATTTAAAATATTGAAAATAATCATAAAAGTAATATTGTTTCTGAATGATGGGCAAAGCAACATTACGGATTCACTGCATAAAGCATAAGCTCAAAGACTCAGCTTCGTCTCGTCTCTGAAGTACTGCCGCAATTAATCTTTTACTTTTTTAACTTATTAAAAAAATATCTAGTTTTAAATGAAATATAGAAATTTATATACTTACGGAATTTAACGTATGAATTCTGGAAAGTAACTTTTCAAGAACAAGAAGCTGAATTCTAAACAAATTTTTCAATTTTTGGCACAACGCAAAGTCCAAACTGTATTTCTGTTATCTGTTACAAGATCACAAAAAAATTTTTAAATTTCAAGGCAGATCAATCTTCATATCGCTTTCTTGTTGGTTTAACCAAGAAACTTGTTTGACCTTCAGAATCCTTTTATGAAAGAGTATGCACTCAGAGCCTAATGGAAGCTCCTTTGTTGGGAACTAGAAAAGACATCATTCGAAACCTTCAAACCTCTTTGTTCGTCGGGGGTTTCAGTATTTTGAGCATACAGGTTAACGGAAGTCTTCTCCTTCTAAGGGTTAAAAGATTAAAGAAGTGCACTCAAGATAAATTTGTATATCTATTTTCTCGTTCATCAGGATTTTACCCTCGTTACCTGGAACAATAACCACATTATAAGCGTAGACAATTAAAAATTTAAAAGCCTTTTATATTAGTAAAATGGATACAACTTTGGTTTAGAAATGTCTAAAATTCAGAAAGCGGTGAATGAAAGTAAAGTTCTTATGAACGAACAAATAGATTTATAAAAATCCCATTTTATTACTTTTTTTAGGCTTTTCCACGAATTTTCACTGAAGAGGCAGAAATCCGATGAATCATTATAAGCTTTTACTTTAGCAATAAAAACAGCACCCTTTCTTGACCTGGCCGCTTTTGTATGGGATACAACTT
>KK119383.1:20742-32552 GCA_000611955.2 Stegodyphus mimosarum
TGTTTATGAATTCCCTCATCTAAGACATAAAATGAAAGAAAAATATAATGCTTTTTCTGCCAACGTTTATCGAAAAATGTCATTTGCCCTCAAATAATCGAAATCAATTTAAAAATCTGTGCCCTTAATCAAGGTGCACGGGAAATCCGCTTTCGCCGCGTCCTAGTTATGGGGCTGTCTGTAAGACTAAAAACAATGCAAAATTAAGAAGGGGATTAAAAAAAAACACCTAGTTTCCGAATATGGCATTTATTATTTAACTCACTTTACTTCAAAACACAGGTACTTCTTTCCTTCCTTAGGGTTGGTCCGCTTTCTACTGTTATCCTTTTTAATCTTAGAATATCAGCCGTACTGTCAGTTCCAAGTCAGAGTATATTGGTGTTTTAGTAAGATTTGAAGAACTAACAACAACGAATACACTACAGGCTGATGGTACGACCGGATTAATGTGACCAGAGTTCAAAGGATTCGTCATAAAACTGTATGAAACCCATGTAAACATTATCTAATAATTACATCAAAGCTAAGAACTGAAAGAAGTTGTCTCAAAGAATTATCTGCATTAATCTGAAATTCTGCTAATTTGCCCTAGCTGATGAATGTAATAATTCCAAAAGGAAAAAAATACAGCAGAACCGATTTCTTACATCTATTTCTATTCCTAAATATCTTCTATAATGCAAGAATTTCCTATTAAATCTATTTATATTTTTGAAAGTAGTACGTCATTTATGTATATCCTTACAGTTACTTATGGTAAGTTTAAAACTGATTCTGATACTTCTTATTCTATAAATTTTTCGTATTTTTAAATTGCATTTTCAATTAATTTTTTTATGCAGTCTTACGCGAGTAAACAGCTAATCAGAAATACTTAATTATATCAGCAGAAAACTACGTGTATTTTATCCTTCAGTAGTAATATGAAACTAAGGGACTTCTATAGAAACATGAAATTAAGGACATGCCAAATTTAAGTCAAAAACTACCCGTAAGACTTCTAGTTTCTTTGCATGGAAATATTAATTTTTATGTAAAATTTTTCAGACATATGCAGCTGATATATTTTTCGCTCAGAAGTGGAAAGATCATCGTTTGCGATTACCAGAAAACATGACTTCCGAATATCGTCTTCTTGAAGTACAGTGGTTGCAAAATATGTGGAGACCGGATTCATACTTCAAGAATGCCAAAGCAGTCACATTTCAGACGATGACAATACCCAATCATTACGTTTGGCTTTACCATAACAAAGATATTCTATATATGGTCAAGTAAGTAGTACAGTTCATAAAATGTATTTTGAGACGCATCTACTAATTTTTGTTGTGATATATAATTTCTGTTAGATGTTGTTTAGGGTAATTTTAAATGACAGTTTGCTTGAAAATAATACCTACGTATTTTATTAATCTATATCCAGGCTCACACTTACGTTATCATGTGCGATGAATTTTGCAAGCTATCCTCATGATACACAAACTTGTTCTTTACAGATGGAAAGCTGTAAGTATAAATATCGCTTTAATATATATAAAAGATCTTAACTTCTGTTTTTCTAAATATTTAAATGAAGAGTTATAAAAAATTGCCCGAAATTAAGTTTGCTATAATTTCTGGGATTTCTAGAAGAAAAATCGTTAGCCATGTTTGAAAATATTTGCAGAAATAATAAGATTAGTGGCAGGATTTATACTTGTAATTAAAGTGAGTGCTATTAATTTTCACTAATTCTCATTAGAGTTGTTTAAAATTAATTTATAATTTTGAAGAGTTATTTTATTGGTATACAAAAATACGTTCGTAAGACATATTGAGATTAATTATTAATTTAAATTTATTCAATGATTGAACATTTAGTAAGCCCATTGACTACAAACGCATAAATAATTCTTAAATCAAATTCAAAGTTTACAAATTATTCCTACCATTTCACTGAATCTTCATTAAAATTTATTACTTTTAGTAAGGGAAATAAATATTGCATTTATTCGCATATTTCTCTCCTGTCGCGTGTTCTACCAGCTAGCGTTTTCAGCATTTCTTTTAGAAACTTCAGATTTATAGTAACAAAGTGAAATGTATACATAGTACATGAGGAAGTATATTCAATAAGTAAAAAGGAACATTACTGAAACTTCTTTTTGAAATACAAAATGCTATAATTTAGTTCATCTGTTCACATGTACTTTTTGATACAATATTGTTGCGTTGTACGGGTTCGTGGATTTGAGAGTATCCGATGAAAACACGATGCAGAACAATAAAAAGCACAATTTATTTACAAGAATCACTATTTACAGCACAGTTCCAAAATCACCTTTAAAAGCGTCGAAAATCTACAATAAATACGCTGAAACAATCAGCAACACAGCTTCAGGCTGTAACTGTACAGGTAGCTTCACGGCAACACTAAACTTCTAATAAACACCGTGGAACAATCACCAATACACTGTCAAGCTATACTGTAAAGATAGCTTCACGGCAAAGCACTATCTCGATTGCTTTCCGTTCACAAAACTCTGGCGTAGCTTAGCACTCAGAGTAAGCAGCTATTCTCACACTTCTCACAACTAATCACACTACTTCACAACGCTCGCAACTCAGAAACGCAAGGGTTTATATAGCTTTTCATTAGGTTCCACAGGTTTCGAGAAATATCTCGACAGGAAATTATTCTAGAAGCTTCCCGATTGGAAAATGGGATATCGCCGATTTGGTCGCCAAATGGGCGATAAAGTCGCCAATCTGGCAACCCTACCATACACTATTTTATGGCAACCCTAGTGCTATGCCGGAAAGCTTACATACAGGCGCAACCGCCGAATTTTTCGTAACAATATAATCTTAATTTAGATCTTGTGATCGGAAATGTAAACCACATAATTCTTGACTCTCGATTTTTAAGTGATGAAATTAATAAAAAAGAAGGGGGAAGAATACGCTAGTAAATGAGCGAGTAAAAGGGGAATACAGTATTTATTTTCATTTATTACAATAATTTCAGTGCCAAGGTTTTCAGACTTACTTTGCTGTATTGAAAGATTTGTTTCTTAAAATTTCCTATGGTATCATATGGTACTTGCTACTTCATCCTAGATCTCCGAAAATTTATTTATTTACCGCATTAAAAGATTTACTTTCTAAATTCGCCTAAGAAATCACGTGGACTTTGATATTTCATTTCAGATCTTTTCAAGCTTTTTTTATTTACTTTTTTGAGTCTTTCAAATGTACTCGCATGCCACAAGTTCTTTTTTTTTTTTTTTAAAGTTATCTGATGCAATTCTAACAACCAAAGCAATAATTATAATACTTTAGTGTGAAAAATATTGGTTATGTTTTTGGAAAGCATTATTGAATTTTGCAATATTCAGAAATGCTTTATTGCATTTTATAATATTTAGAGAACACTAACTTTCTAAATGTATCGAATAATTCGTCATTTTTATACTTCTACTTTTAACACAAAAATGTGCTACTCAACATTCTTTCTCAGAAGGAAAAAGTTTCAGAATAAATTACATGAGCAAGAAAAACTGATTTGTGTAAGAAAAAAATGAGAAGAAAAAATACGTTAGAGTCCTATTTGAATAAAATATTGAATTCAATAAAATAACAACAAAAAAGGAAAAATTCAGCTTTGGGTTCGATACAAGGGATTATCAGTCGTAGTTAGGCATGAATAGTGTTTCTGGAGTAGACTTTGGTTGTATAATACACTGGTGTGCAACAATTAAAGACGAAGTCAAAAAATTAGCATATCAGCTGAACGAAGAGGCAGAGCGGACAGAAAGACCAATCAGGAGATTAAGTAAGGTGATGTACGGTAGCATATGCGCAGATATGCAGGTAGACGTAATGGGGGAGTGTCTGAGTAGTATAAAGCATGTTGTCGGTGTAAGATCAGTATTTCTGGCAAAGAGATTGCACGCCGTATAGCAGTTAAAATCACACCGAGTTGCTGCCTCAGCGAGAAATGGCGAATAATCAATCTGTTAGACGACATCTGGATGCTTTTACCCGAGGTCGAATCATTGGGAAGTTGGAGGAAGGCCGCAGTGTGACAAGTGTGGCTGCAGAGTTCGGAATTGCTCACAGCATCGTTTCACGACTTTGGAGACAATTTCAAACTACAGGAACAGCTATCCGGGGGTTTAGTAGTGGTCGTCCACGAGGAACCACACCCGCAGATGACCGGTATATTGCCTTACAGGCCAGAAGAAACAGGCGGCAGACAGCGGGAGAAATCGCTAGACACACGACACAGGCGACTGGACGACCGATATCGCGTTTTACCGTGGCCAGAAGACTGCACGGTGGTGGTCTGTTTGCACGACGCCCTGTACGGTGTGTACCTCTAACGCCTGCCCATCGGAGAAGGCGTTCTCTGTGGTGCCGGGAACACCGGAATTGGAGAGACAATGAATGGGGACGAGTACTCTTTACAGATGAGAGCAGATTTAGTCTGAGTTGCGATTCTAGACACATACACATCTGGACAGAGCGGGGAACACGCAATAACCCCTTCAACATCATCAAAAGGGACTGTTTTGGAGGTCGCGGAGTTCTCGTTCGAGCAGACATAATGCTTGGTAGCCGGACCGACCTTCATATCTCCCAAGGAGGTTCGTCACCTGGGACTGCTATTGTAACGAGGTTCTTCTTCCTTACATGCGTCTTTTCACAAGGGCTATGGGTCCTCAGTTCCTCTTCATGGACGACAACGCTCCACCTCATCGCACAGTTACTGTCGAAGAGCTGTTGGAGAGTGAAGATATTGAACACATGGATTGGTCGGCAAGGTCTCTGGATCTAAATCCCGTCAAGCATGTACGGAACTTACTAGGGAGACCCGTGGCAGCACGTAACTTATCGCCAGTAACGATTCCGAAACTGCGATTGGTGCTACAAGAGGAACGAGCAGCAGTGTCTCAACAGCTCATTAACAACCACATATCCAGCATGCACAAATGATGTGAAACCTGCCTAGCAGTCAGGGGAGATCATATCCCCTATTAAAGACCGGATGTTTCTTGCTGGACACCCATCACAGGGATGTTTCGGCCTTCAGTCGCATTGCGCTCCATGCTACTTTTTCAATAAAGCTTCTTTTTATCCCTCTGATTTCTCTTTTAGTAAGTGTTGCTTACATTACTCATGTCCTTACGTATTGGGGATCTTACGGTATTAAATGTGTTGATTTGGAAAGCTTTTGTACAAAGTTATATTGAAAAAACCTTCTCGTCCTTAATTTTTGCACACCAGTGTATGTTCCGATTGGCTGATCATCTCAGCAGCATTTCAGAAGGCATAGACGCAGAATCCGTCTTGCATTATCCATGCTTAATGAAAGACGAGGTGTAGTGAACGGACTGGCCCTGTAAGCATGTTAGCATACACGACCGTGCAGGGTATGCCAAGCATTATCTCTAAAAATTTGCCTGGGAATGTTGTGAGAATAATTTTTCTCAACAGGTGATAGAATACCGCCGCCAAACTGCACTAATCTGTTGTCTGTGAGGGTAACAGGGAAGACTACTACAGGTGTAATAATTATCGTCGGATAAGGCTTCTTAAACAGTCTATAGTGGTATAGCTATATATGGCGTTTTGAAGTAAATCCAAAAACTTGCTTGTCGATCGTCCAGGAAAGTGTGCACTGTCATAAACTCACATCAACGACCGTGACTCGTCACTGAAAATCATACGTTTTCACTGAGCGTATCTCTTATAGGTCAGATGAGATACCACTCGGTGGTGGCAATGATGACCGCCCAGTAGTTATCGCCTGAAAGACTTTTCAGAACGAAAGCTCTTTTCTTGTGCTGTTTGAAAACAACCCATATGAGTATTTTCTTATCTTTAAACTATTTCATTTGTTTACAGATTTTAGTAGCAAGACGTTCGGTATTTTTTATAGGGTTTTCACAAACATTCTTTCCTGGTTGCAATAATACTCTTCTACCGCTAATAATCTAATAATAAATGCTGAATAATAAATGCTGAATAATAAATGCTGAATGGTAGCATCGCTTCGGCTTAAGTAAAGGATTGGAAAAACCGGTTCATTAGAAATCACCCTCAGCAAGTCTCCGACGGGAAAACTAGTTACAGATGTTGGAAGACGTTATAGCAAAATTTCAGAGAAATACCGCTGTTTGTAGCAAATAGTGGTTACAAAATGCCTTCGCAACATCATCCATTTCGTTTGACAACACACTTCACATCATTTATTAAGCTTCCCATTTCAGAAGAATAACCCTTCTTACACATTGTTATATTCGCAGAAAGAGCTAGCAACCCAGGATGAGCTACATGTTTTAGAGGAAAACAGCAGAAACGCTACACTGCACGAGTAGCTGTAGACAATGTATATCAAAGAGGCACCCATGTCCACCAACAGAATCATATACATTATACTGAATATTATTGGAATATACGCACGAAAACCTATCATATGCAATATACCAGTGGCTCTCAAAATGTGGGTAGAGAAAACTTCTGAAGTACTATTTTTCTTATTGTATAATGACTATATTTACTTACATATTCGCCCACCCATTGCGCATTCTCCTCCTAACGTTCACAACATGTGATTTAGAAACTTCTGATTTCTGTATCAGCGTACATAGATGAATAACAAAAAATAACTTGTATTTAAGAAAGAATAATTTTAAAAGCAGTAAGTGTAACCCACTTCCTTAAAATACGGAATACAGTGATATGATGATTTGATGTATTCATATGCGTTGTTTAATGCATCAGTTTCTTCTTATAATTCATGCCCTTATAAATGTTATACACTGCGTAATTTTCCTCTCTCGGCTTCCAAGAAGTAAAGTTTATAGGAATACACCAGTCAGCATGGTATATTAACAGTTATCTTTGTTTATTTATTACTACTTCATTATTCTTATATTGTTTTCTTTCATTTTTTGGCAGAAAACTATAAGCATATGGATCACGAGGCTAAAACGTTTGAGAAACACAACATTATGTTATGACGCAGCCACTCTCTAGTCCTTGCAATGATTCACAAACTCAAGCCTTCCGGAACGGTGGATTCCTGAAATGCATGGTTCTTAAATGAATTTTCCAGTTCAATGTTAAGAACTATTCGGAGTATCAGTTACTGTAACAAGGGCGGGGACATGTTACTAATATAAAGTATGGCCACTGAAATAAAGGATAAGTGTCAGAGCACCACTGAATGTATTTGCAACAGGATCTGTAAGGGGATGTGCTTTAAGTGGGTCAGTTGTTAAAAACAAGTATAGTGTACAGAGATTCAGCTAGATTACCTTTGTCATTTCCAGAGCAATGGCTCCAGATTTTAGATACATAAAAGACAGTACTCGACATCATGGATAACTCGGAATAGCTAAGCCAATGGAGATCTGAAGTACGGAAAGAAAGGGGCGGCGTGCGTATTTCCGAGCTTCAGGACGCTCTCGTTAAATAAATGACGTACGCGATTTTCGACTTGAATCTTTGTCGTAGCTATTCTTCCCACTGGTCCGATTAAAGATGGTTTTCAGAAATACTAGTATACTTATATAAAATACTTTGAACTAAGTGAAGTATGTCCTTATCGAGAATTCGAAATGGGTAGGGTTCTCGAATTAGAATAGAGTGAATGTAATAAAATCAAATATGCCAAATATAAACAGGAAAAAAATAGAGAGAACGTTAAGCCCGTATTTCGAACTAAAACTGTCAAACGATTTAGTAAATATCTATTGGCCTTTACTTGATCTCTGTGTATCATTTTAATCTATTTGGTCTTGCCCTATCTTTATATTTTCAATTTCCAGTTGGATTCGCTTTTTCTTTCAGAAAAAGATTAGCACTAGTTAAGAAAAGTGTGATTCATCATCATAAGAATATCCGAAAGGTGTTTTTAATTTCTGTTCATTCACGATTTAGTTTGCAAATTTTCAAGGAACTGCGTATAGTATAAATTATATATGTATGCGTTTCTCTCAATCAAATATTTTTTATTATGAGTAATGATTTTATATATCTTACAGTGTCCTACACAACCGATGATCTCATATTTGGCTGGGATAATGATACTCCCTTGGCTGTAGACGACAATATAGAGCTTCCTCAACTGGATTTAGTAACAACAGAACGAGGTGATTGTACTCAAGTTTATTCAACAGGTATGAAGTAACTCTTTGTTTCACACTTTATTTATTGAGAAAAGGCTATATTGTAAAATCTGTTTCTACTTTATTAACCATTTGGCGATTGCAAGATTAAGCAAATTATTTCTTCCGAAATACGCGCGATATCTATCAGTCGTAGGTTTGTAATGCGAGCTGTGTTCGTTTCCGCTCACTGCGTTGCGTAACTGGAATGCGAGTTGATGACCCTCAAAAGGTTAATTACTATTTCAGTTAAAGTTTTCTTTTGCGTTAAGCAAAATTGCAAAATTCAAACTCTTCTTTACATTCATCTGGAAACATCTTCACGGCAGTACTTTGCAACAGTTTATAAAGAAGTCTTAAATTATTAAAATTCTGAAGTTGATTTAAGAAAAATAACGCACATAAGAATTTCTGAAGTATGCCAACTTCATAAAAAGTAAATTGGTTTTTCAAGGACACAGATTTAGTAAGTAAAACATGTTTCTCAAGGGCTTCTTAAAGACCTAAATTCTTTCTTTAGCAAATAAAATTGATTGTCAAACGTGCCTCATACACAACTGGATTATGTTAAAAATGTTTGTTTTAAGTGCCTCATGTACTATTACTTGCAGTACACCATGAGGCACTTAAAGCAAACATTTTTAATAACTGAAATCACTCTTATGTATAAGGTTTTAAGAAATCATATGTTCTTAATTAGTGGTTATTACAAGTACACTGTTGGGTATTTAAACTGCTACATCATAAAAGAATGCAGCTACCAGAAGCACATTTACTTTCCAAATTCATTATAAAAGAGGACTAAATGATTAAAATTCAGGTGATTTTGAGCTATAGAACACGCCAAAATCAGGTACTCGAGTATCCGCCTATGTGCAGTAATAGCAACTGCTACAAGGCTGTGCATGAATCAAATAGAATTTGGATAACAGCTGCCTGTCTCGCAATCCCTGCTGCTTCAATTTTACGTCGAAGTTCCTCTGACAAACTATCTGGTGGATGATGTCGTGCCATGCTTTCTGCAGTTATTGACCAGACGTTTTCATTTGGTGAGAAATGGGATGAACGTGCTTGCCAAAGCAGGAGTAGAACATTCTCTGCTTTGAGGAAACCTAGGACTGCATGGGTGACGCAGTCTTCCATTGTCCTTTTGAGAGACAGCATGGAAAAAGGGCAGGTCCACAGGTTTTTAAAGCTTGTTTATGTAACGGCGGCTAATCAAAGTACTGCATGTAAAGACTAGAATGTGTATCCAGTGACACGTCATACCATCAATCCAGGTTCTGAGCCAGTATGACGATGAAAAATGCACGTTTTGAATATTCCTTCCATCGGGCACATCTACACATAGATATGGTCATTATGATGTTGTAAGCAGAATACGCCACGCAACTGATGCGCTCATGCACATAATTGAACGTAAGCGCTGATTTCAGCGCTATAAGGTCAAGTGAAGTCAAAGCAATGGTCTCCTTGCTGACAATATACGGTGCTGCAGATGTCGTTGCATTATCCGTGCGATTAAATGGTGTTGTGCAATCCATCCAATTCCCTGACCCAGGATACTTGATTAGCTGAATGGTTCGTACAGCGATGCGGACGAGATATCTGTTATCTAGGATTGGAGGACAGGTGAGATCTTGCGCGTCGCTCTGTGAGGCGCTCCTTCAGTTTCTTCATAGCAGTCATTAGATTCTGACCAACGTAAGCAAAATTGAGTAGTACGGTAATCCGCAGTCCCAGTAGGCTGTAATTCTCTCTTGATCGGATTCTAACGTGCTGATATAAGATCTTTCACCTTACACGATTTATAGCACAAGTTCCTACACATACATATCCAAACAACCCTCCCGCATGAAAAAAAAAATAGACAAACAAGTAAACGCGATTTTTTAATGAAAAATCCACATTTCAGTCTGCGTTTTATGCAGCTACAAGGTGTCATTATTCTTGCATGTAATGTACCCATGCAATGAAATGCTAATTATCAGAGTATTCCAACTTTCATGCAAATTTTTTAAAAAGGAGAATAGGAGAATATGCTGGCTATGCGCCACCTTCATGGTGTAATAATTTTAATAGCCATTCATAATGCAATAATTTAATGACCATTAATGATGTAATAATATAATAGCCATTCATAGCGTAGTAATTAAATGGCCATTAATGGTGTAATAATATGAGCTTATTATTGATCTGAGTTAAAATACGATTTCTTGTAATGCAGGACAGTTTATAAAATTTTGCTGCTTAAGTTTCACTAGGTTTAATCTATTTAATTTCGATAAAAAGTAATCGCGTCTAGCAAATCGTACCGGAAATTTTTATTTCTCAAATGATAAATCTTTGAAGTTACTTTATTCCTAAATAATAACTAGATAAGTTGCAATATTCTATGTAATGCGTCAATTTATTTCTCATAATCCGAATTTTTTATATACATTCCTCTAAAAACATTTCGCTTGCAGGTAACTTCACATGCTTACAAGTAATTTTTACTTTGAAGAGAAGACTCGGGTATTACTTATTTCATACGTACATTCCTACATGTCTCATCGTTATTATGTCTTGGGTGTCCTTCTGGATAAAGGTAAAAAATTTATGTTCTTTAGTTTCTTGCCTCCTTTTCCCCAATTTTACAGATTTTCTTGTTGCAACAAAATTTAAATTCACTTAGCCAAAAACTCTGTCTGTATCTCCAGTACTTATATCCAAAATAAAATATTTTTCTTTCTCTCTGTAGCTGCTTGAATGCTTAATTTCGTTTCGAAATGGAAATCATTGATTTCTTCATTTATTGCTGAAGAGAAATTCTTTTTTTTTCCTCCTTAACAATTTAGAACGCTCATTTTGTATTGAAAACGTAGGCACACCGCATTGCTAAAAGATTTTAAAAAGTACTTACGAATATATAGTCTAATATAACAATAATAAAGTATTAAAGGAAAACTTGCTGGCTATGATTATTTGAATATCCAGTAATACAACAGATATTTACTTCAACCGAAACTTGAGGTTTAATGCTACTGAAACTTATAAGCAGAAAACATGAGTTAAGTAAGTTTACAGACCTTTTTTATTTGGATTTCAAAATAACAAGTACAAGAAATGGTCCTCGAAAGCGAATGTAGAAGCGTAAATCACTTTAAGACTCGTGATTTCGACTTCCGACTCCAAAATACATCAATTGTCAGTCTCCCGATTGAAACTCAGTCAAGTTTTGCAAGCTGTAACAAGCCACTAAAAGGTTAGTAATGATTAAATACACGCATTCTTACTCCCAAAACCTCGCGTTTTAGTTCATTATTTTCCTTGATGTGCTTTTCCTGGATTTAAATTTCAGGAGGTTTTCACAGATGACTCTGGTGGTTTTAAAGAGGATGTTTACACATTATTAAAACAAATATGGGGCCGTTTAAATAATGTTTAACGTGTAAAAAGTATTTTTTTAATGTTCCATCTGATAGCATTTTTCTAGACTATAGTATGCATTGTCATTTCCATGATATTAAGGCTTTTCGTAAAATTTCCAGGGGTACTGATTTCCATTTCTTTTCCACTTCTTTCCAGAATCCATCAATCATGGTGAGTTTGCCTTTAGAAATAACTTTGTTCAAGAGACTATAGGTACAAAATTCCATAGATGAAACA
>KK119383.1:39501-54511 GCA_000611955.2 Stegodyphus mimosarum
ACATTATGAATATAAACTGTGCTTTTGCACAGAGTCGAATACGAGGCCTTCGATTAACTTGTTCGATGAATGCTTTATTAAAAAAGAGCACGATGGAAGTATCTTAATTTCTTACATTTCCCCATCTAAAGGTCAATAGAGGGAAGGAGGGTTGATCCTAGTTGACGAATCTAAATCAGTGATAGATTTTCATCTAGTTCATGAATAGCGATTTCCCAATCAAGAATTGGGAAAAACGAATCCTGAAAATAACTACTCTTTTTCCCTCAATCGGATACGGAACCTTCGGATAACTGGCCTAATATGTTGACGTTTGCGTCATAAGGGTACAAGGAAAGAATCTTTTAATTCTTTACAAAACCAGGATTAGAATTCCCTAAAGATGTTCTTTTTATTCTATCGTGAAGCCTGACTTTCTAATAATTTTGGGATTTGGCGACAGAATTAGAATTCTGAAAATACTTAAGACAAAACTTTCATTTTCCTCTCGCATTCAGCAGTTTAATAAACTTTCAAGATTGTTACCTAATTATAAAGGTAATCTAAGCTTACTTTATAATATAAAGCTAACACTTTCATAGAATGCAAAATGCGTCCTTCTTCTCATTTTTACTATTCGTATTCATAATTTAAGTACTAGAGAAATATCAAACCGTTACAAATATCTCCCCGACAGCGTTTTTGTCAACTTCTAACATTAATCACAATCTGAACATGTCTAAGCCTAGTCCCCATCAACTCTGAAAGATTGCCAGAGAAAGTATAAACTATACCACTAGCAATAATGTGTGTAATTTCGCACTTGACATCGATCTAGAATTCATGGATCTGATAGCTCGACTAAAAGTGCCCCAGAAGGACTGAATAGCATCTGAATCTGGAGATTTCGAAAAACTGTTTGGATTACCTGAAATTCAGATGAATATTCTTCAAGCCGTACCTGCATTACACATGCCTGATAGGGCATCACGTTTTTCCCCAGAACTAAGCCTTTCTTTTCAAGATGCATAAAAGTCATGAAAGAGCGTAAGTGATCAGCCAACACATTCTGATAGCATACAGCATTTTAAAACTTCTCCAGATACACTAGAAAATGGGTCCAGAAAATCACAAACATATTAAGAATTCAAGGAGGATGAACCAGACTGGTAGCTTTGAATTCATGGGCAGTAGAATCAAACTGGCAGCATGATCTCATGATGTCAACACCACAACCGTATCTTGTCGTCCGCCCGCTAAAGAAGGAAACGGGATCCATTTGGCATAATCGCAAACATTTTCTCGTTGAGAACTATTTTCTAGAGGTTCAGTGCTCACTCTCCAATACCAGACAAGACACAATGCCGAATAATGCACAGCCGATGGCCCAAGAGTAAGAAGTTAGCTCCCGTAGCTATACTGCGAGTCGCAGGACAGTCTTTTCGCGGATGTTTCTTGGGATTCTGAATTCAGCCTGAATGTTAGCTGCACTATGGTTTGATTTTAACCAATCTGCAGGGTGATTCAGAACTCATGAACAAAATTTTAAGGGTGAAACAGCACAGTACAACAGACATTTTTTTGTATAAGAATGTTTAAGTGACGCGTTGTGGAACAAATACAAGATATGACATGAAAGGAAACATAAATTGCTTACTTACACCATCATTGACTAGTGCTACTTTGTTTACTATAACTGCACTTAAAATTGCATCCTCTAACAGTAATAGTACGCGTTTGACAGCGATTGGATGATTGTCTTGTGCTGTTGCTGGTAGATGGCAGTAGGTAGTTTGCCGCTTTTCAACATTATGTTGGGGAACACAACCTGTGTGACTTTGACACAACTTTTATATCTCGCGATGGAAGATTTTACGAATGCCGAAAAAGTAGACATCTACTTAATGCATAGGGCTAAAACTGCTGACGGCAGAACATCCCGATGACTGTGTCAGGAACGCTTTCCTAATAGCGAATGCAGGACTACAAATTGGTTCCCTCAACAGCAGGAAAGAAACGGAAGGACAGTGAACTGTATGACATCCAGGCATGGATACAATCTTCTTAAACCTTCCAGAAGACAGATCTGACACAATTACAACAGTTATTAGATGTCAAGAAGGTGTGAGCCGACCCCCCGTTGGGAAAGCGTTAAACGAAGTACGATTACACCCGCTCCATTTTCACGAAAAAGTTTTCAAATCGGAAAATTATTCTCTGTGTGTGGGATCCTGACAGTGGTTTTTGCAGAAGACAGAACTACAGTCAGACTTCCCAGCCCATGTGTAGATCACAGATATCATATTTTAGGGAATTTTTACATATAAAAGTATATTTTATGCGCACAGTTGACACGTGTGATTAACCTCAAATTCACACTCTGCTGGTCTCCATGCATTCCGAGAATGATTATCTGTGAGTGCGTGGGTGGGTATCGTAAATAACTTGGCCGATAACAACCTCTAACGCGAGTCGATTGGAGATGTTATGGCATCTTTTTGGAACGGTTTTTACCAGAATTGTTTCAAAATGCTTCTGTTGCTGTTCATAAGCAACTATGTTTTGATGATGGAGCACCAGCCGATATCAGCACAGATGTGTGCAGTTACCTGAATGAAATACTGAGAGAGCGATGGTTTGCCGTGGTAAACCAATCTGTAGGGCACCTCGATCGTCCGATTTATGGAGCCTCGATTACTTCTTTTGGAGACATTCGTATCTCTGTTTAAGAAAATGCAACTGACTCTGCTGAAGAGGACCTCGTTTCTTTAATATCCTTTGCGGCTGCACGTGTGCAAAGAACTCCTGCCATCTTTGAAACTGTACGCCAGCCACTCCATCGATGCTGCCAAGCATGTATTACTGTTGGTGGTGCAATTTCAAGTGATTATTGTAAATAATTCTATAAAGATGAACTTAAAAAGGATGTTGTAAACAGGCAATTTGTTTCCTTTCCTGTCTTATTTCTTGCGCTAGTGCCTCAATGTCTCACTTGAAATCATATGTTCCAGTTGTAAGGATCTTAAGTTTGACTAACGTTTATTTTATTTTAAAACTTTACTATCCTCTATTATTTTCTACTTCCGACCAGAACTAACGCGTGAATATGTTTATGCAAATTGTACTTGCTAACGCTTAAGTATTTAAGTTATGGCTTTTTGCCAAGAGCAGAGTTAGAAGGGGAGAGAGTAAGCCGTCTTGCCACGAGACTTCACGCGAGCTCGCCATCAGTTACTGTCCGCCTTTAAGGCTAGAGGTTTTAGTCCTCTTGAAAGCTAAAGACGTATTGCAGTTTTCTGCAGTTTATGTACTACATACGTAGTAATTTAAAAGGCCAGTCTTAGTGTTAGTCATCTGTGTAAAATACTAAAAGTTAGCTCTTATTTAAATTTTAGTTAGTTAGTCTTATATTTTTTTGTTCAGACCACAAGTGGTTGGTCTTTGTATCCCGAAGTGGGGAAGCGCCTGTAAAATCGTGGAAAATAAAGGGTAATTTTAACCCTTCTCATCTTGTCGTCTTTGCTACACTCCATAGAACATAGTTTGCAGTCAAACTCACTGTCTAGTCAGAACACATCATGTTCGCCAAGCAGATAAAAAGAAATACAAGTCCTGATACAGTACGAAAAAGGCATGTGGATGGCTTTCCTGAGCGCTAATATGTCCATCAGTCGTATTTCTGAAGTAGCTACTTTAGCAGTTGAGAACTCTTGCTACTTCAGAGACAGAAAGACTCGTCTAACTTTCTATGATAATGTATCTATGATTGAAGTAGCTAAGCGTTTTGCATTAATCTGCTGTTGTTGTTTATTCTGAATACCTGTATTAGCCAGAAACTAGGCTTCATAAATAACAGCGCGAGAAAATACTTGCACTTGCTATTGTCTTTGAAAAGCAATAGTCAAATTTTGATTGCGAACACCACAGAGGACGGAATTCGAAGATCTCGTAACCTTCTTCCTCCTCCCATCGACTTTCAAGAGGACTAGATCCTGATGAATTTTAAATGTCTTGTCTTTGCAAAGATATAGACACAAAAGCTCTTGTTTTACGCAGGGATCAACACCGGAGGTGCACAGGAGCAGCTTTGCTAATAATCATATCAGTTGAGGAACCTCCACATTTATTTCGTTGATTGTAATGCGCTGTTTCGATAACAGCACATTACAGATATTCACCTATTTATAGCTAATGTTTTATTTGCGCTGACAATGCAAAGATATATTCTCATCACTATAGTGTCTGCTGTTTTTTAGCATTCAAAGGTATCCAAAGTTTACTTTATTATTTTAAAGTGTTTCAAACTTAATTTTTACATAGTTAATACTTTATTTTTTAGGAAAGTATGAGGATCTACAACCTGCAGCCGAAGTTACCAGGTCTTTCACCCGCTCAAAGGCGTAGGAGAAGAGCTATAATGATTGATCGAGCGTCAAGAGTATTTTTCCCATTAAGTTTTATCATACTAAATATCTCTTATTGGGTCTACTACGTTGGTTTGCTGTAGGAAAAAGTGAATACTTGGAACAGAAGGCGTAATTTAGTCGACATTTATTTGCCCCTGTAAATGACACTGATGTGCTTCGACAGCTATATGCATGCAAAAATTTTGGATTCTCATCAGCTCCCAAAGTTAAGGAAAAAACAAACCATGAAATTATCTAGCGTTTAGAGTTTATGGATTGTGCTAATGCTAGATTTGGTTTCGAAATGTAACAGTAAGCAAAACATCAGTATTGTGTTCGTAGAAAAAATACTTCATACATGGAGAGGCAATAAAATCAGCTAAAAAATAGCAAAGCAGCTAGAAGAGTGATTGATTGAACGATAATAAATAAGCCAGCAATTTTATGCGTACTTCCTTCGCTTCATTAAATACTTTCAAAATACACAAATCACTCGTTGACATAATCAGGCAATCTGCAAATGAAATATGTAGTAATTTTCTCTGCTACCTGAACAAAAAATAATGCGAAATCTCATTTTAATCCGTTGTAAACATGCGAGACATTTAAGAATTAATAGCTTCATAAACACAGCATCGTATATAAAGGAAGTTTTATTCAAAGGTTAAATAATCACAACTGTTTACTTTTGAAATTTTTTTACGAAACTTTGATTACTATATTGCGTTTAATAATTATTTTTTATAAAGTTAAATATTTTTCTATAATGCCAGATAGCGCAGATACTACACAGAGTAAACTAACCTGAAAGCATTATCCAGTATCCGTATCTCATATAATTTTCAGCCCTCAGATGGTTTCTGAAAGCGATCAGCCCTGCAATGTTTTCAACCTTCTGAGCTAACCATCGATTGAATACCCATTTACTTATTTGAATGTTGAAATCATAATTTCTTTCAATATAATGACTCGAACATTCAAATTCATAAAGAAAAAATATATTCTGATTTGTATCTAAAATTAGGCGAAAAAGCAACCTGAGGCTGGAGCAGAGCTTTTTTTTTGCCTAACTTTAAATTTTACTGTGGCATTTTTCTCTTAAAATTAAACCAGTGTGTATTTGAATAGAATTATATGCGTTAAGTAACATCTTCTTAAGAAAACAAATGAAATATAACCCCATACGCTGAATTTATTAAAAATCGATTTACATATGTTAATTTCAACACCTTAAAAGCACCGGAGTTATTACCTACACACGGAATTGAAGTCTGTCTTTTAAAGTTTGCCTAATTATTCTGCGAATGACCTTTTCGTCTTTTGGCTTCCCAACCATTTTTACATTCAAACGGATTAAGGAAGCATAAAATGTTTCACTTGGGGAATAGCCAGAGCTTAACCTGCCCGAGGACAACTAAAGATTTTGCGCCCCCTTCTGTGTTACAAGAATGGAAAACATTTCATTCTAAAATCTGTGGCATCAATTTGGCGCCCGGGGACAAGTGTTATCCCCTAGCTACGCCACTGGGAACAAACAGCATGGAGAATATTTTGTGCATTACCTTGTTTGGCAAAAGAAATGACACTGAACTCTTTCAGCCATGTTACTATCTTTATTACGCAGTTTTCGAAATATGTTCCGATTACAAAATTACATCATCGTTCTTAAAATGACATAAGCTTTATTCAATATTCCTTACTTAAATGATGAGGCCGAGAAATGTCGATTTCGGATAAGGTACCTTAAGAAAATTCACATTCTTTGGTAATTTGTGGATGCCTTGATATAAAATCCTACATTTCCGCTGTTAGTGGAAATGATAGATTTTTATTTCCATCGCGATCCGTCGGGGGGGGGGGACTTTTTCATTTGCTGAACTTTCGGTATCAAAACTCGGAAAGATTCGAAACTTCTAGCTTTCTGAAATTTTAATACATATCTGCCAATGTTGTACAAAATTATAAGCGCAAAATACCAAATTTCTTTCTCGACTTTCTCTAGTCTTGTTTTCAGTGATTTTCTAGTTTCATAGATTTTTGCTTGCCGAAAACTGAACTTATTCTCTCCAGAAATACATGGTAGGTCATCCTTATATCTATATCCGCCATCCCTACATCCCTAATGGCGTAATATAATTGATTTTGATAGTTTTGTTGCTTAAACTACATATTATCAGTTAAACAAATATTACTGTACTGCTGAAAATTGTAAACCGAATAAATTCAATGGGTTATAGTTTCATTTATATTTATTTTATAAAGACTTTTAAATAATATAATTATAACCATTTAGTAAAAAATGCATTTTTTTATAAGAATCTGAAAATTACAATAAAGCTGTAGAATTTGGATATCATGGATATGTTAATATTACTGATTAATTAAATACGTGAATACCGACGTTGAAACACTGTTTACGATTATGATGTGAAAAATAAAACCCTTTTTAAATAATAGAATTATACCCAATTAATACGATATGCATTACAATTACACTACAGTTGTGGAATCTGGATACCATGGGCATAGTAATATTATTGATTAATTAAATATATGAATACTGAAGTGAAACACTGTGATTTCAATGCGAACTCGGTAAGTGTCAAAATTCTAGACTGAACACAGTTTTTGTCTAAATTCTCATTTATATTGGAATTTGGCGATTTTCTCTGGCTAGTTAATTCTTGAGACTCAGCCCCCCCTCACCCAAAAAAAAAAAAAAAGGCAAGATTACTGGGATGAAGATACCAATCTAAAGAAATAATTCGTGGAGCGGATTTTTTTTTTAAAGTATAGTCTATAAAAATTTGAACATCACCGTAAATATTATTTTACGCATAGTTCGAAAATTTTAAACTTCATTAAAAATTTTTGGATATATGTAAATTTCCGCATAGCATTAAAAGCGACGATGCAAATTTGGGTATCGTTCCGTTTCTACCTTTCTTTCATCAGCTTTTGTTTTTCGTTCCGCTTCAACCTCAACAAAGTTAATAGACTGACTTTTATCAGCGCAATATTTTAATTTAAAACTTTTGCAAAATTAGAACTGTATTAAAAATTAACATCTTTATTTAAGGAAATATGATAAACGATTAAATTTCAAACACATTTACTGCACTTCTACTTTCGATATTTTTCTGTCCAAATATAATCAGTTATATTTTTACTTTGTCATGTTTTCATCTAAATGAATTCAGTTTTTGCTTCTATGTAATTGAGGATCACGCTGTTTAGCGATAAATAACAGAATCGTGATAGATGAATAAAATTCATGAAAGATAAGCAATGCATGGATTTATGCTTTCCAAAACTGCATGTTTCACTTTATTTATTACATTTTCCCTAGTTTTGTGCATTTTGGGCTATTAAATTAAACGGTTATTTTCCAATACCAAATAAATAAAAATAAAAATTGTGTTTCAGTGTTCACCTTTTATTGCTTTGGTGAACATTCATGCATAAATGGTACTTCAGGCCTACGGATCTGTAAATAAAATATCACTTTTCAACTATGCAGTCACTTATACACAGAAAAAGGTACATAATAATTTTATTCTTGAGGAAAAATTTGCTTAATATTTTCGCTAAAGATAATGAAGACAGTAAGATGCACATGGTAGCCTCTCCTGGTATATAAAAAAATTGTCAACAAATTGTTCTGGTTCCCAGGACCCATCAGTTAAAAGATAAATATTGACCAAATTTATCGCACAGAAAGAAATGCAATGTAATATATCAAATTTTGAAGAATTAAGATTAACTTCTTATGCATTTGATGTTTCAATCACATATATGATGTCAGCTTCCTAGGGAGATAATTCAAAAATTTTAATCTTCTGTGGAAGTAGTTAAAGCAGATTATAATTGGTGACATGCAATTCCCAATACTTTGAAGAGGTCTTATTGTTTACAGTTACAGATAAAATCTAACTTACAAAAAATAAAGGTTAGGTTAGGTTACTTGAATATGGCAAAACACACAACGGCTATCTGTTCAAAGAGAGGGACAACTTGGTGGAGGATCTTTTACGGAAAAACTGGCTAACAGTCGCACATGGAGAAAACCATGAAAACCAATCATTGATTGAAGTATCAGTATTCGGCATTCTCAACCCCTCAGCCACCTATATGGTCCACTACAAATAAAGAACAGGATCACATTCTTGACAATTGCTTCCGCATAAGATTTCTCATTTTTATACATATTTAACATTATAGAAGGGCATTACTCATAAATGTAAGGAATTAAATCACTTAATATATTCATTTATATGTATTTCTTTGTTTTGGAAAAAAATTATAGCATAAGCTAGATAAACATAATATGTTTCTGGTATCTTCTGTGATTCTTTCCAATTACCTATCAAAATATCCATATATATCATCAACTGCAAAATTTTTTATTCTCTCTCATCAACAATGAAAATAAAATCTAATAGCAAATATAGAAGATAAATATATTCTAATATCAATAGAAGATAAAATTCTGCAGCAACATAGAGTATAGGAGTCCTTCTGTATAATTTGAATTTTATTCCAATGGTAATGTACATTTTTGATATCTTGGTATTCTTTCATTCATACTATTTTATGCTTAGAAAAGCATTACAGAAACAACCACCACAGCTTTTAAAACTGGAATTCATTTAGAGCTGAGTTTTAAATTTATTATCAACAGTATGGATTTTGTTTTATGAGTTGACAACTATATTTTATTATTATTATTATTATTTGTTTAAGAAGAAAATAAAAGTCCCTAAATATAAATCTTTTTAATTTTTAGAAAATGTTTAATGGTAAGCTCTTTTCTGAACTGCTAGACCACAATCTAAAACTCTCAGATAACAGTTAATTTCTTTAAATTATTTTCTCAGAAATATTGAACAAATGATGGTTATTGCAGACTTATTTCTTTTTCTAAAGATTTTGAGATAAATTCAATATTTTTTGACAGATAAGGTAAAAATATGAAGTCTGCAGAAGCCTGAATTTCAAGTTAGCCACTACAAAAAATCTACTCATTTATATGCTCCAAAACCTTCTGCACAAGGATGTGGACATTCAAATCACCATGCATTTTGTGATAGAAATAACTTTTTTTTAATTAGTGCCTTTGAAAAGATTCAATACCAATATCATATATTAAATTAGTTAATATATGATACACAATACAAAACTTTAATGTGACAAATATTATAATTTGATGCAAGTTGCAACAGTATAATAAGCTGCACTGCTTATAAATACTATTCATCCGAGAATTTTTCATGCTTTTAACAACTGTTTGAAATTAACGAAGAGCATACTTTAACCAAACACCTAAGGAGAGATGAACTATACATAAAATGCTCTAATTCCTTTTGTTACTTGAGAATATTCCAATGTAAAACTTGTCTGAGCAAAATCAAATGTAGTTGTACTTAAGGTCAAACAAGACTTAACTTTGGCAAGAGAATAATCTGATATTAGAATTTACAAATATTAAATATTTCTTGAAAAACAAAGTCAAACATAAATTTCCATAAACATATTATTATTAGTTCATAAAAAATCAGTATCCACAATACATCAAATGTTGATCCAAACCCATAATTATATTTACACAGTATAACACAGTCGAACCTACTTAAAATATTTTAATTCTAGTCCCATTTCTCCCCTGTCCAGCAAACGCAACTTTTAATGCACAATTAAGTTCATACTAAAATGTTTTTCTGAATAAGAAATTATCATCTCTTTTAGTGTAGTTTTTTCTACCTTTGAAATTCTAATCCATTTAAGAAATTTGAAGCATTTTTTCAAAACTCTTGAAATGACCTAGTCCTACAGAAGGAACTTAACGCTTAATGCTAAGAAGGAACTTAACGCAGAATATGAACTTAACGCTTCTCTCAGTTGCTGTATACCAAGAATAATGAAAATATAATGACACAGTGCATTTTCTATAATCATCAGATTCAATTAAGAAAATATGTATGCAAAATTATTTTAATATCAGAGGACAAAGAAGAAACTGATATTAGAGAAAGTTGTCAAATGATACTAAAATGAATGAAGATTTTAAAATTCTGCATAACTCTTTAATGACAACTGTTCTCAGCCTGTTAATCAGCATAATAAAATGGCTGATTTTAGCTCAAAATAAAAATTTCTCCCCCACAGCCTGATTATCTGCTATATCTATTACATAATAACCATAATGGTAACAGCTTTGATCATAAAAGGACATAGCCATAAATAGGTAATTTATAACTCATTAGTTTTAAATAGTTTAATTGAAACCAACAGGCTAACTTTGGACAGTTGAAAGAAAACAACTTGCGATGCTTCAGTAAGTTCCAACAACTTGCATGATAGACTTAACAGTATATACGATCACCAATAAATTAAGTTTACAGATACAGATAAAAATGTTTTTAAATGTAGTAAAAGTTAAAAATCTACCTATAATACTTACGGAGAAGACTGTACTGAAAAAGAATAAAGAAAATACTGCTTCAGCACTTCCTTCAAAATAAATCCATAAAATACATTTCATTAAACTTTTTAACTTTATTACTACCATTATTTATGTAACATATTACTACTGTTATACACATAATGTATGAATCATAAATTTTAAACTTCCTAATTTTCGTAAGCGAGCTGAATTCTTATAATTTTCGATAATCAAACAACAAAAATTCCACGCTTCCGCCCCCACTAAATTTTCATTTCATAATGCAAAGAAATCTGATTTAATTCAAATGAGTACTATCTATCAAAATGGTCTTAAGCAGGTTCGGCTGCATATCTATCTATCTATCTATATATATATATACATACACAGACACAAAGAGGTATCTATTGTAAACATATAGGTACATATTCAGTTCAGAGTTAAACAAGTTAATAGTATGGAAGCAATATTTAACAGTCATATTATTAACAAGATTTAAAGTGATAAATCTGATAAACAGAAAATATTTACAAAATGTTGATATTAATTCATGGGAATACTATCTTTGGTTTTCAGGGGGAAAAAAAAAAGAAGAGTAATTAGAAAATTAATTATTAAAGAATGTCCCAAATAGAATGCATTGCAACATTTCTTAAATGTTCAGAATTATCAATGTGGGAAAGGTATGTAACAAATAAAAACAGTACCATAAACCAAGGTATGCATTTCATAATGCAAAAGATATTTTATAGAAAGGCCTACATATTAAAGACACTTTTTTTAAACATGATATAGATGGCTTTGTTCGCTATCCTGCAGCAGATTATTATTATCTTCAGAACAAAAAAATCGTATTTTCTACATCTATATAAAAGAATGCACATTTAAAAAAAGTCACTTTGTTTTTACAGCTTGCTTATTTATCAGCATCACAGATCCATTTGCAATATATCGTTATAAAGTACACATTTAAACTATGGAATGTAACATAAAACATCATGTACTGATATTAATAATTCTAGCATGTATATTTAAGAGGCTACAAATGTATATTTAGCAGGCAAACTTAATTTCTCTTCTAATACAAAATGAAAAAGGTCTTACATACAATAATTACACTGAAATATTTTGAACTACTAAAAAATACTCTTGTTCTTACATAACTTTATGATAATTTGAAAATATAATAAAAGGAAATTCGATTTTTCCTCAGCGTAAGAATATAACATACAATAAACAGTTGATCCTGAGGCATATGTGTTTTTGCACACAAGTGAGGAATGTGACCACTCACACAGCTTACATGGAGAGGAAAAAAAAAACAAAAAAAAACAGAAGCTTTATGAACAAACTGAAACTCAGATCTACGAAAGGCTATACAATATGCCTACATTTTATGTCAGCTTGGTTGAAGACCCGTTTCACTAAACCTTCTGTACAGAACATAATGATAGCAATGGGTACAAGAAGATTAACTGAAGCATAAAAGAATAAAATATCGCAAATATATAAAAAATATTTAAGTACAATCATAACAAGTATGAGTAAAGTCATACTTTAAAAAATGTTTACTTACTTTTTTTAAACCTGAAAGCTCAAAAAAAGGGGGGGGGAAAAAAAGGGGCCTTGCACTGTAAATACAAGTATTTTACAAGTATACAAGCACATACTACTAAATTTTATATTCCACTCAAATTTACATATAGAATTTACTAATGCTTCCCTTTTTAAACAAATAAAAAAATTAATTGCTTGAAAAGATAACTTCAATTGCTTACTCACAAAATAAAATAAATTCTGAATATATATTTTATAAGTTCCCCAAGTAAATATTATATTAAAGGCTTCATTTCTTACTTTCAATGTTTTCTCTTTTCCATCACTCAAAAAAGTGTGTTTTGCACTATGCAATTCTATTAAAGAGTTAGTTACAAGAATTTAAAACATTGCCCCAAAATATTTTTTATTGTCCTATAAACTAAGGTAAATGACAGGTTTTGTGGCTCCACCTACAGACAGGTAAACATAAAAGTTTTAAGGGAAGCCTCAACAAACGCAACTTTTGCTATTTGACACCAAACAACCATATCCTGTCAGGAAAATTTTGTTGCATTTCTCCTTTCCAGTTTTTTATACAACTGCCACATTATCATTTTATTTCATAAAATATATTAGAAAGCTTTTTAAAAAATAAAAGAAACAGAATCCACAAACAGATTTTTAAAATTAATTAATCAAGCATGTGTGATGCCTTAATAAATTACACTTAGCTATATCTGAATCACTTGAGATACTTTTATCTTACAGAAAATATTGAAACTGTAAAAAGATCTTTTTCATAAATGATACCTAAATATCTAAGATACACCACAAGAAAGTGTTTATATAATGTCACAGAAGTTTTGATGTGAATAAAAAACTGAAAAAACATCAGTGATTTCAAAAATTTGATTAAAACGTTTTAACCATGTGTTAAAGAACATGGGTCAACTATTTATCATGGAAGTATTAAGAATAAAAACATTACTGTAGTTGGATCATAAAACGTGTTACAGGAACTATAACCCAATATTTTATTATAAAAAGCTGTAGCACAAAATTAATGAAATCTAAGCATCATAAAAAAATTCTCTTAAACAGAAACATAATTACTCTCTCTACATATATACAATCAACTTGTGAGGAAAATAGGGGAATGAAATGCTTTAGCTGAATTAAACAGTTTTCTAATTACATTATGCTTCAGTCTTACCATATAAAATAAACAAGAACTTAAAAAGCTCCAAACATTTATTAACTTATGATAAGAATGGGGTATACATTAAGTAATAAATTAACTGAGTAAATGGGTTTCCATCTTCTCTAAGATGCAGTTAATTATCACAAGTGTGTTTATTGCTTATAAAATACTTTAGTCCAAAGCTTAACAAATAGTTTAGAGAACATATTCGCATTTTAAGTATTGAATTTATACAGTAAATGTACACATTGATATTGCACTCAAAGGTTACTGGCTGAGGAACTTGCACACAGTGTTGAACTGTTGAAATGGACCCACTCAAGGTCAGCACACATTTCAAGTGTTAAAGAGATATTGCTTTCATTTCTTTTCAGAATGAAGTATAGATAAAATTGTTCAATACACTTCCTAAAAAAAAATAGAAGTTTTTCATCATTTTCGGTCCCACGTGAAAAATTATGTTTGGTTTGTACAAAGACACATGGTAGAAATTTATTTTTGTATGCATATACACTAAATGTTATCCACATTTATACGCTTAAATTTTTAGGGGTAAAAAAAAATTAAATATCTACAATAAAGTACATTTCTTGCTTAGCAAATCTGAAATAATCAAATCCAGTTTATTAATTAAATAAATCTTTATTAAAGAAATATTTAATTAATAAAATCTTTATTAATTAAATATTTCTTTTCTTTACGTTTTTTCGTCAACCCAATGGCCCTCGTAAAGTAATGAAGTCACCGGATCTAAAATATAACTTTTTAAGCATCAAAACATTTCTTAGTATTCACTCTCCTTTGCCTTTTAAATGTTCAGCATTTCTTCTCATTACATTAATAGAAACAGTTGTTAACTAAAATTATGGGCTTGCTATATTTAAATGTTCACCAGTTATAAAAAATACTGTACTACTGGAAGTTTTCACACGGTTGAAATTTAGACATATGTAAGGTGAAATAAAATAGCTTAATCTTTATTATATATCACTTTCTTGGTAAGTCCATTTCATAACATTTCTGCAAATAGTTGCTAGTAGGAACTGTTTCAGATTAATGTATTAGAAACAGCACACCATTTCAACATTACTTTTTTACAACAAAAAACTCACACATCACTACATAAAAATTGTTCTACTTTTCTGTTAAAGTATGGACGGGAGGCTTTATGATATATATATATATAAAAAAAACCTTTTCCAGCAGGGACAAACAAAAGGTCTACATAAATAAATTCATATTTTACATAAGTCAACAGTTGAAAAATTCAGATTTGAAATAATGAAAAACTATAGGAATGTCAGAAATAAACGTAACTACACAAATTTAAAACTGGGTTTTCACCACAATACATTAGATGGCATAAAAGAAAAATTGTTGAAATACAAAATATAAAATTTCTATTATTTTAACATAAAAAGTAATAATAATTAAAAACCATAA
>KK119383.1:54623-85213 GCA_000611955.2 Stegodyphus mimosarum
TAAATCCTAATATTTTTAATTAAAAAATTTACAGATTTTTTTTCAAAATATTTTTTCACATTACACAATACATTGACTATAGTTACTACCATACTCATGTACCATACTACTACCATAATCAATTATTTTTGTTAAAAATAATAAATGAATTTCAAAATTTCTGCATGATGTAAAGCTCATGCATTAAAAATTATTTGTAGATAAAAAAAAAGATGAACAATTAAAATCACATTTTACTGCTACACATACAGCCCTTATGAGTTTACATGCACTTGTATGGAAATGAGATAGCTATATTCATACACTGTACATAATAATACATAATTAAATAATTTAATTAATTGAATCATTAACCCCTTACTCGTCGCGGCCGTGTCTAATACGAGCAATCAATACGAATAAATTTTGTCGTGCCCGTATCTCACACGGGCTCTGCTTTTGCAATAAGAAGTCGAGGCAATACCAATTTTTATCATACCCGTATCAATTATATTCTCACAGACAGTTCACAGATGGCTGCACAGTACTTGTAAGTTAATTAGATAACAGTAGTATGTAGATTCAGAATATTTCTTCCATTAAGACTATATTTTGAAAAGATGCAGTTTTAGTGCTCATCGCTTTTTCATGTTTGCAAAATGAGTAGTTTAAGTGAACATGAGGATTTAAGTCTTGAAGAATTGGGAAGCGATTCAGAAGACAGTTATTTATCAGATGCTTTTGATTCTGAAGTATCAGATTCGGAAAACAGTGACAATCCCACGCAACTTTTACCAGGGTGCCAATGGAACCAAATTATGCCGGACGTCCCTGATATTCGTCCTCCAAGTTTTCAGTTCATATTATTGCCTAAAGTTAACATTTCATTTTCAAGCCAGTGCAGGCGTTTTACAATATTATGAACATTTTATAAATGATGAAACAGTAGATATAATTGTAAAAGAGACTAATCAATATGCTGAGCAATCAGGTAATGTTGCTGGTAAAAGGAAACTGAAAGGTAAAAGAGAATGGAAACCTGTATCGGCACATGAAATGCATTTGTTCCTTGAGATTTCAGTTTTAGAAGGTGTTATAAAAAAACTTGAAGAAAGCATGTATTCGACTAAGAACGCATCAATAGAAACTCCTTTTTTCCGTACGATTATGTTATATAATCGATACTGTGAAATAAAAAAATACTTGCATTTTGTGAGCAATGAAGCTTATAACCCAGAAAATCATCCTAACACCAAACTCTACAAAATTTGGCCTATCTGCGAGCATCTGAATAAAGTATATGAAAACACAATTACTCCAGAAAGAGATATTACCAGAGATGAAATGCTGATGTTGTACAAAGGACATTTATCCTGGCACCAATACATACCCTTGAAAAAAGTAAAATTTTGTATTAAAAAAAATGTGCTAAGTGATTCTAGTTCTGGTTATATTTGGTCATTTATCATATATACTGAGAAAGGTACTTTGTTTCATCCTAAATTCCGATCGCTCTCGTTACCTTCACAAGTTGTTATGACTCTGATAATGCCATTATTGAAACAAGGCTACTGCATCACCTTAGATAATTATTATACTTCACCAGAATTATGTGATATCCTTTTGACTTATCAAACAGATGTGGTTGGAACTGTTAGACAAAACAAAAGGATTTACCTCTAGCATTGAAAAATAAAAAATTAAAAACTGACGAAGTTATATCATTTAGACGTGGTAAAATCCTTGTTCTCAAACGGAAGGACAAAAAGGACGTAACAATGTTATCTTTTCATGATTCTGAAACTGTTGAAGTAATGACGCACAGTAAAACACTGAAAACAAAACCAAAGGTAATAACTGACTACGATAAAACAATGGGAGGTGTGGATCTTGTAGAGCAATACCTTTCTAGTTATCAAGTAGCTAGAAACGGTGGGAAAAAATAGTCTTTCACCTTTTACACCAAGCCGTTTTCAACGCTTTTCAAGTTTATAAAAAAGTAGGTGGAAATATGTCACATTTAAAGTTTAGACTGGATTTAATCGATGAAATAATTGACAAATATCTCACTTTTATCAATTTTTCAAGACAAAGTCGTCCATCAAATCGTTTATCTGAACGACATTTTTTGGAACCTATACCACTTACGGAAAAAAAAAAGAAAACCCTTCAAGAGAATCTAAAGTGTGTTGATTAAAGAAGAATGCAAATGGAAAACGAATTAGGAGAGAAACGAGGTATTATTGTAAAGATTGCAATGTAGGACTGTGCATACCATGTTTCAAACTTACCATACCCAGAAAAATTATTAAATTTTTGAAAGCTATTATTGATATTGAATAAAAGCATTACTGTTTGGAGATAATAGTGTGTTTTCTCACTCCAAAATTTACATATAATCTTAAAGGCCTGCATTGAAGCTTTTCTGCCTAGCTCGGGTGTAAGAGGAAAGCCAAATATAAAGTAAAATAAGGTAAGTTAATAAAAAATTTTATATGTTTAAAAAACTGTTAAATTTAACGAAAAATAGTTTTTTATCTAAATTTATTTAAAATTTCATAAACATTAAAAAACATTAATTAAAAAAATTGATGATTTTTGAATAAATTTTGTCAAAATATTGCGACAAGTAAGGGGTTATGGCGAAGGGACAAGCTGCAATTCAATACATCACAATTTATAAATATGCTAAGACATTTTTAAGTAACTTCAAAAATCCAAACCCCCCTGCAAAAAAGAAGAAAACAATTTCTACAATAATACATAAATATATATGAACTTCACAACTAATATAAAAGATGTAAGACTTAGTTCTTGTTTCTATTAAGGTATAAACAATATACATAAAGCTTTTCATATCATACTAAACTATTTTATCAATCTGACAAACTTTCAATTAAAACAGATGTCTCATACGATGTGTCACTGGCATTAGAAGAAACATCTTTGGTAGGTGATAAACGATCCACTGAAGAATCAACCATAATTGTGGAATTTTCTCCTAGTAAAGTGCAAAGCTCTCTCAATCTCCTCTCCATTTGAGGAACACCAGTTAAAGATGCTTCAAGCTTTTCTTTTTCATCCCGCAAAGAAAGCCTGGTATTTGTATCCAAAGGTTCAAGACTCCATCCACCTTCACCATTAAATTGCAAAAGATGAGTGTGAAATTTCCTGTAAAAGAGAAGACATTGCAATTAAAATATAATAGAGGATTTGTAATGCACATTCACTACAGATGCAAAATATAAAATGCAGATAACTATTACAAAATATGACTCAGAAATATCTAGAAATAAGAGAAAAATAGTACAGAAATGTAATACACAAAATATACAGCAAAATTGCAGTTTGCCTCCACTGCACTGCAAATAAATTTTCATCTTGCTTTTTATAAATATAATTACCCTTGTTATATTAAAAAAGTAATTATTTTAGTAAATATAGATATATAATAGAACACACTAAACCTGAAATGACAAACTTTTCTCCTTTACAACAGTTATAAAAACCAGCTAATATAAACCTTTCCTATATATAACTGAGCAATTGCTGAAGTCATTAATATAGAAGTGTAGAATCTTGGAAAAATACTACTGCATACTGGAACAGAAAATATTTCCTCCCCCAAACCCTTCAATATATTTACAACATATACTAAAAATATAGCTTTATATTATAAATTCCACTGCACATCAAAAGACCACTAAAGTTCTTAAAAAATTTCATATTATAAACAGTAATTAAAACTTATAAGTTAACAATTACAAAATAAATAAATAAATAAAATTAAATCAATATAAAATAAAATGAGGGAATACTTACCAAAGTGATGGTCTGTGGGTTATGGTCAAAAGAGAGATTCCATTGTCCTTAGCTGCCTGATATATTTGGCTTTCAACATCTATTGAAACAGCACTAGTGCATTCATCCAGTAGTGCAAACTGAGGCCTAATAATGTGAACAAAACAAAAATCTTTACATTACGAAAATATAGGGTTACTAGAAATAAAATCTATTTAAATATGGATTTAAAAGCTTGAACACTCAATGATGAACAGGGCATAAGAAAAATGCTGAAGTTAAGTATTCACTAATGTCGAACGTTCTAAAGGTAGTTTTAATTACAGTTAATAACTATCACACATTCTGAAAATCATTAGAGTATTCCTACACACGGTGCAATTACTAGACAGAGCAAAATACTAAAATGACATTAATTTTCATCCATATTTCAGCAAGAATGCCTATATTAGAACTTGTAACTGCCACAGAAAACATGATCCTCAGTCTTTTACTGTAAATGAGTGTTTCTACAATCGCAAAAGAAATGCAAAAACAAATGGTCATAACATTATTAACGCTAAGGAGTAGATTTAACCCACCATACGGGATCTAATTCACCATTTACGATTTTGAAGTTATGAATTATTGAAACAATGAGCATGCACTTTTAGCATTTTCAGAACCGAACATGTAATATCTGTTCCCGCATTAATACGAATTCAAGGCACTGTATCTTAATTCTCCTTGAGTTTAGCTAATATATTCATTTGTAAAATATTGTTAAGCATAAGACTGGAAAAAGTGAATGGGACACCAGAATTTCACTCTCGGTGTACAGATTGAGTCCCACTGCATTAGCTGTAAAGTTTTGGCCCATTTTTGATGGAGAACATTCAAATAGACAGATTAAAAGGTCTGCCATAAAAATGCAAGAACAACTGG
Source organism: Stegodyphus mimosarum (assembly GCA_000611955.2). Taxonomy (NCBI): domain Eukaryota; kingdom Metazoa; phylum Arthropoda; class Arachnida; order Araneae; family Eresidae; genus Stegodyphus; species Stegodyphus mimosarum. The sequence goes on from KK119383.1 coordinate 59,328, forward strand.
TCATAGCATTGTCAGTGTTAAGACACTGATCTAACCCACCATGCCAAAAAGAAAAATACAACGCATTTTGCACAAGTGTTGAGATATGAGTACATACTTCTCAATCTTGAAAATAATCCATTTGGAATCTTCCCATATCTTTGAATATACGAAACAAAATGTTCCATTACTTCTAGATCTACATATTTTTTAAAAGTTATACAGAAAAGTATCATCAGAAAAAAAAATGCAAGAAGAAACAGTTATAGCATTACCAAGGTTATGCTGAAAGAGCAACCTTAAAACACATTTTGTACAGCTGTTGTAAAATAAGATGGTACTTCTTGATGAAAAATGATCTAGTTGGAACCTAGCACGTCTTCAAATAGATGAAACAAAAAAGTTCCATTACCTGCTTGCTATACACCATCCATCAAACCACGCCAAATGGTGATCTTGGAAGGCCATTTAATGTGCTAATAGTTTTGGAATACAATTTTTAGCCTACAGTAAGTACTCGATCATAAGGACAAATTATACAAGATTTGCCCACAGACCCATTAAGTACAAATACGCATAAAAATTAAATAGTTACAATATTATAATTTATTACATAGATTAAACTTCATAAACCAAAAATAAAATAAGTACTACTATATTAAAACAGTCAATTATCCTCATCCAATCCTGCTCATATGCAGCAGCTGTAATAACTTATATACAAGCCAATAAAGAATATAATTTCATCTAAAGCCAGGCAGTGACTTATGATACTCAATCCATTATTGCATTTCTACAGCAGACTCACAGAAAATAGCCCTCTTCACACAGAAAAAACAAACTCTTCATGTATAAAAAATAAAAGCATTTGATTTTCTGTTCAGAATATGAGCATGTTCATTTCATTCCAACTTGAGATCAAACACCACAGCAAGTTTGTAAATAGAGACATAAACAAGATTTATACACATACCTTTTTCAAAATATGACTTACTGTGCATTAAGGTTGCACTGCAACTTCAGTAAACATTTATGTTTTCTAGCATAATGATATCAGTCTATTTGTTAATATTGAAAATTTTATTCATTTAGCACATTTTTCTGGTATTTTTATGTTTACTGACTGTGCATCTAAGTAACCTTTATTTTTCTTTTTTAAATTTTTACAATAGCTTAAGGTGAACAGGAGATATAGCTAGTTGACATCTACTTGGCTTTCATGATGTTTTGGAAGTTTACTGAATAAACATTTTCAAAACACTATGACTGATTTTGCCAAAAAGTTCTGGTGGTGCTTTCTCTCTCTTTTGTCTATGATATAAGCTGGAGGCTGTGAGGAGCCATCATTAGTTGTAACTTTGTCAGCTAGACTCAAATGCTATTGAGTTTCAATACCGAGAAATTTTAATGTTTGAGTGAGTAAGCAAATCAGCACTTCTATTGGATGTTTAGGCTTTTGAAGTTTTGAATTACTGAAACAATTATTGTGAATTTTTAGCATTTTTGGAACCAAACACGCAATACCTGTTTCTGCATTAATACGAATGCATTGCATTGCCTCAATTCTCTGAGCTATTTTTAGCTAATAGCTTCATTTGTAAACTAATGTTACAACACAAGACAGGAAAAGTGGATGGGACAGCAGAAGTTCACCACCCTGGCTGTACAAGTGTAGTCCCACTACACAAACTGTAAAGCTTTGCCGCCACTTTTGAAGGAGAACATTCAAACGGACAGGTTGAAGGGTCTCTCACATCCATTTCTCCTACACCTTTGAAAGGGCATTCAGCTCATTAGTATTTTAAGTGTCCTCATGGTAAACAGACATTATACCCTTACAAACATTCATGTCTTCTGTAGAATTTGATCCTAGGGTTTAAAGCTGCAGCAAAGGTTCAGATTTTCAAATAATCATAATTCTATTTAGATCTTCGTGAACCAGAGAAATGTAACAATATGTTTAGTTTCTCCATTTAGGAAATAGATTAAAACAAGTCTCAAACTGCAAGGCTACCATGTTACATATAATTTCTATGCACATGGAACGTTCCACAAATGGGATGTTTGAAAAATAGTATATTTACTCACATAACTTTAACGTACATACAATTTATAAGCCCATAATCCAGTTACAGCATTTCTGAATTCAATGGTGTGTGAAACATACATTGTTTTAGGTTGATTCGGATAATTGTACAGTGCATTCAAAAACGATTGATTCAAACGGATTCTAATTATGACAAATTTCCAGCTACTACATTAGGTTTCTCAGAAGAAATGTTATCTTTGCCTATGGGGTAAGGAAAGTGTGGCAGATGTCCTACATTACATTCTTGATTGCCCATGCACATCAGCCTCTAGGTTCAAGCACATTCCGAATTCCATGAACATTCCACTCACTATATTTTTTACCAACTTATAATACATAGGCATAGCAGACATCCATCACATCCAAATCATAGAGTCAGTGGCTGAAGAGTAATGTAACAGGCAACAAGACTGTAAAAGATTACATTAGCTGCATCTTATGAACTTGTAAATATTGTATGTAGTATTTATTAACATAGGATCAGAAAATTACTAACACTAGGTACAATCTGCCTGCACTATAAGAATGGAAGATAACAACCATTAAAGTCCAAAGACAATTTAGTAGTGTGTAACCATATTGATTGCCAATCATTTCATTTCACATAAATACACCACTCTTTATAGACGGATTACTAGTTTGAAGTTCAGTAACACCAATAGATATCTAACATAGCATATATGCTCCAAAACAAAGGAAAAAGTGCTTTAAGATTTTTATTATTGGCCTGAAATATTTATTTTGATTCAATCCATGACATAATTTTTATAAAATTTTGAAATGATTTTTAGAGCATCTAAAGTTTTATTATTAGATTAAAGCCTAGTTTTTGACATTTTGTTCATGCTAAAAATATAAATTAATATTTGAAAAAAGTTATTAAAAACCAAAATTTAACATGTTTCATAGACATCCTATATCCACATCTAAAAATAACTTACTTGTGATAGAACAATCTGGCCATACCCATTCTTTGCTTTTCCCCACCAGAAAGTACATCTTTCCAATCTCTTTTAGTATCCCAACCTTTAACAATGAAAACAAGAATTATAGATGAGAAAATTATCTTCTTAGATTAATTTGACACAGCCTTAAAATTTACTTCCAAAATAAAATTCTTTGCCTGAAAAGGTTTAATTAAAGTTTCAGAAAGAATAAAAATACTACTATGAAATATTTCCCTACCACAAGCTAGGAACTTGACAGGGCATTCATTGGCAGAATTCACAATCCTTCATCTCAGCCCTTAGAAAGTTATTCAGATACACCATGATATTGCAGCAAAGAGAGGAAGAGAATAAAAAGCGCATGCTTTGCATAGCATACAAACCACAGCACATTAATGTTAAAATTGGCTCTGTTCATCATTAAAGGGCATCTTTGAATGAAGTCATGAAAAAACACTACATAAATTTGAAATTGATATGTTCCCTCTATTGTGCCTTATATAGCTGGAAAGAACTCAAACCATTTTAATGCATCTCTATTTGCATGTTAAAACTTTTTGAACTCCTCTTCCCAACTACACAAACCACAATACAATAAACACATTGACTTCAGATATATATGCCACTCTTTTTCATCACTTTTTTATGAAAAACCTTCATATCTACAAGGCAAAGCAGTATAACCTCAAAGTTCAATTCTATATTAAACAGGTGGAAATACTGTTAAAATATACAATCTAAAGCATGTCAGATGTTACTCTGAGCTGGCAAGGAACATGGTAAATCTTAATTTGATCATTTAAAATTAATTTTCCTGCAGAATTCAATACAAAGTAAATATGACTGTTTACTTAAAATCAAGCAAAAACAGCAATCTAAATTTTGGCATATATTTTAAATAAAACTTTATTATAGATTGCAAAAGCAACCAGAAACAGGTCATTGTTCTTCAGGAACAAAGCATTTTACAGAACTGTTTGCTCCTGAAGAAGAGGGACCTGAATCTGATCACTTTCGAAATTGATACAGATTTATTCAAAATCTAAGTCAAAATTTAGGTTGCTGGTTTGCTTAATTTCAAGTTCTGTATTGGTGTGTTTCTCTTCCTTTTTGAAACCTGTTAGTGTTTTAAACTTGCTCAGCCATGGCAGTGCAATTCTTTTTATTGATACTTATATTTGTGTTATAACACAGGCATATCACATACTGCAGTTAACATACCATCTGAATGATATTAGTTGAATGATACATGCCACTAGCAGGATCAGCACAGTAATATAGTAATACACTGCTCAAAACAATTATGGGATATTATGACTTTGGGTATAAACTGTGGATGAGGAAATGTTTTGGTTACTAATGTGATGAGAAAAGAAAAACAAGTAATGGACAAGGGATAATTAAATTTTATTGACAATATTTGTCAGTAAACAAAAAATGCATAATTTGTGCATATTATACAAACAAACAAAAAATACGATTTCTTGGAAATAAATGAGTTTCAATAAAGGGTTTGTTTTCCCCTGACCGAAAGCAATGCTGCACACCTATGAGGTATTGAATAAATGAGGTTATCATTGAGGGACTGGGGTATGCTCTCGCACTTCTGCAGAAGAGAGCTTTCAAACTGCTGAATTGTTTCTGGGGGTGACACGTGACTAGCAACCCTTCTTAATAGAATGTCCTAAGCATGTTCTATTTGGTTCATACCTGGGAACCCTAGCACAATGTGGCATGGCGTTATCCTGTGTGAGAATTAATTGATCCCAGATTGCTGCAGCGTAAAGGACCACAATAGGCCTGACGATATTATCCCTAAATCAGAGCCGATAGTACTCCATTCCTGATAAAGTACAAGTCTGTGCACAGATAGAAACACTGGCCCAGACCATCACTCCACCTCCGTGAAATTTGACACTTTCATATACAAATGCTTCTCTTCAGATACGAACTCACCTATTATCAGGTTGTACACTAAAGCAGGATTCGTATGTGAACAGCATGTTGCTCCACTCATCTGTTCCTCGTCTGAAATGCTACTGCACCCACTTTTTGTGGGCATCATGGTGATCCTGCATCAACAAAACACAAACCATAGGTCTGCAAACAAACCCACATGGTGTAGTCAGTTTCAAACATTTTGAGTAGAAACTCTGGTACTAGTAGCCCTATAAAGGTGCTGTTGCAAAAAAATGGCATTTATAGTGCAGTTTCTTCTAGCCAATAGTGTTACATACGATCCTTATTTTATGTTGTTGCAAGTGTACAACCTTGTCCTGAACTTCGGCAAACATTTCCGGTTTCTCCAAACTGATTCCACAGTCTGGAAATGAAACTTTGAGAAACTCCTATCACTTCTGCTAAAACGGATTACGCCTGACCCACCTCTAAACGACCAATGCCCCCCCCCAAGCTACCGATTCCGCCAACTCACATTCCTGACACACAGTGTTCATTGTTATAAAACATTCAATACACGTCAATTGTTTTTGATCTCCTACAGAAGGAATACTGCAGGCCACTTTTTACTCCGTATCTGAAACAAGCAGTTTTTGATGTCACAAAAAATTTGCATATTCCTAACTTTATAAATGTTATAAATTTTCCTTTTCCATTTTTCTTCAAAAAGTTGTTGATTATATGGTTATTCATATATCCCCTCACTGTTTCCACAATATCCCCCTCACTGTTTTGTGCAGTGTATTTAGTCTAATGCCTACAGTATTAAGTAAATGGCTTTTCTGAGTATCTTCTGGCACAAAAACCAATGAAATGATAATGTACCAAGAAGTTTCGATACGCCTCAGTATCAAAAGAAATTATTTTGCATAAAATAGCCTTTTTTCTTGCTAAAAGAACTCACATTCCCTTTCTTCAGCAGAATAACTTACTGAAGAGGACAGGCTACAACTGTTTGCCTTGCACATACATTTAGCCTTTCCAAAATCTAGAGTATTAAAATCAAATCACCAAATGGATACTAAATTTCGTCAGTCCAAATATGAATACATTTTTTATACCTAAAGACATGTAAAATACTTGATTACATACTGGGTGACCAAAAACTTCGTTAACATTTGAAAATTCAATAATTCACAGAATAATTTAGTTACAGAGGTAAAAAACAAACTGATACACATACTTGAAATGACAAGGGGTTTTATTGACAAGAGGGGAGGGCCAACATATGGCACTGGGCAGCAAAATGTCACCGACGCTGCATGAGAATCGTGTATGAAACGAGCTATAGTGAGAAAGGGAATTGGTCTCTTTATGACTTAGTTACTTTTCTATCCTTGCCTCCAGGTGTTGGTAATGGTGTGATGTGGATTTATGACATCAACCGTGATTGGACACATTTTCTTTGAGGAAATTCGTCGTTCTGCTATTCAAACTGTCACTGTGATGGTTGCGAGGCATGCTGATATGTTACAGAATCACATCATCCCTTGTCTGACTGATAAAACACCTATTGAAAGGTATGACTTATATGCAGGATGGTGCTCCACCCAATACTGCTACACATATGAAAGATCTCTTGGACACATCGTTTTCCGTTATGCTTGGCCTCTCAGGTCCCCAGATTTAAATCTGTGTGATTATTAATCATGGAGTTACTTGAAATCACAAGTCTACCAAAATCATCCCACCTAATCAGGGATGCTAAAAGACAACATCTGACAGCAACTTCTCACCTTACCTACAGATATGCTGTACAGTGCTATTCACAACATTGTCCTTCGACTACAGGTATTGTTGATGAATGATGGCTGACATGATGAACATTTATTGTAAAGAACATAGCCTTTGCTAAAAATCACTTGTTATGCTAATTATTGCTTCTGTTATCATATAAAGTGCCATTGGTTTGCCAATTTAAGCTTTTTTTTTTTTTGCTTTCAAGAAAACCCTACGACATTTCAAGCATGTGTGTAAGTTTTTACCACTCTACCTAAATTATTCAGTGAATTATTGAATTTTGAAATGTTAATGGACTTTTGGGTCACCTAGTAGTTTAAAATTAAATCGAAAATGTTTTTCACAACAAATCGCTTTTAAGCCATGACATCATGCCGATGGAATATCTAAGCTACTGCCACAACATTTTTACAATATAAATTCATTTGAGACAGAATGAGCAGTTTATACTGAAGCATTCCTTACGAGAAATAAAGCAAATAAATTGCTTCTAATAAATTCATCAATATAGTAACAGTAATTTATATGCAGTTAAATTATTACATACACTGGTGTGCAAAATTTAAGGATGAGACGGGTTCCAAATGTCATGTTATATAGAAGTGTCCTGCATTGACCAAAATTATATAATAAGATCTCGAAGATGTGAAAATATCGCACAAGTGACCAAAGCCACCCAAACAACGGATAAAAAAAGATAAAAAGGCAATTTATTAAAAAGAACTCGAGCACAACTGGAGAGAAGACAGAAATTCCATGTGACAAATGCCTAACAAAAAAATCAGTCTTAAATAGGGGATATGATCCTTCAGACTGCAAAGCAGAAATTACCATCTGTCCATGCTGAGGACAAGGTTGTCAAGGAGCTGTTGATGCACCGTGGCCCATTCTTCTTGTTGCACGAATTTCAGCTGTAGAATCATCTGGTAGTTGGTCACATCCCACCATGCATCTCCTGAGAAAGTCGCACACGTTCTATGGCATTACGCATGGGGACCTTGCAGGTTAACCCCATGCATTGGTGTCTTCATTCTTCAAGAGCCCTATGACAGCTACTATTCAAGGTGTAATGTTATCAATCATGAAGAGAAATTCCAGACCCACATGAGATGAGAACCTTGGTACAACAGCAGACACCACTGATTGAACCTCTGTAAGAAATGTGGAGGTCAGTACGGCTACCAAGCATGTTACCACCCAAAATGAGAACTGCAGCACCTCCTGAACAGTTCCTTTCGATGAAGCTGGAGGGGTGATTGTATGTTCCCTTCTCTCTACATGTGTACAGATCCAGAATTGTTTGTCAAACTAAACTGCCTCTCATTCATAACGAGTACTCGACCTCACTACTGTCATGTCCAGTTCTTGTGTTCCCGGCATCACAAATACCAGCACCTTCAATGAACAGGTATTAATGGCACACACCATACTAGTTGTACAAAAACACCACGTTTGTGCACGCTCCTGGCCCCATTAAAATGTGACATTGGCCATTGAGTAATCAGTTGCATAGTCTTGCAATATCTCCTACTATTTGCCATCTGTCTCTTCTTGCCAATAGGGCAACATACTGGTTGTCCACCACCACTGTTGCTAGTAGAGACCACTGCTGAGCATCCAAATAGCTGTTCCTGCTATCTGAAATGTTCTCCAGCCTTGTGAAACTATACTAGGAATGATCACAACCAAAATTCTCCATTAGACTTCAACCTTCTTCCAACTTCCCAATGACTGCCACCTCGGGTAATTATCCTGATCCTGTTGGCTTATCACACAGTAGTAACAACTCAGTATCACTGAAATCACTTTATGCAATAACTTTCACTAAACTGAGCATATACCACATGAACGCGACACCCTTTCCAACACTCCTCCCACTCAGTTATATGCCTTTTATGCACATACCTTCTTGCATGGGTCCCAAACATGTATGATTTGTCTTTCAGTCCATTCTGTTGCCTTGTTTTGCTTTCATTAATTTCTCCATAATATCCTTAATTTTTGCACACCAATGTATATATACGCACTAAAACATCACTGTTGTGCAGTTATGTAGATTAATATGAACAGACATTTCAATCAAAAGCTAGGAATTACATACCTCCTTCACGGAAAACTATATGTTGTAGATGGACTATGCCTAAAACTTTGAAAAGTTCATCATCAGTCACACCCTCAGCTGTCATTTCATCGAGGGTCTGAGGATAAATTACTTGATCGCGCAGTGTACCAAGAGACATGTAAGGCCTATTAAAGAAAGATCACTAAGCAATTACAAACATAAGGAATCTCAATGGCATACATAAAGATCACATGAATTAGGATAAAACACACAAAAACAATAAATTTAATACCCAGGCCAATTCAGGAATTAAAAACAGCTGTTAAGCACACTGCTTAAGAATCATTATAGGACCAGGAGTAGATTAAGGAATACATTATTAGTATCTGGCCAAAATTACTATTCCAAGCAACTGGAAGCATATTTTTTTCTTTTTCTTCTCCCCACCCCCTTTTCGTTGCATTATAAGATCACAGCGAAATTTTGCAGCTTTTTCTATGAACACTGAGAAAGAGGAGTCGTAAAGACTTATTAACATGACCATAAAAGTAAATTTTGGTTTAACATATGTTTTAACAGCTGCAGAATTGAAACATGTATAATGCAGTTCATTACTTGCTAAGTATAAGATGAATTAGCAATTATATTGGAAGTTTCTTCCTTCTGATGGTCAAAGACTGATATACAGATTACCGTCAGAAATTATTTATATATAATTCATTAAATATTTTTGTATAATATTGGATTGTTTCAAAAGTCATGATGCATTTTCTATGTTCTTTAAAGGTCCTTTATTTATTTAAAAAACAATGACCAATCAATAGTATATTCCCTAGTTTGTCTGATAACTTTTTAATTTATTTTAATATACTTAGTAATTGCTCATTCACAAAAGAACCTTCCCTTATCAGCAAAAAGCTGAACAAGGTACTAATTTATGGCCTCATCTTAACTGCATGCTATATCATGAAAGAAATTTTGAAGACAGCGAAACAAATGAAAGTCTGAGAGCACAAGATCAGGTGAGTATGATACATGAGGCAGCACTTTTCACCTGAACTCCAGTAATTTTCGTCAGTAATCAAACATGTGTGATCTTGGTTAGAAGCTACTACCAACAAGCCAACAGATCAGTTAGAATGTAGGCTGTCGCAATTGGACAGTTTCAGCGATTACATCTTTCAGAGCTCATTAATCATATAGGAACTGCACTCCATTCCGATAACGCGAAATAACACAGAAGTTTGATAACCTGACAAAAATTTTCGGAGCTTGGATAAAAAATGTTACTATACGTATCATACCTGCTTGAACATGTGGCCTCAGACTTTCACTTGTTTTGCTCTCTTCAAAATTTCGTTCCTGGTACAACATTCAAATTAGATGAGGCCATAAATCACCACCTTGTTCAGTCTTTCGCTGATAAAGCTGGGTTCTTTTGTGAATGAGTAATTTATAAGATCATTAAAAAAGAAAGCAAAAGGTTATCTAACATAATGGGCAATACACTATTGACTGATCATTGTTCTTTATAAAAAGGATCTTTGAAGAATATAGAAAAAATGAATCATAACCTTTCAGAATACTCATTAGTACAAATAACTATATATTAAAAATAATTATAATTATTTGAGGGGGAAAGTAAAATTTAAAGCCAAACCAATATTCGATAAATTTAGACAAAATTTAAAATTTTGCTTCTAACAATGAAAAGATTTAATTTCGATTTTTGATATATATATTGTTACCGTACATAGACAGAGATCTGGACTCGTCGAGATGGTTCCGGATCTCGATTCGGATCCCCAAATCTAGAATCGAGATACGGACTCGATACCAGATTTGGGATTTCTCTGGGTATTAGATTATCAGTTTAAATCTAGTAAGATGGCATGCAGAAATTATACGAAATCTTGATTTATGAAATAATGAAGCATTTATGAACTAAAGGGTATCAAAATTTACAAAAAAAGGCTTAATATTTATTTGTTTACTTTATTAAACATTTCTTTGAAAGTAAATAGTTTAAGTTGCTTTGTTGTGGTAATACTTTCATTCTATAGACACACACATAATTTCTTTTTCAGCTACGAAGTCCCATTGTTCTAAGTCCTGTAGTTGCTGTGTCAAGAATTCTGACTAACTAGATAAGTGAAATTTTTTTGTTTCAACAACCTCACTGCCACTTCCTTAATTATCAGTAGCATTACTTCTGATCTAGAACCATACAGATATGTGCATTCCGTTTTTAAGTTAATTTCTTCATGAAATATTTTGGCTCGAGCCATTAGCATTGGCTCTATGAATGACACACCTTCACTGTGTCTCTCTCTGACATCACCATCAATCATCACTTTGTCATGATTGTCACTTTTAGCACAGTGAGTAATTTTTCTGTTATTCATTGCGAGTAGGGTGTCGGAATCCACAAAAAATTCACAAAGTTCCTTTTCTGTTATGTCATATACAGTCGACTTTCCAATGCCATATTACTCTCATAATTTTGAGACAGATATATATATATATCCATTTTTTGCAGCAATTCCACTTTTTTTTTAATAGCCATTGAAACATGCTTTCGCTTTTAGATCCTATTGCAGCTCCAGAATTAGAAACTGTTTTCAACATAATCAGAAGTTCAAACTTTAGTTTTCATAAAATTACTGTAATTATAACAACGTGCAAAAATCAATAAAGCTGGATGAAATCAGAAAATTAAGGAACAGTGCAATCTGCTATATTAACTGAAATTCTTTGGAATCAGTAAAGTATAATTTTAGCCTAGCTTAAGAGCGTCTGCTATACATTATTGGCTATGTAGCATGCGATTGGTGACGAGACACAAAATGTTCCGTTAAATTTTGTCTTGCTTCTATTCACGCACTGAGACAATTAAGCCTGAATTGTATTGATTCAGTTAATTATTACACTCACGTCTAATTCTTGCACATACTTAAGACTTATATCTGAGTCCTGAATAAATAAATTCCCACATATATTTAAGCTTACTGAGGGCCGGCTCTCAGTAAGCTTAAATATATATGGGAATATGGCTTTAGCTAGATATCTTACAGTCTGATGCACTCTCTGTGGGTCCTAAATTCTGCTATCAAGTGCCTTCCTAAGTTCTAAATATTTGCTGCTCCTTAATTTTGGGTCCCAATGCTTTCCCTAAATTCTAAAAAATTTATTATCCCTTAATTTTGTTACGTGGTGCTTTTCTAAATTCCAAAAATTTTGTCTTCCCTAAAATGTGCCACCCGCTGCGGCTATAACAGCTCTGACCCCAGTTCTGGGTTTATGTGAATAAAAAATCAGTTATTCTTAATTCAAATAGCACAAGTAATTTTTTGGCCTATGAGTATCATTAACAATATTTGTTTTTAACGCATGGAAAGAAATTTTTGCTACATTTTTCCTCGTCAACATTTACTGCATTTGACTTAAATCTGTAATCAACAACAAGCACAGCGTCAATATAAAAGGTTTCCATACACTTTATTATTCAATTAGTAATATAAAAAATTGTTTCGGCATTGGTGCATGAGTCATTACTGAAGTTGTCATATGTTGATAAACATACTATGATGAAATCATAATATAATAAATAATGATTCACCAGGTTGGCGTGAGGGTTATAAAATATTAGTAGTTGTAAAATCAACAATGTTTCTATGTAGAATGTTTTGGTTTTAGACATATGCCAAGCAGGTACGCAGCTAGTCACACAAATTTATGCTAAAATGATTGTTTCTTCAATAAGAAGGTATTTTATTTAGTGCCGAAGTGAAATTAAGAATCGGGATTCTCCACATGTTTTCTTACGGGGAAAAAAATCAAATGCGTATGCATAAAGTATAAAAAAAAAATTCCTAAAAAATTTTTTGTTGGTGGCTTTAATGTCCAGATTTTAGATCATTCCAGATATTGGACGTCTGTATCTCAGACTTTGTACAGTATAAACTTTTATCATTTTTGCTTTAAAAGCAGAAGCTAAATTTTGTATTCCTTCAGCAGTGCTTGTGAATAAATGCTAAGACACCATTATTTGAAAATTACGTGAAAATGAAAACTTGAACCTATCCAAAAGTCTAATATGATATATATTTTTAATTAGGTACTAATTCACTTTTATGTTCAGCAAACAAAATAAAATTAATTTATTAAATTTAGTATAAAATATTATACATCAACTGACAGACTGCAAGAGATTATTTAAAAATAGATTTTATATAAAAAAAAATTGAAAGGTTTCAGATTTTAAATTATGTCCAAAGGGGCATTTTTTAACGTTTTGTGTGCTACCCGTATTTATTAAATATCATGTTCTTTACACTTAAACCATAAAATTCAATTCAACAGCAATATCACAAAATAATTTTAAAATGAGTATAGCTCTAGAATTTCTGATACACAGTTTCGTGCGCCTTTAGATAAAAAGGTTCCCCCCCGTACAGTTTTGCCATTGCTCGCTTTTAAATCGTTTGAGTTTCTTCATAAAAATTTCTTTAAAGTTTTATAAAATTTGAAATAGATAATAAAACAAGTTCCAAATTCGGGCTTCCAGATGCACATATTTGGGTGGAAACGTACATTATTCAAAATTGGATGGCTCTGGGTACCGTTGTTTTATCACATTTGGAGAAATATACATACATTTATGCAGATTCTTCATTAGTTAATTTCTTTAAATACAATACAGGGCTGCAATATTTTGCGGCAACAGTTTGAAAAGTGATTCAAACTTTTAATGTTTCCAACGCAAAATCGCAAAACGAAAACAATAGTTCTTCAGGGACAAAGCCCCTTTGGACTAATAATTTCGTTTATTACAATACTACTGACTTAGTTTGAACATTCAATGTACGTAAACAATTCAGAATGCATACTTAATATCTTTTCTTACCTCTGTGGTATGTAAAACATCTGATTTTCTGGTGGTCTCTCTAGTTTACCAACATACACAGGCCACAAACCCCTAAGAATACGAAATAAGGAACTTTTCCCACACCCATTTGGCCCAGTAATGAGCAAATGCATATCTGTAGTCATCTGAAAATAAACATACATGAAACAGGAAAAAAATAATACACCTTTATACAAATTTAGAATTGAATATTGGAGCTTACTATGCAGACCTTTTCCAATAATAACTTAAAATAATGTCATAACCTGTTGAAAAGTTAACCCCTTACTTGTCATAAAATTTTAACAAAATTTATTCAAAAATCATCAATTTTTTTTATTTAATGTTTTTAATGTTTATGAAATTTAAAATAAATTGATATAGTAAAACTATATTTTTTGTTAAATTTAACAGTTTTTTTAAACATGTAAATTTTTTTATTAACTTGCCTTATTTAACATTATATTTGGTTTTCCTCTTACACCCAAGCTAGGCAGAAAAGCTTCAATGCAGGCCTTTAAGATTATATGTAAATTTTGGAGAGAGAAAAATCACGTACGTTTAAATAATACACACTATTATCTGCAAATAGTAATGCTTTTATTCAGCATCAATAATAGTTGTAATATTTTTTGAAAAATTTAATAATTTTTCTGGGTATGGTAAAGTTCGAAACATGGTATGCACAGTCCTACATTGAAATCTTCACAATAACACCTCGTTTTTCTCCTAATTCGTTTTCCATTTGCATTCTTCGTTAATGAACACACTTTACATTCTCTTGAAGGGTTTTCTTTTTTTTTTTCCGTAGGTGGTAGAGATTCCAAAAAATGTCGTTCAGATAAACAATTTGATGGCACTTAATTGATAGACGACCTCATCTTGAAAAATTGATAAAAGTGTGATATTTGTCAATTATTTCATCGATTAAATTCAGTCTAAACTTTAAATGTGACATTTTCTCACCTACTTTTTTATAAACTTGAAAAGCACAGAAAACTGTAAAAGGTGAAAGAATACTTTTTTATAATATTTTTTCGTACAGTTTCTTGCTCCTTGATAACTAGAAAGGTATTGATCTACGAGATCCACATCTCCCATTGTTTTATTGTTGGCAATTATTACCTTTGGTTTTGTTTTCAGTTTTTTACTTTGCGTCATTACTTCAACAGTTTCAGAAACATGAAAAGATGATAACATTATTACTTCCTTTTTGTCCTTCCATTTGAGAGTGAGGATTTTGCCATGTCTTACATGATGTAACTTCGTCAGTTCTTAATTTTTTACTTTTGAATGCTAAAGGTAAATCCTTTTTGTTTTGTCTAACAGTTCCAACCACATTTGTTTGATAAGTCAAAAGGATATGACATAATTCTAGTGAAGTATAATAATTATCTAAGGTGATGCTGTAGTCTTGTTTCAATAATGGCATTATCAGAGTCATAACAACTTGTGAAGGTACCGAGAGCGATCAGAATTTAGGATGAAACAAAGTACTTTTCCCGATGCTCATAGATAGGCCACATATCGTAGAGTTTAGGGTTAGGATGATTTTTTGGATCATAAGCCTCATTCTTCACAAAATGCAAGTATTTTTTGATTTCACAGTATCAATTATATGATATAATCTTACAGGAAAAGCAGTTTCTACTGATGCTTTCTTCAAGTTTTTTCCATAATGCTTTGTAAAACTGAAAGCGCAAAGGAACAAATGCATTTCATGTGCCGATACAGGTTTCCATTCTCTTCTATCCTTCAGTTTCCTTTTACCAACGACATTATCTGGTTGCTCAGCATAACGGTCAGTCTCTTTTACAATTATATCCACTATTTCATCATTTATAAAATGTTCATAATATTGTGAAATGCCTGCACTGGCTTGAAATGAAATATTAACTTTAGGGAATAGTTTGAACTGAAAACGCGGAGGACAAATATCAAGGGCATCCGACAAAATTTGGCTCCATTGGCGCCCTGGTAAAAGTTACGTGGGATCGTCACTTTCTTCTGAAGCCAATACTTCCGTATCAAAAGCATCTGAATAAAAGTTGCCTTCTGAATCACTTCCCGATTCTGAAGACTTAAATCCTTTTGTTCATTTATGCTACTCATTTTACAAACATTAAACTTGAAAAAGCGATGAGCACTAAAGCTGCATCATTTCAAAATGTATTCTAACGGAAAAAATATCCTGAATCTACATACTAGTTATCTAATTAACTTACTACTGTGCTCTCATGTGTGAGCTGTCTGTGTAAATAGAATTGATACGGACACGATAAAAATTGGTATTCCCTTGACTTCTTATTGCAAAAGCACAGCCTGTATGAGATACGGGCGTGGCAAAATTTATTCGTATTGGTGTCCCGTATGAGGCACGGGTGGGCATGACAAGTAAGGGGTTAAAGAATATTCTTTCCTTACTTGCACAATAATTATCTGGGAAATTTATGTGCTTGTTAAAGTACCAAAAGAAGTGAATTTTAAAGGTGTGATTTCAGCTTACTCTTAATAGGAATGTGTATTATCTTATAAAAATTTACTCAAATTTTCCTTAAACTTTTTTATACTTTTAACTAACATTTTTCTAATCATTTCCCTATAACTATAAAGCCACTGTTTCAACATACTCTGAAATCTGTATTTCTTGTTATCTCAAAGCAAGGTTCCCACTGAAATTCAGCTTTTAATTTTGCTAATTTTCATGACTAAATATAACAAACTAATTATCAGTTTGAGAAACTGGATATTTTTATGCACAAAATATGATGAAATAAAAAGTAGCCAGAATTAAAGAAGCATAGAAAAGTGTTTTGAGAATTTTGTGAAAATATATTCTAAACAGAAAAGACATCATTAGGAAGTGGTAGACATGACTGGGTGCTAGAGAAGTATGTACAAATACATGAAAGCAATTAACTGTTTAAGTGAGAAAGGGCAGACATACTTCATTCAAATGCAACATAAACTGGTGCTAACAATAAAACAATGCGTGTTCATAGTAAAGTGTTATGCCCAAGTCACTGCAACTGCCCGCTGATTTGCAAGAGTCTAAAACTGTAAGTATGTTAGCGAAACCTCCAGCAAACTATGCAATGCAAAACTTAGTGGAAAACTGACACAAAACGGGCTCTGCAGCAAATAAAACCAGAACTATTTTAAAGAATTTGAATACCAGAACACATTGCTCAAGTGAATGAGAGCCTGCAGAAAAGTCTGATCGAAGCATCTGTAATATACGTCATTGCAGGTCCTGCAATGTTTGTGGAGGGGTCACATACATCTGCTGTTTGAGGTATCCCCACAGGAAAATGTCCATTGCAGTCAGGTCAGTTGAACCTGCAGGACACTTTTAAACCACCTACCTTATTATTCATTCTCTGAATTCCTCCATCAGGTACTGCTTCACTTGTGATGTTAGCAGACACGCCGTCATGCTGGAACCATCCATTCCAGAGATGAAGCAATGGCAGGTTCTCAAAATCGGGTATTACATCTTGCAAAATTTCTAAATATTGCACGGTCATTAACATACCCTGGTAGAATACTGGGCCAATTAGAATGTTGTTAAAAATTCAACACCAAACATTGATCAAAAACCATATTTGATGTCGATCATCAACAGAACATGATGGATTTTCCAGTGCCTAGTAATGGGCGCCCTGCCTATTGTACATTTCATTTTGCGAAAATCATGCTTCATCCACCCATACTACACAGTCCAGTCACATTAATGTGACCACCACGTACTTTCCATGTCAGAGTTAAATAACCAATCACAGAAGGCAGGTGGCAGCACAGTGCAGTTGAGCGTATATAAAGGGTGTGTGAGGGCTTCGGAAAACATTTCAATCGTTGGCGTAATGCAGAAACGAAGCGATTTATCCGACTTCCAAAAGGGCATGATCATTGGCTTTCGGGCCAAGGGTGGAAGGATTTCCGAAACGGCTGAGTTTGTGAACTGTTCGCGTGCCGCCGTGGTAAAAGTGTACCGTGCATGGCAAAATGGGAATGTCCAAAATCAGCGACGTGGCAAATGTGGTGCACCACGGGCCATAGATGACAGAGGCGAACGACGGTTGCGGAGATGCGTTCGGGCAGATAGACGGGCTACCGTTGAGCAACTGACCACCAAAATGAACCAAGGGGCTACCAAAAGTGTCTCCCAAAGTACTATTCAGCGAACATTGCTGCGTCTGGGCCTCCGAAGCAGACGCCTGGTTCGTGCACCTATGCTGACTGCTGTTCATCGACGGCGAAGGCTAGAATTTGCACGCCAGTACAGCAGCTGGACGTCCACTGAGTGGCGACAGGTTGCGTTTTCGGATGAATCGCGTTTTATGCTCCATCGGACAGATGGACGTTGGCGTATAAGGCGTGAAACCTCTGAAAGGAACCACCCTGCAACCATTGCCGGAACGGTCCAAGCTGGAGGCGGGAGCATTATGGTCTGGGGAATGTTTTCCTGGCATTCTCTAGGTTCACTGATCATTGTGGAAGGCACAATGGATCAATACAAGTACGCATCTGTCCTTGCGGACCATGTTCACCCCTACATGCGCATTGTTTTTCCTCAGGATGATGGCATCTTCCAGCAGGACAATGCGAGGTGCCATACAGCTGCCAGTGTACGTGCGTGGTTCGAAGAGCACCAGGATGAGTTTACCGTCCTCCCCTGGCCAGCAAACTCACCTGACTTAAACCCAATCGAGCATCTGTGGGACCATCTCGATCGAGTTGTTCGCGCCATGGATCCTCAACCGCGTAATCTAGCGCAGCTGGCCACGGCATTAGAGTCGGCATGGCTCAACGTCCCAGAGAACACCTTCAGGGACCTATGTGACTCTCTTCCTGCACGTCTCGCAGCAGTCCGCTCTGCAAAAGGTGGTTATTCTGGCTTTTGACAGATGGTCACATTAATGTGACTGGACTGTGTATATCTGCCAAGAATATTGGCTGGACCGCTATCTGGTTCATAACGAAGTTGCACCATGTGAAACATCTCTTGTTATCCCCGTCCAGTAATGCCAGATTAGGTGTTGGCTGGTATGGATGAACACCTAATTCAATTAGGATTTTCCAAACACAACTCATTGACAGACCACAGTTTTCACTTATCTCTCTTGGGCTGCTGTTTGATATGTGAGGGCATATGATAAGACGTCTTCCAGTTGTACTTTCTGCCCTACCTTAGCTGGTCTGCCAAATCAAAGTCGGCTGGTCACACAGCCTGACTTCCTTAAACATTTCGAAACTTGTAGGATAGTTTTAATATGACCATGAGCTTCAACATAGAACCTGAGGAGATAGCTCTTTTATAGCTGTCTCAGGTGAACAGGTGTGATGTTACATACACTAATTTTTATAATGCACAAATTTGCACACCTAGCCCAAGTTGCGTTGAGTTGACACATTTTGTGACATGATTGTGCATGATTTTCATGTTATCTACTCAGTTTGTAAATATAGTGAGTACAAGAATGCACCCTGCAGGGTTTGAACCATAGTCCTCTTAACTGTGAAATAGAAGCAATACCACTGTGCCACGATGTGGGCTCATTTTTTGTCTAAAAGATCTTTTCTGCTTTCGTTCTTGTTTCATGAAGACACAGTTTCGAAAATCGCAATGAAACAAATGCGTGTTTTCAGCATTCTGTTTTTAGCTCTATAACTGCTACAAGGTGTCTTTTCATACTAAATCAACGATGCTCTATAATTTTGTAATTCACTTTTTCTTCCTATCTCGTATCATTGTCCAGATACGGACGCTAACTCTGTAGTTTTCCACTTGATGGTGCTGTAAGCTATCTCATCTAGTAGGGCATAGCTACTTTACGCAGACAATACTTTTATGACTCTAGCTGCAGACATTCACCGAAATGGGTGGTAACAGACTTTAGTGGGCACTCTGCATGTGTGTATAACGTATGCATATAGATGTGTGTGTATAAATGCATTCAATACATATGTGTATATTTGCTTAACCTAATTTCTTGCTTGTGTATGCATGTATACACACACACATATACATACAAGAAGCACACAACTAATTCATTTAAAGAAATAAGTATTTTCAAAAGGAACATTAAATTCTAGGGAAATCTGTTAATTTTGGAAAAGGAATAGGAATCTAAAAGTATCTATAAGTACACCATTCATAATAAATTTTACTTCCACGATGTTTCAAAATCAAACTAAAGAGCTAGGAATTAAACTAAATTTTAAAAAAAAGTTTAAATTCGTACAGTTATTTAAGTACTTGGTTATCCAAATCTCCTCAAGACACCACAATCTAGTAGCATCTTTTGGCCCGATGAATGTCTAATTTTGGGATTTCCAGTGGGAGTTTGCTTGATAACAGAAACAGAATGTTATTCTCTGCCTAAATAGAAACACTAATAAGTAAGATTTTTTTCTCTTTTTTTTCTGGCGAGCACTAGCCATTTTTAGGTTTTCACCATTACAAAGACCAGAAATGGTAGTCATTTTATTAGGGAGGCACCAAACAGGAAGCTACAGTTACCTTATAGGAGGGGACAGATGATTTACATCCAAGCTTTCTCTGGGATTCTAAACAGGATCCTTTGGTATCAGCTTCCCTAACCACTATAATGTCTGGGTGGCCTGATAAGATGACGGCTACATCAAGCTGCTGCTTACACCTCCATTTTGTTGGTGTTCACATGCATTCAATTGTTTGCAGGTGGATGCTAGTCTCAGGATTGAAACTGATACTGGACCAAAAAATGTCATTCCAAACCTCCCCAAAACACAGAAAACGAAAAGAAAGAGAAGAAAAGAAAAATAACTAAAAATCTCATCTTTATGGAAGGACCTGTAACAGCTTCCATTGTTGCCGAACATTTCCAAGAATCAGGTGGTATTTTTGACAACATATCAGCAGGTAATAGATAACCAACAAGTACCATTACTAATGTAACACATGGCTATAAAGTAACTGAAGATAAGAATGAATGAATAACTGTTCATTAGCAAGTGGGAAAGACAGATGTAAGCTGACAAAATTGTTTTAAACAGAAGGTGAGTAAAATACTTTCGGTACAGTAACTCTTTCATCTTAACATAACTTTTGATTATAAGCTAATACTTAAAAGGTGAATTTTTTTATTATCGGAGATGATTTTATTATCATTGCATGCAATACACAGAGGGAAGGATACTCAGGGGAGGTGTTTCTACGGGAAACTGGCTCGTATCCATGTTACACATGGGGAAAATCATGAAAATGTCCATGCAGCCAGGTATTTTCAAGAACTCAAGTGCTGGACAGAACTACCAGTGTTCAGCAGCTTTTACTGCTCAGTCACTGATGGGGCTATTTGAGATGATTCCACTGCATTTTTTAAAAAATTTCCCTGACATTTAGTAAATATTTTCAGATTTTCACAGATTTTCTTACATAGTTTACATTTTGTCTGACTTCTCTGACATAGTTTTCATTTCCCTAACAGTTAAGTGAGAACACTTGGCACAGTATGTCAATTTTAGCATTTTGCATTCCTCATATTAACCTTAGGTTTTTCAAAATACCAGTCTGCAAAAGAATAAAAAAATCAGAAGTTTTTTTTAAACAAATAGTAAATAAATTTTATACGATGAGTAATTCTTCATGCCCTTTTCCCACTTTCCACGAATCCTCTGATTTCTGTTCCTACGTCAATTATAAAATTTGCTTTTTGTGATGAAGATGACACAAGAACTTTTTATTTTTCAATTCAATGAGTGTCATGTTAATAATTTTTTGTCTTCATTTTATGCTTTCTGAAATAACACAAGCCTGCAAATGCATGCAACAGTGTACTTTATCACTCTACGGAAGTCGGACAATATTTCATCCAACCATATCACCTCTCTCTTCTGAGATTAACCGCTAATTAACACAAAGAATAGGCCCTTCTCTCTACTGCCAAGATCAAAAAGCAGAAACGTGGTTAATTTCCTTAAAGATTTATTTCCTTCAAAATAATTTAAAATGTTGCAGAACAGTCCACTTAGTTCAATTTAATATCATGTGGTCAAGCACTGATTTTGTACAAGCCTTTACTTAAGAGATTTACAAACATATCACCATAGATTGGTCCATTTAGAAGATTTTGTTCTGCAACAAACTTTCAATTCAATTGAATTGCATATTATGATATTAAAACAATGGCACAGGATATTCACACCTAATGGTGGCAACAAACAATTCACTAAATTGATTTGATTATTACAGTTTAGGCAGATGCATTTTTAAAATAAGAAATCAGAGCCAATTCACTTCAAATGTTTTAGGGAATAAACTTCCAGTTTACATTTGATAAGATAAAGGGAAGGCAGAAAGAAGTTCCAACAGAAGTTTTTATCACACTTGTACTATATAATGCAGTACTGAGTGATAAATGCTGATGAGAAAATATTACTTATTCATTAACACATATATCAAATTACAACCATCAGCAAAAATTCAGAGAATTAATCATAAGAGCTAACACTTTTAATGAGACTGATAGTACCTAAAATTTTCACTATAAACATATAATTTTCTAAATCAGACACACATTCAGATTCCTCTTTTGTGTAATTGAAGGACTAACAAAATTTTATCAAATTGATAGAACAAAAACTAAAAACATTAGAGCTGCCATTGTATTTCAAAACAACTGTAAAAAATTCTATAAAAATTTATATTCAATATAAGGTAATTTTCTTATTTAAATATAATTATAAAAAATGAGAAAACATGGTTAAATGAAAATATCTGCACTGTTGTGAAACAGCTCACATCCTATACCCCCTCAGCATTATGAACCCACATCTAATCATTTAAAACAGGGTTGCCACTCAAATAGAAGAATGAAATTCCCTGACTTTTCCAGGTTTTCCAGGTGTGTTTTAAGAAAATTATAGTCTATCCACGTAATGCACATTGGCTGAGCTAAGAGGTAAATTAATTATGGTACCACTTAAAAATACAAAAATTTGCCAATTACATATGACTTATATATAATCTCCAAAGCATTACTATTGTAACTATAATGGGAGCTGTTTTCTCCACTGAAGATTGAGATCAGAATCTGCCTGATGTGGATTAAAAAATGTCTTTTTTTTTGGCAGACATTTTGCAGCTACACGAAAGAAAAAAAAATCTATTTAATGATATTTTTAAATATATGCAGGTATTTTATATTTATTTAGCAGCCTACATAAGCAAATAATATGTGCATTAAATTTCGTGATGGTATGTCATCATACTGCTAGAATTAGTTTCAGGATTATGACAGAGAAAATTTCCTGAAATTTGAAAGTATTATTTATTACTAATAAATAAATGTAGGGAGAAGAAGCAACATTATTAAATGACATGAATAACATTAAAATAATTAAAACCTGAATTACAATAATCAATGATATTTTGGCGAATATAGTTATATTAAATGGTTAGCCTAAACGACTGATTTCTATTTTCTTATTTGACTGCAAAATGACAAATAAGGCATTTATTAAAAAGAAAAAAACAAGTTTAAAAGATTTTGCTATATGCTACAGCAGCGATTCTCAAACTGTGCAGCAAGTCCCCCTAGGGGGCGTGATTACCCTACATGGGGGTGTGTGGGAATGTTGAAAATAAAAGGTTATCCCAAAAAATTATTAAAGTAACATATACTTTATAATGGGAGGCACAACGAAAATTATGACTGAAAACTGGGTCGCGAATATTGAAACTTTGAGAAGCACCATGCTATGGCTTTGACATGATTTTAAAAATTGCCGCCAATGCCAAAATGGCCCGTTTACTGCTGCTCATCATAATCTCGCCAAATCCCGTGTGTACCGTACCCTTATACTAGGATTAAACCGATTTTGTTTTAAACAAGATTATGTATTTTCGTTAGTTCAACATGCACTGCACATGCAAGTCTCGATTGTCGAGGTTACTGGAAAACAAAAGTTGCTGGAAACTTGCTTTGCCTTTCTAAAAGACAATCTGATTGCAGCTGCGAAAATTGGCTCTATGCCAGCTGCTCGAGTGACACTCACACGCACCAAGAATGTGATCCCTTCCAACATTGGCGCAAAACTCGCTTTTTTGCGGGACCGCTATATGAAATTCCCCGACTTTTCCCGGTAGCATGAAAACCCTGTTGAAACCATTAAATGTAAGACATTAATATGAACAACTGCTCACTCACTCAGTTAAAAAAATTAACACTAGTTTTAATTACAAAAGATAAGAATAATATATAATTATTAAAAAGTACACCAAAGCATCATAATGAGTCATAAGAATGTGAAAGTTTATCTTTAGCTAAACATAACAGTTTAACTAGACTACTTAAAACTAAAGATCAATCTAACTGTATGAATATAAAATGCACACACATAATAAATTCAGTTCTGCACATCTTTTTAGAAGTTATGTTCTACAACTACATCACAGAGTAATAAAATAAAAATTTATCTTACCGTAAATGACAGGCTAGGAGTAACTATGTCACAGTTTGGCGTAATAATTGGAACACCTTCCAACTTTATAATGCCATCTTTTTCTGTAACTTGTCCTGAAAATTAATGAAAAATCACTATTTGCACATTAAATAAATTAAATTCTTTTTTTGAGTTAAAAACTGCAGTTTTAGATTAGGGCAAATGTAGATGTTTAATGTTAAAGAGGGTTAAATGACATTTATATGCTGCATTTTATATCAGCATTGCAAGAGTTGAACATTCTATCGCTACAGAACAATGGAGAGAATTATTAATTTATTTATTACTAACAACTAAAACTACATGGAACTGTTGTACTGACAGGAGTTCTATTATTATGAATGACATCAAAAAAACTCAAATGCTTCTGTTTCCATACGTAAAAGGCATGTACACACTCTTATCTGTTACCCGTGCAAGTTATGAATCAGGATATCATACAGCAAAACAATAATATGAAGAAACGAGGTCTGCAAAAAATATGCCATTGCCTAGCAAACACTAACATAACAATAAACATTAAGAACTTATGAGACTGTAGAAAATAAAGTGTCAGAAAAGTGACAAATGTTAATGTAATCAACTACACTCATGTCCATAAATTAAGGATAATTTAGAATCACATGGGAATTGAACTCTAAAGTAAAAATTTCGCCTGTAGAATTATTGCACACATCTTCAAGAATAATATGCAAATTACAGAAAGCCATCAGATGACACCGATAATACATCACAATGACCAGAGTGTAAGAGAAGTGTAAGTAAGGAATGGTAGCAAAGAAGTAAAATTATTTACAAGCGTTCTGTAAGCCGCTCAGTGCCACAACCGAATAGTTATGACATAGAGGACGCATGTGGGATGATTTTTATGTGGCGGAATTATAGGGCACCTGGAATGTGGGCGTACTCAGATGGAAATGGAAATGTTAGTAGACGTTAAGAGCACAGGTCGCTCCCTCCCTCCCCCGAGTTATACACCGAATGACGACCGGTAATTGCCAAAAGAAGTAGACAGAGCACAGCATCAGACCTGTCTCGTCAGCTAGCTTCAGCCACGAGTACGACAGTTTCAAGGTAAACCGTGTACAGACATTTGGGACAGATTGCTCTATATGCTCTGAGGACTGTCAGATGTGTTCCTCACACAGCAACTCACTGTTGCCAGCGGTTACCCTGCAGTAGAGAACATGCAATGTGGACATCGTTACTGCGGGCTTGTTTGATGTTTTCCAACGAGTCCAGGTTTAGCTTGAGTCGGACTTTCACGTGGAACACTCAAGGTACTCACTACCACCAAGATCACATCATTTAACGACTCAGTTACGGTGGTGCAGGATAGCTCGTTTGAGGTGAAATTATACTGGGCTCTAGAACAGGTTTGCATGTTCAGATCAGAAACATGACAGGCAAATTTATCGAGACATCATTCTGGAACAACATGTACGTTTGTTTAGGGGTGCCGTGGGTGCAGAATTTGTGTTTATGGATTCCAACGGCCGTCCGCACTGTGCAAACATTGTAAAGAATGCCTTCAGTCTAAGGTTATCACCCGTATAGAATGCCTTCAGTCTAAGGTTATCACCCGTATAGAATGGCCAACATTCTCACCTGACTTGAATCCGATATAGCATGCATGGGACATGCTATATCGATGAATTGCAGCCCGTCCAGCACATCCTACATGTGTATCGGAACTTCGGAGAGCATTGCTTGCTG
>KK119384.1:10123-65312 GCA_000611955.2 Stegodyphus mimosarum
GATCCCCTACCTATTTTAATTTTTTTGAATTTGCAAATTTTATAATATACATTTGGAACAGAAAAAGTAAGGTTGATCGGAATGAAACCGGTTCTTGTTGTTCAGTTAATTGACTTTGTTTAAAGCTTCAAAACACTTTTCCCTTAACAAGTTCTGTTTGGAACTTTAAATAAAAAGGATTAACTTTGGTTTTCACTGTTTTTGTTTTTTCAACCTTTACTTTTTCTGTTCCGAATGTATTATTACAAAATTTGCAAATTCAAAAAAATGAAAATAGGTAGGGGATCATGACTCTTGCAATCCTTAAATAATTCTCTCGTATATTTCATTTCCCACATTAGATGGTATTTATATATATATATACTATATATATGTATATATACTTTTGGTGCGGCCGATTACAACCAAAAAGGAAGGTGCACAACTACATGTTATAGCAATCCTATATATATAAAATTTCAACGTTCTGAGACTACGCGTTTTTGACACATACGTTTATACATACGTTTGTACGTATGTATGCGACATACATACGTACGTACAGACGCCACGTAAAAAATCTCTTCTGAATCCATTTTAAATCAGTTTTATAGTTTTTTGGGGGAAAAAGATTCTTTTATTCTGTCCTCACATAGCGATGTCAAGCAAAAACATCTTTAAATTGCATTCGATAGCGGTCAAAATGGATATTTTCATTGAAATATAGTACCCGGAATTTTTCGCGATTACAATACTACCTTTACTTCGTACAAGGAAGTAAAAACATTATAATCTGAAAGACACTAACTACAACAGTTGCAAAGATCAATTGAGAGTAGATGAGATATAATATTTGGAAAAAAGTGTATATTTCTATAATTCTTACTGCTTGTTGTTAACTAGCATTTGCTCTTCGGGCAGAGAATTTTTCTTATAGACGATACACCAAAAGAAAAATAGTAGGTTAGCTCTTGGCTAAATATAAATTTTACGACGCAGAATCTCTTTCCTAGTCATTTAAGCTCTTGTGCACAAACAAGCTTTTAAATTATACCATAATTAAGGGTAAACACGCAATACATTTTCCTTCTCTTTCTGACCATTTTTTCTTCCAGTCATGCGGAAAGATGTTTTGGTATTGCATCAATCAAAATAAGATTTTAGCACAGTTATTCGAATGCTTAATCGCTGTGACGAAGAACGCACTCTTGGAATTTTTATTTCGGATAAAAATAAACATGCTTTATTTGAAACAGAAAGGACAAAAGAATATAAAATAGAAAGTACAGCTGAAAAATAAAAAGGACAGCAGTCATGTTATGTAGTTCGCAGATGTTTAATGCACCACACTGTTAAATACAGCATTTCAGTTTTAGGGGAAATACGACGACACGTGAAGCATGTGGACAGTTCTGTTTAACAGGTACAGTTGAAGGAAGGCATGCACCTTTGCATTTCCGTATTAAGTTTTCACCCCGGTTTTGAATAAGAATACACCGGATGTCTCTCCTACCTCTTTTCCTTTACCATCAATTTTGGCTCGCCGTGTATTTTATGTGCTTACTTCTTGTACAGTCACTTTAGACTTAGACACATCCATGCCTTCTCCTGGATTCGAACCCAGGCCCACTGTAAGCAGCCAGCGTCACTAATCACTATATTGGCTTGGTGGCAAAACCTGTTTAATATTAATATGCCAAAAAAAGACTACTTTACATAAAGTTCATTGTTAGTTACAGTGAACAGTCGCCTAGACGGTTTAGTGGTTAGGAAAGCTAATTGCGATACAAAGGGCCGGGTTCGAATCCCGAAGAAGGCAGGGTTGTAACTGTCTTTGCAACGATGGCCGCCTATTAGGTGTCTCCACCTTAAAATGGCCACCACTTCTGGCCTTAGGAGTGGCCACTGTCGATTAGGGAAGTGCCCGCCATTAGATTAAAAAAAAAGCTACAGTAAACCACCTCCCTTAGATGACCACCTCTGAAAGTAACCGGCATTTCTGAGACCAAAATTAAACATCAGTACTGAATATGACATCTCAACGACCACCCCTACAAAAGACAAAAATACAAAATAAATAAATGAAATAAAATAAAAGAAAGTGATCATCTTAGACAATGTTCACTGCAATTTGAACATTTTTTAATTACGCATTTATTTAATGATCTTCCTCTACAAACCGAAATCAAGTTTTCTTGATACAGAAACAAACTGATCAAGAATTGTCTTATCATTTTTACACAGATGTCTAAGGCTTGATAATTGTTTACGATACGATTATTGATAATCGCCTAATAATATTAATTAAGCGTACAAGGGCTGGTGCCTAGGATTGATTTATTTGTTTAGGGAAAAGCACGCAAGGGATATCCGCATACGTGGAAAGCTTTCTGAAGGAAAATGGCCCATATTCATGCTACGCATGGGAAAAAAAAACCAAAACGCCCCTGCAGCCAGGCCATTAGCTTGGAATCAAACCTGGTCGACTGGGGCCTAGGGCTTCTGAATTTATGAGGCCTTTGGAACAACTCTGTGCCAAAGGGTCTAGAGTGGACTTACGCCTTAGATGTCTTATAAAAATCATAAATGGTTAAATCCTAAAATGTGCCACTTTATTTCAATGGCGAAAGCATCGTTTTTGATCCATACATTTGCAAGAACATGTTGCAGTGACATCGGGGATGCATTTGGTCTATTCCTTTTAACTTTTTTATTTATTATCTAAAATAACTTTTGTTCTTCTGCATCCTTCAGAGCGAGTACCACCTTTTGAATATATCTTTCAAGAAACGATATAATTTTTATGTGGTATTTAATTTCAAACAAATACAACTACTCTCATAGTGTCTTGTATTTAGGCACCTTTTTGATAAGTACTATATTCTTTTAAAGACAGAAGAGAAGTATATTTTACGAAGTAACTGGAAAACATTTATATCGATATAATCTTTAGTTCAAGGGATTTCATTTGTTCTAATTTTGAAAAATGGCAACAAGGAACTTGCTTGTTTACATACAAAATGGCGTCGTGCACTGAAAAAGCAATGTACGTTGTCTGGTTCTGAAAAATGAAATTTCGGAAATCAGTTCAGAGGTGATTCCGGACACGAATTTAGTAAACCTCCACTTACGGAACAATCAATTAAAAGTTGGTTGGAACAGTTTCGAGAGACCGGATTTACTTTGCATATGGATGGTGCAGGTAGGTCAAGCGTCAATGATGAAAATTCTTTGGTTAATCGATATATGTTTGTGCGCAGTCCCAGAAAATCCATTCGCCATGCCAGCCTGCAAACAAGAATTTCTAGGTCGACTGTCCATAACAGTTGAGGCTGACTGCATATAAATTGCAGATTTGTCACCGAAACAGACCTAATGATCGAGTCATGCGTAAGGAAATTTCTATAGGCATTCTTGACCGTATCAATATTGGTGAGCAAATTCTTCAGAAAATCATACCTCTGTCACTGGACTACGCATGTGCGTCATTTCCTTGATGAAATATTCCCAGATTGTTTTACTGGTAAGGTGAGCTCATTTGATGGCCCCCTTCGTTCTCTGGTCACTATACAGCTCGACTTCTTTTTCTGGGGATACCTGAAGAACTGAGTTCAATGAGTTCAGTTACATGAAATCTCATTTTGCAAGGTATGGCATACCACTAGTGGTCACACCACATGATGGACCACAGACTAAAGTAAAGAATTTGGGAATTTGCGAAGAAATAACAGTTTAAACGTATAAGAAGCAGTCCTTACCATTCGTAGTTGAGTGGATTAGCAGAGCGTTTAGTGCAAACAGCGAATAAACTGTTGAGGAAAGGTCGAGCAGATTATGCTAATCCTTACTTACCATTGTTAGCTCACAGGAACACCCCAACTAATGAGAGGTTAGGATTACCAGCTCAACGACTTATAAGTAGAAGAATAAGAACAATTCTTCTTACAGCTGAAGACTTATTAAAACCTCAAATGTGGAAAATGTAAAAGAAAAAATCTGATGTGTACACCACATGATTTCCTTGTACATAATATTAAATTATACGCATTTTGCATTTCATTTAAACTTATTGGATTGCGTTAAATCTACTTCGTCGATAGCGCATAAACCGCAAATGTTTACCATAGCGACACTCTAGTGATAGGTTCACTTAACAGCGTTACATCTCATTCATTTTAGAACTCAGAATGCATAAAAATTATGTAGCTCATCTGAAGAATTATCTAATCGTTGCCACATGTTCTATTCAAATAGTATAATAAATCTAAAACGATGTATAAAAGAAATTAAACACACAAAAACAAAGAAAGAAACAGTTTTTTACAGATGATTCAGTATTTCGCATTCAATTAATTCAGATCTCACTTCACGACGAGGCAAAAATACATAAAAACTCAAAATATCTATATTGAAAATTACAAAGTAAATCTTAAGCACTTATTTCCTCGAATAAATTCCAAAATAGATTAAGCATAATTTAATTCGCAATAATAAAAGAAGACGTTACTTTGTTGTTGCCAAGCTTATTTTCTTTAGATAGGCAACAAATCCGCTATTTTGCTAAGTTTCAAATGTAAATAAATATGGCTGCATTGGGGAAAAAAATTAGGCTTAGCCGCACTTAAACAACTTTAAATTGTTGATAATTCTGCAATTATAATATGCAGATTAACTAAAGGCATAATAACCTTACCGGAAGATAAGAACAACATAATTCAGTCATTTCTAAGCGCAAAGAATGCACAATTTACACACATATCAGAATAAAGAAACTGAGCTCACTGAGCCGAGTAACAGAGTGGCTATATACACAGTCCAGTCACATTAATGTGACCACCACGTACTTTCCATGTCAGAGTTAAATAACCAATCACAGAAGGCAGGTGGCAGCACAGTGCAGTTGAGCGTATATAAAGGGTGTGTGAGGGCTTCGGAAAACATTTCAATCGTTGGCGTAATGCAGAAACGAAGCGATTTATCCGACTTCCAAAAGGGCATGATCATTGGCTTTCGGGCCAAGGGTGGAAGCATTTCCGAAACGGCTGAGTTTGTGAACTGTTCGCGTGCCGCCGTGGTAAAAGTGTACCGTGCATGGCAAAATGGGACTGTCCAAAATCAGCGACGTGGCAAATGTGGTGCACCACGGGCCATAGATGACAGAGGCGAACGACGGTTGCGGAGATGCGTTCGGGCAGATAGACGGGCTACCGTTGAGCAACTGACCACCAAAATGAACCAAGGGGCTACCAAAAGTGTCTCCCAAAGTACTATTCAGCGAACATTGCTGCGTCTGGGCCTCCGAAGCAGACGCCTGGTTCGTGCACCTATGCTGACTGCTGTTCATCGACGGCGAAGGCTAGAATTTGCACGCCAGTACAGCAGCTGGACGTCCACTGAGTGGCGACAGGTTGCGTTTTCGGATGAATCGCGTTTTATGCTCCATCGGACAGATGGACGTTGGCGTATAAGGCGTGAAACCTCTGAAAGGAACCACCCTGCAACCATTGCCGGAACGGTCCAAGCTGGAGGCGGGAGCATTATGGTCTGGGGAATGTTTTCCTGGCATTCTCTAGGTTCACTGATCATTGTGGAAGGCACAATGGATCAATACAAGTACGCATCTGTCCTTGCGGACCATGTTCACCCCTACATGCGCATTGTTTTTCCTCAGGATGATGGCATCTTCCAGCAGGACAATGCGAGGTGCCATACAGCTGCCAGTGTACGTGCGTGGTTCGAAGAGCACCAGGATGAGTTTACCGTCCTCCCCTGGCCAGCAAACTCACCTGACTTAAACCCAATCGAGCATCTGTGGGACCATCTCGATCGAGTTGTTCGCGCCATGGATCCTCAACCGCGTAATCTAGCGCAGCTGGCCACGGCATTAGAGTCGGCATGGCTCAACATCCCAGAGAACACCTTCAGGGACCTATGTGACTCTCTTCCTGCACGTCTCGCAGCAGTCCGCTCTGCGAAAGGTGGTTATTTTGGCTTTTGACAGATGGTCACATTAATGTGACTGGACTGTGTATATGCATATAGTTATATACTTTTGGTGCTGCCTATTGCAACCAAAATGGGAGGTGCTCATTTATATGTTATAGCAATCCTATATACAAAATTTCAATGTACTGAGGCTACTCATGTTTGACTTATGCCAGATACATGCATACGTACGTACATACGTAATCACAGACGCCACGAAAAAATCTCTTCAGAACCCATTTTAAATCAGTTTTGTCATATATTTGGGGTAAAACGAGTTGTTTATTCTGTCCTTACGGTCAGATATCACGCAAAAACATCGTTAAATGGCATTCGATAGTGGTCCAAATGGACATTTTTGTTCAAATATGACACCCGAAATTTTTCGCGATTACAATACTTCCATTTTACTTCGTACAGGGAAATAAAAATCAACCAAGAAAGAATTAGAACGTTCAAAAACATTACCATTGTTATGCAAATTAGATTGTGTTGCTTTAAATTGTACATTCCTTGCTTTAGAAAATGATTGAATTATGTTGTTCTTATCTTCCGGTTATGTTCTTATGCCTTTAGTTTTATCTGCATGTTATAACTGCAGAATTATCAACAATTTAAAAGGTGCTTAAGTGCGGCTAAGCCTAATTATTATTTTGGCTTATCAAGGTAACCACAGGAAACCAGCAGTTGTAGAGGTATGTATGATTCCCAGATCATATATACTAAGATCAGGAGAAGCAGTATATTTAGAAGAAATAGAGGTACTAAAGAAAATAGTTTAGCTTCTGAAAAGAGTGTGAGAGGAACAGAACAAGATGTTCCCACACAGAAAAAGAATGTAAAAAACTGTGATCCTAAATCTTCTCAACCGCAAGGATTAGAAAACCAACTTTCAAACTCCACTAACACAGAAACAGTGAGCAAAGATTAGAAGTGGGAGAATGATTAGAAAGCCAGACAGGTATTTGGACTGAACTTTGGAACTTTTTAAAAACCTTTTAAAATCTTAAAGGAAGAAAAAAAACTGGCTGATGCAGCATTTAGTATTTAGTAACTTGAAAATGATAACAGTGTATAATGAATAAGTAAAAACAGAAGTATGTTAATATTGATGATTTATATAAT
The DNA here is from genome assembly GCA_000611955.2 of Stegodyphus mimosarum. Classification (NCBI taxonomy): domain Eukaryota; kingdom Metazoa; phylum Arthropoda; class Arachnida; order Araneae; family Eresidae; genus Stegodyphus; species Stegodyphus mimosarum. The sequence continues at coordinate 17,213 of KK119384.1, forward strand.
ATTAATATTCCATGGTTATAAATAAATAGTTTAGACAGTTAAAAGTGCACCCTGTTTATTTTACACTGATTTTAGTTAAAACAATATCGGTTGTTTCATTTTTAGTCCAAAGGGGCTTTGTCCCTGAAGGGACTATTGTTTTCGTTTTGTGATTTTGCGTCGAATCACTCTGAATGTCCGTTTCATTTTTCAGATTGTTGCCACCAAATATTATCTCCCTGTATTATATTTGAAGAAATTAAATAATAAAAAATCAGTATAAATGTATATATGTTTCTCGTATTGTGATAAAACAGCGGTACCTAGAGCCAACCAGTTTTGAATGACGTAATCCTACTGCGAATATTGGCATCTGGAAGCCCAAATTTGAATTTTGGAATTTGTTTTATGATCGTTTTCATATTTTGTAAATCTTTAACGAATTTTTGATGAACAAACTGAAGGATTTCAAAGCGAGCAATGACAACGTTGTACAGAAAAAACCATTTTTATCTCCAGCGCATGAAACTGTGTATCGGAAATTCTAAAAGTATGCTTAATTTAAAATTATTTTGCGATATTGTTCTTGAACTGAATTTTACGGCTTAAGTGAGAAGAACATGATATTTAATAAATAAAGGTAACACACAAAATTTTTTTTAAAAAAAACGCCCCTTTGAACGTAATTTAAAATCTGAAACTTTTCCGATTTTCTTTTTTTTTTCCTTTTGTTTTTATTGAACAATTCAATGATAATGGATAAAACATTTATTTTGTAGTAATCATCACATATATTGTTTTTACTCTAAACCTGGTTTTTTCTCTTTGTCTCTAGAACGAAATGTTGCGAAACTTTCTCAGAGAACATTAAAAAGAAAAGAAAAAAAAAAAACATAAAGGAGCAAGGAGTTTAACTTTTAATATCCTAAGACAGATTGAATCAGTAAAACATAATGAGCACTAAAGAATTTTGGCACGAATTTTATTAGTACGAATCCAACTAGTTAAAGAAAAAACTAAAAAAATAACTACTGTTGCCACGAACTAATTAATGGCAGACGATGCTGTAATCAAATCGCTATGAGTTTACGAACACTTCCTTTCAGATATTTGAGCTCCTGTTGAGCGGCAAATTGGTGAACCTTGTGTGCAAGAAATTAATTCGTTGTTTATGCTGTTTAGCATTTTTTGGCGTTGCGCCCTGTGTCAACCACTATGCCAAATTCCGGGAGGTGTCTGACCTTGTTCTGAAAACGCCTAATTACGAAGGTTAGTAAGGTCATCCTCCAACGATATGCTTTTCAAAACAACACCTTTTTTAAAATAACGATAAACTAATTAATTGCTTACATCATATAACAACAAATTTAAATCCTGAATTCGAGTATTTTTCACTGTGACTTGTAAACGCCGTGTGACTTGTAAACGTCACTGTAAAGTTAAGATCTTTCTTATAAATTTTGTTAGAATATCGATGTGTTTAAAAAAAAATCCATTTCTTAAATTTAATTTCTAGATCTGAATGGAATATACATTTTATCAATCTCAAAATATTTCTTTTCTTTTCCTTAAAAATTCAACATTTATTGTTTAATTAGTCAATGAAACGTTGTTTTAAATAACCAGCTGGACCCGTGCTGCTACTAATTCGTATGAAAAATTCTTCAATTTATGTCGATTCATTATATCCGTTCAGTTCATCCAGTATCTTATGAAATGTTAAGCACCATTTCGGTACTTTTTCGATGTTTTTTGAGAAATACACTGCTTGACATTGAAAATGCAACACCAAGAAGGAGTGGTCTTTAGAGTAGACGCACGTCACTGAGTTATGCGAATGATGTGAAATGCACAGCTCTCCGACGCACGTGATGTAAGATATAAGGGAAGGAACGTGCAGAATGGGCAATATTCGCGTCGTTATTTCTGCCAGACGAATTATCGAAGAAAGTTGGTTTTTGTCCCGGAGGATACGTGTAATAAGAGAGAATGCCAGCCCGCCGTCAACGAAGGCACTTCCAGCAGATAGACGATTTTACGAGGGGTACGGTGATCGGACTGAGAAGAGCGGGTTGGTCCTTACGTCAAATCGCAGCTGATACCCACATGGATGCGAGCACGGTGCATCGGCTATGGCGAACATGGTTGGAACAAGGGAATGTGGGAAGAAAGAGAGGTGCAGGTGCAGCCAGAGTGACGTCAACACGCGTAGATCGACGCATCCGCCGACAAGCTGTGGCGGTTCCGCAAGTCACTTGTACCGCGATTCTGCAGCATGTGCAAGATACCCTGGATGTTCCCGAGTCGACGAGAACCATTTCCCGTCGATCGGTTGAACGTGGCCTGCACTCACGGCGTCCGTTAAGAAGACTGCCATTGACCCCACATCATAGACGCCAACGTTTAGAGTGGTGCCAGACTGAAGCGATGTCAATGTTATGCTTATTTAAAAGCATCTATAAGCTCCAATTGTTGTTTCTTATACCACTGGCGTTGAAAAAGCATACTTATGCCTACTAATAGCTCACAGATTGTGAACATATGTCTATTGATATGCCTATTAATAGCTCGCAGATTGTGAACATATGTCTATTGATATGCCTATTAATAGCTCGCAGATTGTGGGTCATTGATGTAGTTGTTGCAGATGTAGACATTGTTGTGGGGACATTGATTAAAACCCGAATCTATAATCTAAGTTTAAAAAATAATCAAAGGCTACTAGCCCTATCTTAATTTTGTTCATCATAAACTTTAAAAAGCTTTGAATTATGAGAAAATTTCCTTAGGCATTCTGGCTGGAGAATTTTGCTTCTGCGTTTTTTTCTTCCTTCGCTGCTGAATTATTCAGCTTGAGGATATCTCTGTGAATAAATTTCAGCTCCTTGGGCTTTCTTGGTTAAGGATGTAGTGACTCATCTACTTGTCCTTTAATATACAAGGCACAATACGCAGGTTTTCATTCTTTTCTTTCATGTTACGTAGATAGTTTTCCACTGGTGCAGAACATTTCATGCATCAAAGTAAAGTAAAGCAGTTGAGTTGACTTCATCTGTCACTCCTTCATCGTTTCTATCCACTTTAACCGCAAACAGAGTGGAGAGACACAGCAACTCTTTTTCGTCTGCCAGACTGTCATCACCCAGCCCAGAGAGTCTGGCCGTCCGTTCTATAGTTTTCACGAGGATCGAACCACTGCTAATGGGCTGTCTGTGGAACCTCTTCAGAAATATGGTCCATCATAAAGATATTCAATTCTTTATTTGGGGCCATCTTGTATCTTTATTTAGATCCATCTTGAGCATGAACCAAATTATTATAGAATGTTCTCCACATAGTTATTAGTCACCTTAGATGGCAGCATTCATTGCAACTGTTCATTAAATAACGTCATCATCATAGTAATATTAATATAAATTCGGATTCCCGTTGTCATTTAAGGTCAATGAAAACTTTATACTGTATTTTATAGAAAATTAAAATCTTCTCCATGGATCAATAAAATAATTAAATGTTCCATAAAAATGAACATGAAGACTGTTAGGATAACAGCATATTGACTGCACTGTAAAATACTATTACCCATTTTGGATATATGTAAATAATTTTAATGAAATTATATGTCAAGCTGTAATATTCTTTGTATAATGTAGCATGAAAAGGCCAGAAGAGGGCGAAGCACTCCCGTAAAAATATGGTTACAGGGGCAAGTCTATTTAACATAGAAGTTAAACACCTATCTCGCTAAATTTGTGAGATATCGCCAAGTTGGGAATAGTTTTGGTGACTAATTTTTGTCGCCAAATTTGGCGATAAATGGCCAAAAGTCGCCAAACTTGACATTTTGGTCCGGTCCCTGTATAACTCTAATTGCTTCCTATACGTAAATTTAACCACATATGCCTTTCAGTAATTTCGAGAAATGGGGATTTCTCGGTGGCCGGGAAAAAAACTGTATAAAGCCCGACTGCATCAGTTCTCAGTCTTTAGTTCAGAGTTAGATACATGTAGAAAGTTCACAGTTAACACACATGCACAAAAGATGAAAGAAAAAAAAGGGGGGACAGTTCTATATCTCCCATTCTACTGGACCGATTGACGAAATCCAACTTGGGTTTTTCAGCTGTTGTCACCATATATTATCGCCATATATTATATTTAAAGAAACTAAATAATGAAGAATCTGCGTGAATGTTCTTCGCACTATGAAATAACAACAGTACCTAGAGCAATTCAATTCTGAATAACGTAGTGCTCCAACCGAACATGGGCACTTGGAAGCCCGAATTTTGAATTTCGAATTTGTTTTATTATCTATTTCAAATTTTGTAAACCTTTAACGAATTTTTGATTAAAAAACTCAACGATTTCAAAGCAAGCAATGGCAACACTGTACGGAAAAAGACATTTTTGTCTCCAGCGCGCGAGATTGTATATCGAAAATTCTAAAGATATGCTGTTTTGATGTTTTTATATATTTTGCGATACTGTTGTTGAATTGAATTTTATGTCGTTTAAGTGCAAGAAACATAATATTCAGTAAACAAAGGTAGCACATAAAATGTTAAGATAAACGCCCTTTTGGGCGTAATCTGAAAGCTTTCTTTTTTTTAAAATTATTATTATTATTTATTTATATTGTAAACTGTACATTTCAATTAAGCATCTTCAAATTTAAGACTTTCTATGCTGCACGTCAATCAGACCAATTCTATCTCCTATTCCGCTATAGCATTTTAACTTAAAATAAAAAAGGGGGTGAAATCATTAAAAAGTCTTTTAAATTTAAAAGCAGAAAAAAATTAAAAGATATGAGAAAAGCTGGACAACTACAGCTCTTCATTTCTTAGAAACACAATATCTACTGCCACCACCTCACGATATCTAAATATTTATTGTTTAATAAAAATAAAACTAAATTCGAAACGAATTTCAATTATAGAATGTCCGCTTCTTCTTTCTAATGTAAAGCGGTTTAAACAGTAAAACGTCAAAATATAAAAAAGTATATTATTGTCTTACAAGGTATTTTCTCCCTTCCTTTCGCATGCTTTCGTGGTGTATTCGGAAGCATACCCGACGCGTATTCGAGAGTTCTAAGGTTCGAGTCCCGGCGAGGCGTTTACACATTTCTCATCGTTTCTGCTTCAAAAAAACCTAATGACTCTATAGAAAGAAAAAAATCAAAAGTAGAATTATATAGTTAGATTTGCAATCTACATGTGACGTTAGAAATATCTCATAATCGTTAATTTTATTCTAGATAGATGTAAATGGTTATCTCATAATCATTAATTTTATTCTCTCATAATCAATTAATTATCTCATAGTCATTAATTTTATTCTAGATAGATGTAAATGGTAATATAGTACATAATAATCAGATATCTAAAGAAATCTGGGAATCAATCAATTACAGGCTGTTAGAAATTCCGGCCGGGGGGTATAAATGATTTTTCGTGTTTTCTGCTCGGAAAAACTTAATCTCTCTAAAGTGGCACCTGAACAAGAACATGCGGTGATCGATATTTTGCCACCATTGGAATCTGTTAGACTGGATCGCATGGTTTTCCAGAGCCGCGTTTTAAGTGGGGAAATTAAAAAATCCGTCCTTAGTTGATTTTCTGAGGTTTCGATTCCAAAAAATATTCGATTCCTAATATTTCTACGCAGTTACTTTCCGTTATAAGTGAAACCGCGCAATTCAAGCTGACTATTTGACGTAAAATGTAAAAAAACCTAAAAGCTTTTTCAGACTTTACATTACGGCCAAAGGTGAGTTTTTTTAACGTCTTCTGTATTACCTTATATATATCATGTTTTTCGCACTTAAATCATAAAATTTAATTCAACAGCAATATCGCAATATAATTTTTAAATCAGCACATCCTTAGAATTATAATTCCTTAGAATCATTAGAATACACAGTCTCGCGCGCAGCAGACAATTTTTAGTCCAAAGAGGCTTTGTCCCTGAAGGACTATTGTTTTCGTTTGGGGATTTTGTGTAGGAAACATAAAAAGTCTAAATCACTTTTCAAACTGTTGCCACAAAATATTGCAGCCCTGTATTATAATTAAAGAAATTAAATAATGAAGAATCTGCATAAATGTATGTATATTTCTTCAAGTGTGATAAAACAACGGTACCTAGAGGCATCCAATTTTGAATAACGTACGTTTTCACCCGAATATGCGCATCTGGAAGCCCAAATTTGGAATTTGTTTTATTATCTATTTCATATTCTGTAAACCTTTAACGAATTTTCCATGAACAAACTCAAACGATTTAAACGTGGGCAATTGCAACACTCTACGGAGGAAAAAAAATTTTTATCTAAAGCGTGTGGAACTGTGTATTGCAAATTCTAAAGGTATACTCATTTTAAAATTATTTTGCGATATTGCTGTTGAACTGAATTTTATGGTTTAAGTGCGAAGAACATAATATTTAGTAAATAAAAGTAACACACAAAAACGTTAAAAAACGCTCCTTTAGACGTAATTTAAAATTTGAAACCTTTCAGATTTTTTAAAATTTTTTTATTTTATATTTATTATTTATTTTTTCCCGCTACAGTGTTGCTATTACTCGCTTTCAAATCGTTGAGTTTCTTAATCAAAAATTCGTTAAAGTTTCCCAAAATGTGAAATAGCTAATAAAATAAATTCCGAATTCCAAATTTGGGCTTCCAGATGCCCATATTCGAGTGGAAACGTACGTTATTCAAAATTGAATGGCCCTCTAGGAACCGTTGTTTTATCCCAATGCGAGAAACATACATATATTTATGCAGATTTTTCATTATTTAATTTCTTTCAATATAACACAGGGCGATAATATTTGTTGGCAACAGTTTGGGAAGAGATACTGACATTTACAGTGAATCCACGGAAAATGCCAAAACGAAATTAACAAACCTTCTGAAATCTGAAACCTTTCAGATTTCCTTTGGAGGAAAAAAAAAAAAAATCTGAAAGGTTTCAGATTTTAAATTACGTTCAAAGGAGCGTTTTTTAAACATTTTGTATGTTACTTTTATTTATTGAATATCATGTTCTTCGCATTTAAACCATAAAACTCAGTTAAAGAACAATATCGCAAAATAATTTTAAACTGAGCATATTTTTAGAATTTCCTACACAAAGTCTCACGCGCTGCAGATAAAAATGTTTTTTTCTGTACAACGTTGCCATCGCCCGCTTCGAAATCCTCGAGTTTGTTCATCAAAAATTCGTTAAAGTTTTACAAAATACGAAATCGTTAATAAAACAAATTCCAAATTTCAAATTCGGTCTCCCAGATGCCTGTATTCGCAGCAGGATTACGGCATTCAAAATTCGACGGCTTTAGGTACCGTCGTTTTATCACAATGCGAGAAACATACATACATTGATGCACATTCTTCATTATTTAATTTCTTTAAATATAATACAAGGCTGCAATATTTTGTGGCAACAGTTTGAAAAGTGATACAGACTTTTAATGTTTCCGACGCAAAATCGCAAAACGAAAACAATAGTCCTTCAGGGACAAAGCTAAAGGACTAAGACTAAAAAAAAAGAGAGAGAGAGAGAAAACAGAAAGTTATCTCTATGCTATACTAAATGAAAATCGCGTAAAAGAGAGAAAAAAAATCAGACCACAAATAGAATTAAGTGCATTTAAAGCATTTTGGCAATAAATATCTAAACAAACAAAACATGGCAGTAGCATCCACACCAAGAACAGTCGAGCGGGCAGTTCCAAAATCAGAGCACCGAATGACGTTTATCATTAAAGGGGAATCATGAAAGCTGGACAGGTCGAACTGGGCTGCCATGCGATTTCTTCTCTTTTCCCTCCTCTCTACCCCAACCCCAGTGGTCTAACTATAGGTGCTACTGGCCACAGTCGATGTCTAAAATTATGGATCTGAGCCAAGTGCAGAGATGCCCCACTCTGCCAATTATAGATCCGGTTCATGAGAGTAAACAACTCCGATCATTCGGTGAGATGAAGATCGTCGCTGGGTAACACTGCGGCAGAGAATCTGGTTGATCAGTTTTTCTGATCGTGGAAAAAAACGTGAACTGAGCCGCTGAGGCGAGTGAGGTAGCGATGCCAGAAATATTAACCGTTTATCGTTATTTCAAAAAAAAAAAAAAGAAAAGAAAGAAAGCTTTCAGATTTTATATTACGCGCGTTTTTTTCATTTACAGTGCACATACACGTTTCAAGAGCATTTGGGCTAATGTTCCTTTGGGCTAAAAATATATAAAAACAGCCTATTTTTTGAACTTTCGATACACAGTCTCGCGAGTTGGAGATAAAAATGTTTCATTCTGTACAGTTTTGCCACTGCTACTTTCAAATCATTGAGTTTTTAATCATTTAGCAATTCATACAATTTTACAAAACATGAAATAAATAGTATTCATATTTAATTAACCTACATGGTATATTTGTAGAATTATCAACAATTTAAAATTCGTTTAAGTGCGACTAAGCCTAATTTTTTTGGTCATGACATCAGCCATATTTGTTTACATTTGAAACTTAGCAGAATAGTGGATTTGTTGCCAAACTAGAGAAACTAATCTTCGCAACAACAAAGATAACGCCTTCTTTTATTATTGCGAATTAAATTATACTTAATCCATTCTGGAATTTATTCGAGGAAATAAGTGTTTAAGATTTACTTCGCAATTTTTAATATAGGTATTTTGAGTTTTTATGTATTTTTGCTTTGTCTCGAAGTGAGAATTGAATTAATTGAATGAGAAATATTGAATCGTCTGTGAAAAAACTGTTTCGTTCTTTCTTTTTTCTTTTTAATTGTTTGTTTAATTTCTTTTATACATCATTTTAGATTTATTATAGTATTTGAATAGAACATGTGGCAACGATTCGATAATTCGTCAAATGATATACATAATTTTTGTGCATCCCGAGTTCTAAAATGAATTAGATGTAACGCTGTTAAGTGAACCTATCGCCAGAGTGTCGCTATGGTAAACAAATATAGTGAATTTCAAAGAGTGCATTTATTTATTCTATTGTGGTTTATGCGCTATCGACGAAGTAGATTTAATTCAATCCAATAAGTTTAAATGAAATGCAAAACGCGTATAATTTAATATTCCGTACACGGAGGTCATGTGGTGTAAGCATCAGATTTTTTGTATTGTTATTACTCGGAAGAAAGGAAGTACTGACGTGATGGAAAATGTACTAGAAGATTAAAAATTTATCAGAAGTACTAGATCATATATGAAAGCTCGCTCTGTATACTAAAACTATGAATTTTCTACAGTTTTGCAACTTCTTAGATTGGAAGTGCAAAAGATAAACGGAAACCCCTATTCTGCTACTTTTGGCCCCTGGCAAGATGGTTTTTAAAGTAAAAATCATAGAAGTACTAAAGAACAGTTTGCAAAACGCTTTTTAGCCAGAAAATGAAAGTGATGAGACAAATCAGCTACGGCAACTCAAAAATACCATTTTTGCAACTTAATTTCCGCAAGGCGACTACGCTGAGTATTCTTTTCCTTCGATCCCTGTCAACGAGTTGCTCCCATTTTCCTACATTTGCTTTGCCAATTCCTATTACCTGGGGAACGGAATTTGGAAACGTATTTGAAAAGAACTTCCAGGAATGGAGAAATATTAGGGAAATGAAATGGCGCATTCAAAGAATCACTACAGGAGGTATAAGATTGGATGCAATCGTGACAGTTATTGCCTCTTCACTCTGACCTAGATGGCGCTTTTTCTTCTTCAACAGCTAAATTCCATGCCTGAGAAGAAAAAAAAAAGAATCTTGGAAAAAATATATTCCCCAGCATAGGAAGCCAAAACAGATTAAAATAAATAAATAAATAAATAAAAAAGTAGTATGTTGTTATTGTATTCTATGTACTGCAAACATTAACGAAAAAAATTCAGTGTCAATAAAATAAAGAAAACACATTTTCTCTGCTCGAATAAAAATTCGAAGTTTACAGATTGCTATTATCTTAGTCTGAGTAAATCACTAGTACAGAGGCTGTTCGAAATTTTTTAGGCGATTTTCATTGTAATTACAAAAATTGTTATATTTTAAATGTTCTATTTGATAACCCTTATTCTTCACTATCTTTGTATATCGTAAGTTCTAAGACAATCAGTGGCGGCTCGCAGCTAAAATTAGTGGGGATGCTGTTCCAAAAAAATTTAACCTTTGTTTTAATCTTGTGTAAAGGGAAACAAACATGTATAAAAAGAAAATTTATTTTGAAACTTCCATGAAATTTTACAAAAGAAAAATAAACATTTCTTAATTACTTTAACTTAAATTGTTACAGTTGAAGCTTTACCTATTCATTTAAAAAGGAAATCCATTCTTCTTGTTTTAATTTGCGCGAAGAGATCAATAATTTTCTCCTTTATCTCTGGATGACAACTGAGGAAATTTTTCTACATTGAAACCATTGCAAGTGCATGAAAACGAAAGCTCTTGAAGTTCACTTACAGTCACAGAATTTATTACTCGAGGATGCAAGGACATGGTTAAAATTTTCTGTAAAATAAAAGAACCGAAAAAAAATGAATCAAATAGAATAGCTGAAAAATAATCTAACCAAGATTATGGTGTATGATTTTTAAACACAGCACACGCGGAGTAAAAAAAAGAACCAGCTCCCAACGACACTCCAGATTCGGCACTGCAAAAGCGACAGTGCTCTCTCCCTCTCAGCCTCGTACGCTGCTTCCTAAGAGCGCATGCGCAGAACAGCCAAATACCACACGCGCGGAGTAAGAAATAATCACGTTTCCAGAATTTCGGCACTGCAAGAGCGACAGTGCTGTTTTAACTCCCTGGCTCGAGTGTTGCTTTCTGTGCGCGCTTGCGCAGAACAGCCTTGCGAAGCGCAGTTCCATACAAAAACTTTCGTATTTTTGATAAACTGGAGGATGGCTACTGACATTAAGTTTAAGGATTATATATTGTAGAAGTATAAAGAAAGAATTAAAAAAAAAAGGGCTCATTATATTAAATATTAAAAATAATAATAAGTGGAAACAGGGGTGCTGCAGTTCCACAGTGCTTATTACTAGCCGCCACTGAAGACAATTAAAACCTTTTATAATATCGAAAGAGGTATTTTGTCCCATTGCTCTCGAACAGCTTTCCAAAGTCTAAGGAGGTTGTTGATCGACGTTTGGACCTCCCGCCCTTTTAAAAGCCCAAAAGTGCGAAAATACGTTGGTGATAAATCAGGAGATTTAGTAGGGATATGAGCGAAGGGTCGATACCCGATTCTTGTTCCATTTTTTCCAGGAAATTAATAGCAGATTTTGAAGTATTGCTACTTGCATTATCTTGATACAGTTCTACTGATTGACCATACTGTGTGGAAAGAGAACGTATTGCATATTTGAAAATTGGATATAAAATAAGCTGGATATATTTTTGATAATATATGGAGTTGATCTTAACATTTTTTTCCACTCTCTTTATTTTCAGTTTGCCGTTATATGAAAAACCAGCAACAATCATAAATCCCTTTGAAAAACTTTCTTCTTTACATTCCTTGAACCGTGTTTTAAGATTTTTATCTCCTCTTTCATGATAGCTGAGATAATAAACGGATCTCTTTCCATTGCAGTCATTTAAGTACACTCTCTTGCGACAACAGTTTTCCATATTTATCCAGATAAACGTTTCTCATAACGAATCGTTCTACGTTCGGCTATATGGCGTGGAGAAAGACTATGCAAATTATGTTTTCTCACCTTTTTAAAGATTCAAATCAGCATTAATCACTTTGTTTACCGTTAACGCTGAGCATTTTAATGATTTTGCACCTGTCCTTTGACTTGGCAGATTTGCTTTTAATATGAGATTAAGCTTATTGATTGAGATAATATGAGATTAAGCTTAAGATTATAGATTGGCAGATTTGCTTTAATAATAATAATTACTTTTGCAACATTCGAAACATTCCGTTTTTCCTTGAATACGTATTTGAACACTTTTTTCACTTGAAGCTAAATTTTGACATGTTTTTCCTTTGTTGTTGACAACATTACCATCGTAGATTACATTTACCTATCGTAGATATCGAAACATCAAGGCTTTTACAACGTTTTTCAGTAATTAGATTCGAATAATTTTTTTCCGAAAGAACACAGCCTTCCATTCATTGCTTCTTTTTCATCCAAAGCGCCAATTTACATGCCAAAAAAAAATGTCAGGTAGCAGACGATAATTTATACTTTCAAAAATAAAGCTGTAGTTAAAAAAAAATTCCAAGCAGAAGATTTTTTTTTTTTACTGCAAAGCAAAATTGTGTAAAATATGTGCCAACAGCCTCTGTATTAGCGAGTCGTACATTTCCGCGTATATCCAAAACATTTTAGCAAATATTTTATGGCTAAATTTCGGGATATGGCTTATATACGACAGTGATTCCATCACAAAAATGAATAATTAAAAAGTATTACTAATTCAAATTCATTGAAAAATGGCACTTGTATATTTAATCCTAATATACATTAATTAAATTTCTTAATATCAGTATCCGGCTTGAAATGTTCTAACAGTTCTCGGAAATCTCTCTCTGCTACAGCCAGACATTATGAATGGCATAATTCTTCATTCCACCATTAAAGTCGTGATAATAACATTCGCTTTGTAGATAATAACATCTTCAATTCTATCTATAGCAGTATTGATGCAACGTTTTTTGAATGGTCGGATAGTCGTTTCTAAACTACTTTACTTCCTTGTACGAAGTAAAAAGGAAGTATTGCAATCGCGAAAAATTTCCAGTATCATATTTCAACGCAAATATCCACTTTGACCGCTATCGAATGCATTAACGATGTTTTTCGTGACATCTGTACGTAAATATATATATATATCCATTTTGTTACTCTGCTCAGTGAACTCAGTTTCTTTATTCTTACATGTTGGTAAATTGTGCATTTTTTGCTTTAAAAATTATTGAACTATGTTGTTATTATCTTCCGGTTAAGGTTTCTATGCCTTTAGTAAACCTGCATGCAATAATTGTGGAGTTATCAACAATTTGAATGCTTTTAAGTGCGGCTAAGCCTAATTTTTGTTTACATACCAGTCACATTTGTTTACATTTGAAACTTAGCAGAATAGTGGATTTGTTGCCAATCTAGAGAAACTAAGCTTCGCAATAACAAAGTAATGTCTTCTTTCATTATTGCAAATTAAATTATGCTTAATTCGTTCTGGAATTATCATTTAAGTTATTAACATGTTTTTGCGTAGAAACTAATTTTAATTGTGAAAATTGTTTTTTTAATTGTTTTAACTGTACTTGGTAGTTTATATTTTTCTATACCTTTCAATTTTTAATGAAAATATTTTGAATTTTTATGTATTTTTGCCTTGCTGCTAAGTAAGAACTGAATTAATTAGTAGCGCATGCGCATTAGATAAGCGACGCTGAATCGTCTGTGAAAAACTGTTTCTTTTTTATTTGTTTAATTTCTTTTATACATCGTTTCAGATTTATTTTAGTATTTGAATAGAACATGTGGTAATTCTTCAGATGATATAATTTTTGTACTCTCTGAGTTATAAAATGAATGAGATGTAACGCTGTTAAGTGAACCTAGCGCCAGAGTGTCGCTATGGTAAATAAATATTGTGAACTTTAAAGGGTGCATTTATTCTATTGTGGTTTATGCGCTATCGAGGAAGTAGATTTAATTCAAAATTCGTTAATTGCTAATTCAATACGTCTAAATGAAATGCAGGAAAATTGCGTATAATTTAATATTTCGTACAAGGAAGTCATATGGTGCGCACATCAGATTTTTCAAACAAAATGAAGAGCGTGCACTCATCTTCAGAATATCTGATGGATTTAGTTATTTTACGTGAGTAGTCATTCAGAGTTTTGGTTGATATACAATTGGATTAGTAAGCAATTTTAAATTCAGATTATGTACCAGTTTTCAACTTTCACTGAGTTTTTGCAACAAAATCTTACCTCTCAACCTATATCCGGAAATATACGGCATGATATTGAAAATATCTTTCGAATTTCATTGTTGTTTTACCAACACCAGTTCGAACACTTTTATTATTAGTACAAGTACTAATGGAACTGCAGTGAACCCTCTCTAAGACGACCATCTACATTTCCAGATAACTTTGGGCTTTAATCCTGTGAAAGAGACGACGCTAAATATTGATATTTAAATATTGTTACGAATTTCACATTTATTTGGCAATTTATTTAGAATTGTTATTAAAATTCCTTTTTATTTCTCCGTGCAACGCAGACGATTTTTAAGAGAAAGCTACGTCGAAAAAAAAAATAACAATAAAAATAAAAGAGCGCGTGCATTTAATGCTTAAATATCTCGTAATTACTGTTGCTATCCAGAAAAATCTAGAAAAATCGTGAGTGTTCTACTGATAATTAAAAAGCTTATAAAAGCCGAGTTGAAACACCTCATCTCAGTTGTTGTTGTAGTTGTAGCTGTAAAAAGCGAACTGCTGTTTGTTTACTTTATGCTGTAGCGATTTCACTGTGAGATAGAATTATTTTATCTGTTTCGAACTGAGTTTTTGCTAAACGTTTGAGATATTGTGATATTGTGCAAAGATCTGTGAAGAAATATTTCAGCATTTTAATTTATTTCTTGTGGAAAGAATAAATTTTTGTTAACTTTTTAACGACTTGTGCATTAAATATATAATGAACCTGTACGCATGTAACAATGTATATAAAAATGATCCTATATTGCTCGCGCGAAATTTACTGTATTTTTTCGATTTATATTTAAGTTCAGCGTAATTTCCGAAAAAATACGTGTGAAGTGAAAATATGCATTAATCAATCTGAATTCTTTTAAATTACATTCCAATTCGTCTGTAGCTACTTTGAAACAATATTCTGAATTTCTATTCCAGAATTCTATCTTATCATACACTACACCATAAAACTGAATTTTGAAGCTTCTGGCAAAACTGATCGGACATTTTTAAGTTATCGAATATAATATTAAAGAAACTATGAAATTAAACTATAAATGAATAATAATAAAATAATAATGATTAATAATGAAACTATAAAATTAGAAGTTATATCAAATCCATGTACAAAATTGCAACGTTCTATACGGCTAATAATTTTAGAGTTATGCGATACACACACATACATACATGCATGCGTACATTTGTATACATACGTAGTGACGTCATGAAAAAAAATCCCTTTTAAATGTTCTTTAAATCCATTTTACAGTCCTTTATTCTGTCCATCTGTGCATACTTCACTCAAAAAAATCGTTCAAATGAATTCGAGAACGGTCAAAATGGATATTTCTGTTAAAATGCAATCCCCGAAATTTTTTGTGATTACTATACTTCCTTTACTTCACACAAGGAAGTAAAAATAAAAAAAAATTAATTTACAAAAAATTTTTCTAAGATCGTGTTGAGCTGCTATTTGTACTTCAAAATGTGGTTTATTCAGATTCAATAATAATTTTTATTATTTTGAGGCTAATTTTTTGTTATTTTGAAGATTTATTCGTCTTGTACTACTAATTTCTGTTACTGTTTTATAGTTATTTGTTTTTGAATTTTACATACCATTTTTTGCAAATATATTCAGCAGTATTTAAATCTGAATTCTAAGGAGATGTTTTGAAAATTTCAGGTTAATAAAAACAGCAGCCTGCATGTCATTTTCATAGCTATATGCTTTGAGTTGTTGTCTCAATGAAATTCGGAATTACTTATCAGAATTACTTGGAAATTATGCTGATGATTGACAAATTCTCTTCCAGATATCAAAATATACGTTAAACCATCAATAAATGCAAAATTACAGTTTCAGCCGGCAGCTTACAACCCTCTCCAATATCATATTTCCACCTCCACCTTATCTACGATTAAAACTAAGCTCTAGTTTTGAAATTCTACTTTGAATCTTCTGCATGCTGTGAATTTATACCCTTCATTAATGATGTTAAATCAGTTTTCGTCAGCAAATTATATCTTCTTCAAATACTCCGAATAGTTATTTCCGATATGTTTATGGGAAGGAAGGCTGAACCTTTTTGCACATTCTCTAGCAGAGAATTTTTGCTTTCCTACTCCCCCTCAGCCCAATAGATAAGAATACTGTTTTAAGTCCTTGAATTGTTAGACATTACTCTCGAGAGATAATATTATTCTGCAAGTTTGGAAGTATATGGCATTCAGTAATTTAATATTGTTGCGAAATGCCCAGCTGAGGTAAGACAGCTTCACCGCAAAGCGGGTTTAGGGTTGCTAGAAATTGGCAGGAAAAGGCAGGGTTCCCAGATTTGGCGCGAAATCGCCCATTTGGCGACAAAGCAGGCGATATGCCATAGACGGTCAGAAAACATTCTAGAACGCATCCTTAGCGCTTTTCCCGAGAATATTCTGGAAGGCAGGTTAAAGCTATATATACCTGCCTGTACGAGTAGAGTGAAGTATCCCTAATTCAGTAGTGTAGTAGTAGAATGTCTTGAGTACAGAGATTAGCTTGAGAGCGATCGATTGAGTCGGAAGCTGTACTCTAGTGCTCTGCCGTGAAGCTGTCTTTACCGTTATAGCCTGAAGGCTGTGATGCTGATTGATTCAGCGTGTTTATCTTAGTTTTTCGACACCTGGAAACGTGTCTTCGGAGCTGTCCTGTGTAATGCTGATGAATAAACTGTGTTTTGATTCTTCATTAAATGTTATGATCAATTACTCCAAATCCACAAGCCCATACAATGCAACAGTATGTACGACAATAGTATTTCATAGGCTAGTTCAGTTGGTCTTTCTACTTCTATTTTGAATTCTGCAATGCTTTGAATAACATTTTACACCAGAAGAAACTTACGTATTTTAAGTTAACCATTTTAGAACTTTTTTGTAGATTTTTTTTTTCCTAGACGTAAATTAAAAAATGTATTCTTCAATTTCTAACCGCGTTCGCTTTATTAAGGGGAAAAAAAGAAAGGAAAGGAAAACAAAAATGAAGAAAAACAGAAAATCTGAAAGGCTACAGCGTTCAATACCAGAGGATTTGTTAAGGTTTTTTTATACTCTGGCTGAGTATCACAAGTTGCCAATCTGTTTTGGAACTCACTCCTGATAATACAATTGTTTTGCTGTTTATATATTTAAAAACAAACTATCTTTAGAATTCTCGATAGAATACTAGGGTTTTCTGAACCCTTTTTTTTTTTTGCTCCTTTATCTCATTTCTTTAAAAACTAGTCACTCGAGTGACCAGCAGCCCAAATGAGTTATCAGGAAAAATATAATATAAGGAAAAGTTATATAATCATTTTAATATGTCCAGCTAGTGTCATTGCGTAAAAATATTTAATAATTCTGATTAAACATCTCATGTGACTGATTTAAATCAAAAGATTACATCAGACATCCGTACGTGAGGACAGAATAAAGGACTCTTTTCCCGAAACGGATTGTAAAAGGGATTAAAAATGGAATCAGAAGAGGTTTTGTTTCATGCCGTCTGTACGTACGTATGTATGTATGTATGTATGTACGTATCTCGCATAACTCAAAAATGAGTAGTCTCAGTATGTCGAAATTTTGTACATATACAAGCTATAACATATACATTCCTCACTGGTTGCAATCGGCGACACCAAAAGTATATATATATATAGCCACTCTGTTACTCATCTCAGTGAGCTCAGTTTTTTTTGTTCTTATATGTTGGCAAATTGTGCATTTTTTGCTTTCAAAATGATTGAATTATGTTGTTCTTATCTTCCGGTTAAGGTTTTTATGCCTTTAGTTAATCTGCATGCAGTAGCTGTAGAATTATCAACAATTTCAAACTTGTTTAAGTACTACTAAGCCTATTTTTTTACCATAGCAGCCATATTTATTTAAACTTGAAACTTAGCAGAATAGTGAATTAAGTCTGTTTCTGCAAATTCGGTGTTTTTTTTGCCGAGTGGCAGCAAAAGTAAACTTTTAGTTTTGTGCACCGAAAAATCTGCCTTCTTGTCTGCTGTCAAAATTGCTTGGTTTTACGTAGAAACTCTAATTGTAAAATTTGTTTTTCTAATTGTTTTAAGTGTATTTGGTGTTTTATGTTTTCTCACATGTTTTCAAATTTTAATGAAGATGCTTCCAGTTTTTAAGTATTTTGTCTTGGCGCGAAGAGAGAAGTGAATTGATTGAATGAGAAATTTATCTTAAATGAAATTCGGTTAAATACGTTTAAATGAAATGCAGTAGAAAAATGTGTACGATTTAATAGGCCGTACAAGGATATCATGTGATGTCCACATCAGAATTTTTTATACATCTTAACAAGCAACAAATTCAGAAATTTATAAGTGCATCATTAATTCTTTTTAATAAAGAATTATTTGAAAATTTTTGTCATACCTAAACCAGGGAATATGCAAAAATGAATATTTGTAACGCTTTGGTAAGTAAGTTCTTTTCAGTTGTACAGGTGTCAAATTTAAACTGACAAATTCCATTTCTTCTTCACTAATACAATCTTATTCCCTCGTGATGAAGTAACGAGTTCTAATGAATAAGGGTACCTTGGTTAATTTCTAGGTCAGAGATTGTAATCAGAAAATTCGGTCAGCTGGTTCATCGCTAAATAAAATTGAATATTTTCATTCGCTGCAGATCACTTCTGTAATCAAAAGAAGTAAAAAAAAAAAAAAAACTCTGATAGCTTTCAGATTTTACATTACGCCCAAAGGGACTTTTTTTTATGTTTTGTGTGTTACCTTTATTTATTAAATATCATGTTCTTCGCACTTAAACAATAAAATTCAGTTCAACAGCAATATCGCAAAATAATTTTTAAATGACCATATCTTTAGAATTTCCGATATTTTTTTTTACGATGTTGCCATTGATCGCTTTGAAATACTTAAGTTTTTTAATCAAAAATTGTTTAATATCTGACAAAATATGAAATAGATAATAAAACAAATTCCAAATATCAAATTAGGACTTCCAGATGCCCATATTCTGTAGCGGATGACGTTATTCAAAATTTGATGAATCTAGGTACTGTTGTTTTATCACAGTGCGAAAAACATATATACATTTATGCAGATTCTTCATTATTTAATTTCTTTAAATATAATACAGGCAGTAATATTTAGTGGCAACAGTTTGAAAAGTGAATCAACGCAAAATGCCAGTACGAAATTAGTAGCCCTTCTGGGATAACGTCTTGTGTTCCAAAAAAAAAAAATTCTTAAATAAATACCAGAATATATTTTTGTAAAATTTATAAAGAATGCAAAGAATTGTTTCAACAGAATTTAAAACATTTCCGCAAATAATTATTTTAGTTTTTCAGATCTTTAATTGCACAAAGAATTTTAATCTTTAGTTGTTCATCAAATTGCATGCTCTCTTTCGTTGTGGAACATTTTCATAATTTAAAACAGAAGAAAAGAAACCAAGCCTACAATAAATACTATGAATATATTTTGTAAAATTTTATAAAAAATAGAAAGGCTATTTACAGGTAATTTCAAAAATTGTTTCAACAGAACTAAAATTATCGCAACAGAATTTAAATTATTTACACAAATAGTTAGTGAATTTCTTCAGATATAAAATGTATTTCTATAAAAATAAAATCACATTTTCTCATTCACTGTGGAATATTCTTTCGTTAAAAGAATACTAATAGAAACCAATTTCGAGATAAACACTAGAATATATCATTATGGAAATTTACAAATAGAAAGGAATTTTAAGGGTGGTGAAAAAAACTACTTCAACAGTATTTAAATCATTTATACTAATAAATGTTTAAGTTCTTATGGTAGAAAATTTTTAGATGTATAAAAATAAAATTGGATTTTCTCATTCGTTGCGGAACAATTCTGTAGTTGAAATAACAGAACACATTTTAAAGTCAATAGGAAAATATAAAAAAATAATTTTAAAGTCAATAGGAAGAAATAATATTGTAAAAATTAATAAAGAGAAAATAGAGATAATGGGAAAACGTTTTTTCAGCAAAATATGAATTATTTATTTCAGTAATTATCTATGTTCTTAAAACACAAAATAAAATGTTATAATTGACCTTTTTTCTCAATAATATGCAACAAAGAGCGAAATATTTGAGAGACTTTTATTAATGACATCTTTTGCTTTGATCCTTTGACTGTCAATTAACACTATAATTTCTAACAAAGATTCCAAGAAACTAATATAAATTTTCTAAAGATTTCCAATATATTTATTGGCAAAAATCCTCTTATAAACGGACATGAAATATGAAAAATCATTTTGTAACTGCTTTCTTCAAAAGTTAACTTTAATTGCTCTATATTTTTTTTTATTTTTAAATATTTTTAATCATAATGTGGTATCGCATTAAAAAAAGTTAAAAAATGTTTTTATTTACCGTTCTCACAAGGATTATGCGATACTTTTAGTTTAAAAAAATAATGTCAGAAATTTTCGTCGAATAAGTTAGTCTAAATTAAACTTTTAATTTAAAAAAATAATGTCCGAAATTTTAAATGCATAAAATTGAAATTATAAGGCATTACTTTCTTTGAGATATTGTTAGTGTGTTCAATTTATTGCTACGCAATCAGTGTATGAAAAATTTCTTCCGGAAATAAGATATTTAGCCTAAAAATGAATATTGTTGTAAATTACACAACTAATACAATGAAATGTTTAAATGAAATGCAGCAAAAAATGTATATAACTTAATAGGACGTACAAGGAAGTCATGTGATGCTTAAATCAGATTTTTTTAAATTACAGTTGGAAATTGATTTTTGACCCGAAACCCAGTTAACTCGGAATAACTAGGCAAATGATTAATTTTAAACTTTGGAATCCTAATTTCCTGAGAGTCCAGGGGTCGTAGAAAAGTTGAAGAAGAAATATTTAAATTTTTACATACTAAAGATGAAATTCAGTTGAAGAAAAGTTTTCGATGTTAGCAGAAAAACTGCTATCACAGAATCTTACCCCCCCCCCAATGGTGATCTCTTGCCTATAACGGCACTGGCCACTCCTAAGAAGGGTCATTTTATTGTAGAGGCACCTAATAGGCGGCCACTGTTACCTCCTATGAAGGAACAGACAATTTTACATCCATGCCTTCTCCGGGATGCGTAATGGCAAACCGCACATTGAGTTGATCAACGTTAACGAATTTCGCTTACTGCGCATGCTCAATAGTGTACCGTTGACGTGGGAGAAAATACTGGCCAATAAAAATAAACAACCCTACACAAGCCTGTTCGTCATGTAGGCCTTAGCGACTCTTAACGATTGCAATACTATGGACACTCTTTTTGTGCTTATTGCACTTGCTTCTGTTTCATTTCATTTTGATTTATTTTGTTCATAAACATTACATTTAATATCAGTTATTTGTAATAATTTCTTTGGCTTTAATTCAGTAATTTAAACTAGATATATTCCTTAAGTTGTTAAAGTATTTATGGATGGAACGCATGGTAAATAATCGATTGCTTTTATTCCTCAGAAGTACAATCAATAAACAACATCATGTAATGTTTCCTGTTTTGTAATCCTTCTTAATCGAAAATTTGGGGAGTTTACAATCGATATTTACACCTAAGTAATGAAGCAACGTAAAACCTAACAAATTTTAAAACCTCGAACTGTTTACGTCCAGTTAACAGAACATCAATCATGTACCCTATTTATTTTCTTTTAAAATGACGCCAAAGTCGTAATTGCGCCAAATTCTCTTCTGCGCATGCGCAGTGTGCGTAATTCGTTTAACATTCTTCAACTGAATGCGCAATCTGCCATTACGCCTCCGGGATTCGAACCCGGGCTTTTTGGTATCCCAGTCAGGCTCCCCCAGCCAAAGAATATGTACTGTTAAGAAGGAAAACTTCGCAGAAGCAGAAGTTGCTCCCTTCCAACGAAAAGGGAAACAACTGCGCATGTGTGAAATATCTATCGCCAAAAAGCGCCAAAGCTCGAAGCTGAATGTCGAAGTTGGTTTGGACAGGTTCGACCGTTACGTTTAGCAAGAGTTTAAACAAAGAAGAGGTTCTTTGGTTTCAAGTAGCGATATGGACAATGGAAGTTCAACAGCCAGTGAAAGTGAAACTTCACCTAATATTTCATCATTTCCGAGTTTAAATTATCGCGACAAGTCAAAGAACGATTAACCCGTGTTCCTCAATTTCCTATACACGTCGCGGAGGGGAAAATGTCGGCTAGATACCAAAGAATCGGCACATCACAGAGGGGAAATTCTCGCCAACAGATTCCGTCGCCAAATCCCTTGGCGAATGTTCCCTTTTCTTTGTAGCGACGTTGCAGACAAAGTGGTTTACATTAAATCTATGGAGCCTTTCCTTCTTTACATAAAGGTTCTTTGCCCCAGCCACTATACCATCTGGGTGAACTTCAATGGACCTTAAAGAATTTGTGTTCTATGAAACAGGGGTTGACTTCAGTATTGCCATATAACCAGTTTATAGATTATTTTCAACAATTTATTCACGTATTTTAAGTATTTGAGTACCTGTGCTAAAATGCCTTTAGTATACCATTAACAAAATATACTTGTAAATGAATAGCATATTTTAATTTAATAATAAATTAAGTGACAAAAGAATATCACTAAAGTATACTAAAAGGGAAAAAAATCAACTTGGAAATAGCTTTCTAATTTATTTTTAACGATCTCTCCGGAAAATTTAAAAAGTGGCTTTCTGGCAATGAAAAATCTAAAAAAGAAATACAACCTTTTAAAATTAAATATCTCTGTCAATGTTCGTCGTAAGAAAATTAAACATTTTGTATTTTATTTTTTAGAATAGGTATAAAATTTTGATACGTATATAAACCACAAGATCATATAAAAAGTTAGATTTTGAAATTTCGTAAAATTTATTTTTTTAATTTTTTAAAATATCATAACATGAATATTTGCGTCATTTAAAACATTTTGTACATAGAACATCAATGACAGCGAAAATGAAGGCCGAGTAAAAGTGTGCATTTCAATGTCATGTCTGAAATACCAAACGTCATGTTCTTGAATGTTTATTTTCAAATTACGCTAGCAGCAAATTCTTTTGTTCAGCTTCTTTAAAGAAGATACCTACATGCTTTTCTTTGAATATTGATCCTAGCCATGCAGTTCTAATACCGTCTTTTTCTGAAAATAAGACATCCTCCGAAAATAAGCCCTATCGTGATTTTCGGAACTTTTTGTAAATTGGGTAAAAAATTCATGGGACAAAATAACTGATAGTGATGTTTCCAATGCACTACGAACAGGCTACTTAGACAAGAAGTATTCATTTAACGATAGCTATATCGCAAGACATGAGAGATTCGGACCAATGATTCAACAGGAAATGGATTTGGAAGACAATCAGAATATAATTCAGAATTTTATTTATGACGATGTTCCAGAAGAAGATAACATGACTGTAATTGAATAAATTTAAATTTCTGTATTCTGTGTAAAATAAATATTAAACAAAAATATATAAATATACTTTTATTTTTGCTCTCCCCCGAAAATAAGCCCTAGCGCGTATTTTGGACCAAAAAAGAAAGTAAGACAGTGTCTTATTTTCGGAAAAAGACGGTAATAGAATTTCTCGGAAGAAGGTAAAGAATTTATGAAACCATTTTCAACAATGGAAGTGAAACAGTTCTGTAAGTATAAAACTTTAATTTTTGTACTGGCTTCATTGACTAAAATACCTAATGGATTGCTCATTGTGCGCTGTATGAAAAATTAGCTCTAAAATTTTAGCTTCTCTATGTTAACTGAATTTGGTATATATATTTTTAATATCTCTTTTTTTATTAAACTTACTCGATTCCTTCTTTCACATTTCGAAATTTAGGATTATTCCAAATAAAATTCCCCACTTTTTATGATTTATTTTTTAAATTTATATTTTTAAATAAATTTTATAAATTTTTCGAAAAAAATTTTGAATTATAATCTATAAAATTTTCAACATCATCTTTAAGTAGATGTATTTCTAAGCATACCTGCAAAAAATTAGAGTTTTATTACTCAAAATTTCCAAAGATATATGTGAATTTATACATTTACGCGCTTTGGAATTTGGCACATTTCGCTCCATATTTTACAAAATTTAATATTTAGGCATAATCTGAGTCGTGGAATCGAAATATGGAAAAAAATTGGCATGTCATTTCAGAAAAAGTCCGATTTTGTGTCAAAAACCTATGTTAGAATGATGCTGCATATAAATCTAATGTATATCCTAAGTAGCGCTTTCGAGACATGAAAAACGCAATTTGAATTTCGTCAATTGGCCCAGTAGAACGGGTGATATAGAACTGCTCCTTTTTTTTTTCCTCCTCAATGTGAATGAAATCAGTTTAGGCCTTCCAAGCAACGACCAATTCGTAAATATTTTTTTGTTGCCAAATCAGGAAACAAAACCTTTCGACACTTTAGATTAATACGTGTAGGTATGACGTCATGAGATGTGGGCGAAAATTAGTGTTTTTAGAGCATTTCAACTGATTAAAGTATACCGTTATTAAAATACAAAGCGTATCAAATTTATTTCGGCCTTTAGTGTGTAATGAACATTCGCTAGGTCCATTATACAAGACCGAAAGATGCAGGATTATGCGAGGCATACTTTCATTTAAAAGTTTCTTAAAATGAGAAGAAGAATTTTATGAAAACGGTATCGAAACTGTGGTTGCGAAAGTTCTGTAAAAGTCTGCAAAAGTAATCTTAATCTTTTATGTAATCCCGTAGAATAAAACTTCTAATTACTAAAACATTTATCATTACAAAATTTAAAACAAAACGTTTCGGTACTTGAAATGGAATAATGAAAAGTAAATTTAAATAAAACCTTTAATTGCAGTTCCCTCTCCTCCTTTTGTATCTCTCAAACCTTTCAGCTATTTAAACATTTATAATTCAGAATATAACTGATGAGATGCTTTGGCATTTCTTGTTATTTGTTGCCAAAAGTAGACATTAAAAGTAATGCTTGGAATGTATTTATTTAATTGTTTTGTTAAAATTTTACTTATATTGTTATAAATTAAGTAAAAAAAGAACGAAAGCGAAAAATATAAACAAAAAAAAGTGACATTTTCCTAAAATTAGCATTAAATAAGGTTTACAGCAAATATTTCATACCACAAAATAATGAATGATATCAGTTTTAAGCTGTTCCCCCCCCTTTTTTTTCCTTATATAAATAAAAACATATGAATGTAAAGAGAGGGTAACTAATATGTAACTAATTTCGAAATTTTGCAAGCATTTTGTAACTTCTTGCGCAGTCGATCAAATTCCCGTCAAAACATCTGCTGCTTTGAAATATCTACTACGCATCTTTTTTTTTAAATAAATAAATAAATAAATTAAAATTATTCAGTTAAATTTAACCGTAATGCTGAAAAATTAGCAAGATTTAAGAGGTAAAAAATCGTTCTCTCTTATAAAGACCATTTAGGTTGATGTAGAGACCATAGTGGCATCTATCGGCAATGTCTATCGGCAAAATAATCGGCAATTGTATAAGAAATTTTTCTCCTTTAACGCGTTTATATCACCCATAAACTAAAAAGTACATCACAGAAGGGTCCTTTTGAGATTTTAGAACTAAAAAAAGAAATAAGTTATGAAAGGAAAAATTACGTTTGTCACAATGTTCTATTAAAAAAATGTGGATAATTTTAATAAATAAAATCTGTAAGCTTTCAGATTTTGTATTACGTCCAAACGGCCTTTTTCTTTTTTTCCTTTTCTTTTCCATTCACGTACATATACATATTTCGGGAGCATTTGAGTTAAAAATATTTAAAAACGGCGTATATTTGGAATTTCCAATAGACAGTCTCGCGCGCTACAGATAAAAATTTTTTATTCCCTACGGTGTTGCCACTGCTCGCTTTGAAACTGTTCAGTTTTTTAATCAAAAATTCATTAAAGTTTTTACAAAATATGAAATAGACAATAAAACAAAGTCCATATTCACGCTATTCATGTTCGGGTGGAGGACTACGTTATTCAAAATTTGATGACTCTAGGAACCGTTGTTTTTTTCACAATGCGAGAAACATACAAACATTCATGCAAATTCTTCATTATTTACTTTCTTTAAATATAATACAGGGCAATAATATTTGGTGGCAACAATCTGAAACGTGATACATGGCAGTTAAATGATTCAACGCAAAATGCCGTTTCCAGACTAATAGGCCTTCTGGGCTAAAAACTTTAACTTGAGTTAAGACAAAATTCTTCTACCGGAATAATACATTCCATTTTCTGACGCATATATGGTATACGTACTTTTCGTGCAATTCTAGAAAGCATTTATTTTTTTTATTAAACTTCAAGAACGTTCTTTCATGTGATGGGTATATTTTATTGGCTTTTATTACGCGCGTACTTCACTGTTCAAACTATTGGAATATGAAATTTAGTCTACAGACTATACAGTAGTAACTGTAAAATTCAAGGTAAAGTAAATATATTTATTGCTGATTCTTATGAAAAGGATAGTACCGTTTCTTTGTCACTAGATTTGCGATATTTAATTCAGTGGTTGAAATGTGTGTGCATTTGGCTCCACCAGTGGTTCGATTATCCCCATGTAACATGAATACAAGGCAATTTTGCTCAAAAAATCCTCCATGAAGAGGCAATCCTCTTTCCCCTAGGAAGATGTTATTTAAATAAAACTAGCATATACTCCAATTAGTGTTAAATCTATTAATATAAGAGCTCAATAAATTTCAAGACTTACTCCTTTGATGATTTTCATGAAGCTGGATTACATTTCGAATATCTGCTAGAAAAAATTAATGTCTTCTTTTGTGAATCCCTCATAACGTAGAAATAATCATCAGACATGATTTAGCTTTTCTTAGTTTTATATTAACACAATATTATTTACATTTTTGATTTAGAATGATAATCATTTAAACAACAATATCCGATTACAGCCGATTCAAAAACTCCCAAAAAACTGAGTTCAAGTTAAAGTTCTAAATACAAATGCTAGTTCTACGGTTTTCGTCTGGTTTCCGTCTGTTGCCAAAACGCTCCGAATCAATAACTGTTTTCTTCTTTCTTTTTCTTTTACCGGAATAGTTGCCATGAAGGCAGTCTCAACAATTTGAAGAAAAATGCGTTTAACTATTACTGTTTTAACAAGGTGCTTTGCCATTTTCAATTAACCTAACCTAACGTTAATTTCGATATATTTTTTTTTTCGTGGCATAATTATGAAACTGTCTCCGTCTCAGTATATTAGCAGGAGATCTCGAGAAAGTAAAACCTGCATAGAATTGTAATGAGAATAATGTCGTATTGCGATCGTAAAGAAGGGGAAAGATTGGTCTCAAAGGGCAGCCAAATAAAGTTACAAGCAAATAGAACTTTCTATTAAATATCATAAATCTGATAGTTTTACTTATAACTTAACCCTGCTATGAAATTCTGGCAGTATAAAAGGATAGATTACGTATGAAAAAAAAATAGGATATGCCAATGTTTTGTTAACACGAAGTTCCCAGCAAATAGGTTAACACTTTTGTCTGCAAAACCGCAATATAACAGTTAAGCATTAATGCGCAAGTCACGTAATTAAGTGTGCTGTTCAAGAATCTGATGATCCACGCTAATTAGTATACAGATCGTCGTTGAAAGCTTGCAAACAACAAACAGGGGGAAAAAAAAAAGATTGAGAAATGCGTCATAAATATTGGATTGGTTGTGGACACAAACGAGATGACGACATTTTTGTCTTTACATGACCTATAAGAATGATGTCAAAAGTATCCGAATTTATTTTTAGCCCAAAGGGCGTTAGCCCAGAACTATTAATTTCGTACTGGCATTTTGAGTTGATTCACTTTTCAAACTGTTGCCACCAAATATTACAGCCCTGTATTATACTTAAAGAAATAAAATAATGCAGAATCTGCATAAATGTATATACGTTTGTCACACTGTGATAAAACAACGGTACATAGAGCCATCAAATTTTGAATAACGCAATCCTCCACCGAATATGGGCATCTGGAAGCCCTAATTTGGAATTTGTTTCATTATCTATTTCATATTTTGTCAGACACTAAAGAATTTTTGACTTGCTTTCTCGTGTGGCCGTCTATTAGCACCACTGAGAAGTGGAGCAGCGCACGAGTTTCGCTTGAAGATGGTAACGGACTTTGGTATTCGATCCTGGGTCTGTTATAATGGCAGTCGAATATTATATAGCGGTTGCAAAAGAGTTCCCGGCTAAGAGATTCAAATATTCGAACTGCTGTGTAATGCGAGCATTGGATTAGCTCTCGCGCATCAAAAATGCAAAATGCTTAGGAGAATGTGGCGGTCTCGAGAGCTAATACTGCTCGCATTACAAAGCAGCTGCCATCAAAGCGTATGTATAGCGCAACTTCTGCCACTGAAGTGTCGACCTTTTATTATACATACGCTTTGGGTGCAAAAGGCATGCGAAACTAGCGCTTCAAGGGCATGCGAAACTAGCGCTCTGCTGCACTTCTCAGTGCTGCAAATAGATGGCGACACGAGCAAGCAGTTACCTACCAAGCAGCCTAAGAGAGCATACCACCAAGTAGCGCAGTGGAACATAATTTAATGTTTTTATATAATTATTAAGATTTTCTAATCGGCAACATGATGTAATGTTTTGGCATAGTTATTAAGATTTGCTATGTGGCAACAACGAATTGAGTTCAAAAATGTTACTTGGAGTGTTCTATGAGAAGTTAATAAAATCAATGATTGGAAAGCGAATATCGGCACCATCAAATTTTATCTCCAAAACTGTCTATCAGGAATTCTAAAGATATGCTATTTTTAAATATTTTGTGATTTTGCTGCTGAATAAATTTTATGTGGCTTAAGTGTGAAGAACATGATATTTAGTAAATAAAGTTAAGGTATAAAAAGTTAATTATGAAAAGACAAGAAGAAAAAATTTTTTTTGTTAGCTGTCTTGCTAAGAAAACTGAATATTGATATCATGAACTGAGAAAAAACTGAAAAAATATAAATATGTATGACAACACTTAACAATGTATTGGGAATGAAAATAATGCTCAATAAAAGGTACAGCTTGAGTATAGGACCCCATTGGCGATTTTCAGCTTGGCGCACGTTTTAGATGGTATTTTTCTGGTAACCCAGTGAAGTCTAGAATACCCCCATTTCGGCAACCCTGTTTGTATTTTTGCTAAATCTTAAATATTGATGTATTCAACAAATTTCTAGAAATTGTAAGAGCCATAAACTGGGCAAAGTATAATATTTATTTGTAAATTTACCATGATTTTGTAAACTTTTGTTTTACAACTTAAAACTTGCATTTTCAATATTACTGCTTAAAATATGCTTCCATGTACTTGTGTATTTTCAAATGTTTCTTTCTTTTTAATTTAAACATGCGTTCTTAACTGCTATTTTCATGTTTTTAATTTAAACATGAATTCTGAACTCCTATTTTCATTTTTACAGCTTAACATTTTTATTTTCAGTATGACTGCTAAAACCATACCTCCACTTATTTATTTATTTTCAGTTTTACTGTTTAGGTACATATTCTAAATTTGTGTTTAAAATTTTTCTTGTTAAAATGTGCATTCTAACTTCTATATTTAATTTTAACTGCTTTTCTTAGGCTAAACTTGTATTTTCAATATTACTATTTAAAATAATATGCCTCCACTTACTCATGTACCTTCAAATTTGCTGTTTAAACATATATTCTAAAATTTTTTCTGGTTAAAACGTACTTTCTAACTTGTGTTTTCAATTTTAACTGCTTTCCATGGCTTGGCGACATTTTTTGGTCGCCAAGCCAAAAAAATCGCCAATGGGGTCCTATACTCAAGCTGTTCCCAATAAAAAGACAAAAGTGGGTTAGTAGGATTGAGTACAACAGAAGACTGGCAGACTGCAAGCTCAGAGAGTGTAAAAAACCTTAAAATAAACCCTTTAGGGTGACCATTACAATCTGAAACAATTAAATTTTCAATTTATTTTTTTTCTTTTCTTTATTTATTTGTTGACGATTTTAGTCTGCTTTTCTTATTCTAGATTTTACATGTATAATTTACTGATATCTTTAATATTCCATGTTTGACAATACAGTCGCAATCAAAAAATATTTTAACATATGGCAAACTTTTAAGTAGCATAATTCATCAATAAATGGAGCTTATTAAGCATCATTTCTGGAGCATCAGCTTTATAATTTAACCATTTTCAAACAGAAATTTGCTGTGACCACTTGACTTTATGAAATTTTGGCTAATCTTTGGAATATGGTAACTGGTAGTTTGGAGACTTTTGGCGACATTTTAGTAAGGCGATAAAAATTATAATAATAATAATAATTTTTATTAATTTAATGTATATGTTTATTTATATTTTAATTAGTGTTCTTTAATTTATTTATATTTTAATTAAATGATAGTCATTTTGTGCATTACGCGTTTGTAGCATTTTGCAATCCATATCATTTCAGTACAAGTAAACCTGCATGGTACAAGTAAACCTAAGTATTTCCAACCATTTTTAATGTTTGCCTTATTAATTCGCAGGTGACTTTTATAATGGATAATTTAGAGGGAAAAGAAAATTAATGTAATTTCTTGCATATTTATTTATTTTATACGTGCAAATGTTTATCTTTGGAAAAGGTATATGCTAGCTGAACATATAAAATATACATACTTTTTAACGATCAGGTAATTTCATATATGTCCTTTTTTACCAACTTCAAAGATTCACAAAATTTTCCTGCATTTTCGTGGAAATTTTTCTAATTTACGAGAAAAATTATTTACATGTTTCATATACAAATTTGCCCTGTAAAAACAAATTTCTGTGCACGTATGTTCCACTACTTTTCGGAAAATTCCGATCGTGATTTTAGCTAATAAGCACTTGCATTCGGCATTAATTTTCTTTTCCTCTAAATTATCCATTATAAAAGTCACCTGCGAATTTATAAGGCAAACATTAAAAATGGTTGCAAATACTTAGTGACAAATTCGCACCTAATCTTCGTCATGATTAAGCACTTTTGTTCCATAAAAATTCTAGCATAAACGTAATTCGGCTAGCAGATTGTTGGAAAAAATGTTGAGTTAAAAAAAAAAAAAACCTTTACTTCGTGAAAACAAAATGGCGTCCCCCCCAAAAAAAACTGGCTGGTTGCTGTAGCAAGGTTGCTCGCCAAATTTTCGCCAAAAAACCGCCAAGTTACCATAATCCAAAGATTAACCGAAATTTTAATAATGAGAGATGATTCATTCAAACAAAAATTGATCACATTTTTAAGCTTAATCGATTTGATTTTAATTTATGTTATTGTTTCAGTTAAGCAGGATTTCACTAGAAATACGGTATTATGAAAAAATAATTCTTTGAAACAGAATTGCTTGAATAAAAGTTATTATAATATAAATTATTAGACTTTATAAAATGTGCTGCAGACACCAGCATCCAATTCTACAAGTTTTCTTAACCTACACGATAAAAGCTTATACATATGTATAGTATAAGCCACAATTCTCTGATGAATTGAATAAGCAAATGTGGAAAACTTTGCCAAGATGCTGATGTCACTGTTAATGCAGAAAATAATAACTAAAGTAACAATAAATAATAACTAAAGTAGTCAACTCATGATTTAAACCTCATTCATCTCATTTTAAAACTAACATCAAAATAGTTCGCACAATGCAAATCATAAAATTATATCATAATTATAAGGCTTATAACATTGTATTGATTGTACTAATGGAATCTTAAAATTCACAATTTTAAATATATAAAAATAACATCTTATCGCTTTCCCATAATAAAAGTCTTAAAACTCAGATTTTCATTTTAAACTGCTGTACAAATCATTGCCATCCTCAACTTCAAAACAAAGAATGATTAAATTAACACATTTTGCTATTTTTCAGTCTTTTCAAATACTGAATTAGTATTTGTCTGTGTTAGAAATTTGTGTAAACTTTGTGAATAAACATGACAGAAAAGTAATAAAATTTCAGCAAAAATTTTAAACTTTTTTTTTACAACGCCAAGCAACAACAATTAATGATGATGCCATTTTACATGCTAAATATAAACAGTATAGCAAACATTAAAAAAAAAAAAGTATTGCAATACTTAATACTCTGTAAATTAAGCATTGATCAGCTGAGTGCATCCATGGCACAAGCATTCTTTTTTTTTTCCCAATATATTTCTGAAAATTACTGGAATATCGGTTTGCTACTTTAAGGCAACTATTCATTAAACAAATTATTGATGTTTTTAGTGTCGGTTCAGGCAATTTGTACGTGTGTACTTGCGGAAAGGTGCCCACGCGGAATGCGCTACCCACTATCGAATCAAATTGACGATTTTCTATTAGTTGACATTTCGAAGACTAATATTTGGCATATCCTATCTATGGCATATCTTATGAATTGGATAAGCAATTATGTAGATGGCAGATGATGTTGATAGTGAAAGATCGATACGAATGGAACCAAACGACACAAGTCAGCTACACCTATGGCTACTTGGCTTAAAGGAGATGGAAAAGCAAGTAAGTGTGAGGAACTAGCTACCGTACAGAAAGGAGTCATATGTGTGACCATATCAAACAAATACAAAATCATGCAGCAGTAAGGCGATACAAGTACAAGTAAAAAATATAGATACACAGAAATGAAAAACATGTTAGGAAAGAGGTACAATAATATTATACAACATATAAAGCATTATTACATAAGGTGCATTACATTAAATATGGGTTATATATATATATATTTTTTTTGTATATTTATCATTGAGTAATATTTTTAAGCACAGCCAGGGGTCTTCTCCTATTGCTTGGTGACTGATAATCATAATTACCTACTTGAATAGTAGGGTTAGACACTCTATGCATGTTATTAAAGAATTTTTTAGCTGTTTTTACAATGAAATCTTCCAGATATGGAATATGATATTCATGGTGAATTGCCGAGTGTCTGTGATTCAAAATTTGATTATTAAAATACTAGTGTCTTCATTAAACATGTTATTAAAACAAACACTACACTTTTAAAAAAACTTCCTGAGCATGTGTTTAATATATAAAGGGAACAGGAAGAATTTTTAGGGAAATATTTGTTAAAAAACTGAATAAAATACTTTGGAAATAAAGCAAAGATATTACTCAGTTTCATGATTAAATGTTCAAGATATATCTTTTAAATCATTAATATAAAAGTTGAAACATGAAATGAATATTTTATAAAAATAAATTAATCAAATGTATGATAACTTATTTTTGAACTACCATTGTACTAGGTTCATAATATTTGTGCAACCATCTAATATATAATATTTAAACCATTAATTTACATTATCTGATTTTAAGCATTCAGAACCAATTAAATTAGGCCAAATTTCTAAATTGTGGTAATCCTTACATGCTTTTTAAGCAAAACAAAGAGCAATATCTTTACTACACTAAGCCGCCCAGATGCTAAAGCAGTTAGTTGCTTCCAGCCTTAGTAGTGGCCAGTGCCTATAATGGCTAGTGCACTAGAGATAAACCTTTATTACACTGCAAAAATTTCATCTTATTTTTTACATACTGCTGCATTTCAGTATTAAAAAAAAAGGAAAAATATATTTTTTCTATGAAAAATTCATCTTTTACATTTATACGTCATTTTATTTTCATCCTGATTTATTCACATGTGAATAAATTTGACATGAGCGTGAATTGAATTTCATTTATATAATGCACAACTTCATCCCTCCCTCCTTAAATTACTCCATTTTTTTTTTTTAATTCTCCCCACAACACAGTTTCCCTGAAAATAATTTCTGTCTTTCAGTGAAATTTAGAAGTTGTACACTGGGATACAACTGGAGAGAAAGGAAACTGTTAAATATCTCAAACTATGTGTCTAAACTCAAGTTTTTAAAATGCACCTTTTGCATTCTTAATGTACTAGCTTTAGGCTCATAATGAAACGACACATCACACAAAACTTTTTTCGTTGTCTCTCGTTTTGGGAAAAATCTGTATTATGTTGTAAATTTTCTTGAGTATTAATTCTTATGGTTTATATAGTGAAATATTTTAACTTCTTTAAAATATACATAGATTTTTAATAAAAATAAAAGCAGGATGATAAAATTAAATTTGTGTAATAGCAGTAATATAGTAGTGGCATAATTTGTAACTTTAAAATTCAATATTCAAAAGATACATAACCCATTCTGAAACTGAAATTTTAAACACACATCTTTCTCATACATTTGTCTTCTTCCTAATGGTTGCTTGAAAGGTGCATATTGCATTTATATAGTAAAACACCTTCTGCATAAGCAGTAAAATGGTGCTTTATTATATATGCTATAAAACACCCATTATTCAAACTTTCAAAATTTATATGAATGCTCCAGTTACAAAGTTAAATCACAAATCAGAAGAATTTTCAGTTTTTAGTTATCTGTGATTTACAGAAGGATGGAAGAAGGAGGAGGAGTGATTTATCTCAATAAAAGTTTGAAGTAAAAACAGGTTTAACATAGTAAAATGCATAATAAAACAGTAAGATAAATAGCTCATGTTCAGCATTAGTGACTGTTCAGGAAAAAGAGCATCTGATGGCCTTAAGAATAGATGTAATCACATATGGAGAATGAAAATGGCTATTTATAAAAAAAACTTAACTTTGTTCTTAGCTTTAAGATCAAACCTCAGGACACTATTGTTTCCTAAAGCACATCCTGTTTGACTCCTACAGTATATCGACAGGGTATCATGGTCAGAAAGCATTTAAATCTTCTCACTTTGTTTCTGTTAAAATTCTTGGAATTGAATTCGAATATAAAGCTCAGTATATTTTCATACATCTCCATACAACTTTGAATAAAATAAAACTTTTTAATTTTTAATGTTGACTTATTTTCTTTTTCTAAAATTTAAAATGTAAGGAGGCATAGATAAAACACACCACAAAAGTGATCATACACCGAAATATTTTCATAAAATTTCATAAATAAACTATTGTCTAAGATTTTTTTTTTTTTCATTTTGGTGACATTTAAAAATTATTTGGCTTTATTTTTTGGGTAAAAATATACTTTAGAGTACCCCTTGATGAAACTTGGCGATTTTGGGCTGTACATGGATACCGAGTTTATGCACTTCTTTGACTTCTTATTTTGGCTTGTGTAGCGGCAATCTTCGTGCCAAAAATCGCCACTACACAAAACCAAAATAACAAGACAAAGAATTGCACAAACTCTGTCTCCATGTACACATTGACCTATTTTCACTTAAAAAAACTTCAGAGAATTGCACAAAAATGGTATTGCGCAATCTCTTGACTTTATCCATGTACACATCAACCTATTTTCGCTTAAAAAAAAATCTGAGAATTGCACAAACTACGCTGAATTTCCGCTACACAAAGACAAAATAACAAGACAAAGAATTGCACAAACTCGGTATCCATGTACACATCGACCTATTTTCACTTCAATAAAATAACATTAAAAAGGAAAAACATGTTATACATTTAAGCACTACAAAAAGCAAAAATGCACTTACCCTATTTAGAAGTTACTTTGTCTTCAGTCTGTGGCACACAAAATTTCTTAACAGCATCCAAAAACTTCCTAAAATTATCTGAACTCAAATTCGTATATCGGCATTGCCACATAAATTCACAAAAATAAGAGTCAAAAATATCCTGCGTGGTTCCGAACTGTCGATGACATTTTTTCCAGAAATCTCTTTTCACAACACTTCACATGCCTTCAATATTATATATATGAGCTCCCGTTTCTGGATCTTTAAACGTCAACGCATGATTCACACAAAGGTAAACAAATCCGTTATCAAAAAGACAACTGTCAGATATAATAGTTATGCTTGGTAAAATATTTCGTTCAATTACATCCAATAAAGTTTCTTTCCTTCTATCGTCAACCACTTTGAAAAAACACCTTCCCGTCCCTCGTTCTATTCCACCAAACACCCACTTTCCCACCACTTGTTTACCTCTATTATACTTCCGTTTCCCAAATTTGCTTTCATCTATTTCAACAACAATTCCCACACCCCCAAATCTTTTCACCTTTCTGAAGACAAATATCCACGCACACATCCCTACACAAATTTTTCCAATCCGTTACCGACTTATTGTTATTAATATGCAATTCCGTCTTGATAATTTTTGAATTCGCTTTGTACACCCAAAGCCATATAAAAATCAAAATATCAATCATACTCAAATGACTTTTTTCAAACTAGGTACCCTTTCTGATCGAACGCTTCACATAGTGACCATCTGAACCTTTCGTCTTACAAACCCATTCAAATCCATCTATACTATTTTTATGTTCAACTAAACGCATATCCTTCCTACATACAGGACACTTATAATGGTTACTAAGTAAACCTCTATTTATACACCAGTCAATTAACACTCTTTTCCCTTTTCATTCCAAATCGTACAGAACCTTCAAATTAATCTTGCTACATTCAGCCATTCTACCATCTAAACAATGAAACAAGCAATATACTTTTCAACCAACACCCACCACAAAACCCATACAAAACATCCCATCATTCCAAATTTCCCGGAACAATGCAAATGATTACGTCATCAACTTGTCCGGTTACCATAAATGAAACAACACGTTGGCGATAAACGAAATAACTTTGCCATAATACAAGGGTCACTTCAAAACCTATTCTAACCAATTAATTAATTAAAATGTATTTTATTTACATTGTGCATCTCACATAATCAATATTTTGTAAACTAATCAATAAAAATGAATTTTTAAAACATCATAAAGTTATGTGTTGTTTGATAAGTTTTTGTCAAAATTTCATACTTTAATATTAGTTAAATATTCTTATTTATAGAGAATATTCGTATTTTTTAAAATATTCTTCTTTAAGGAGAACTTCTTAAGCATACATGGTTAAAAGGGGGAGTGATTGAACAGCCAGCTTTTCATTCCAATGCAGCGGTTTCAAACTATGCTACACCTTCAATTGCACTCCTATTCAATCTGAGAGGTACTCTTACTTATACATGTCAGCTTCAGCTTTTTATGCTTATTTTTTTGCCTTGTTTATCCTTGACTATTAAATGTACAGTGCATTTACAAAGCTTTATTACTAAATTCGTATAAAATCGAAAGAAAACAACAATTTTACTGCTACTCCCCTAGCTCAACATCAGCCTCCTCGTGGCCCCCGCTAGTAATCAGGTTGGCTTTGGCTGGCCTGAGCTAATGATGTTGGGCAACATCTCTGGGGATTGACCGGATGGAATTTTCGGAACCGACCATTTATGGGAGGAGACCCGGAGTACTGCCCAGACAACTGGCTAGACTTGTGTCTAGACAGCCTCGATTCCTGAGGTAAATAAACCACCTTCACAGTGACTAGAGTCGTCGTATATTCGATGGCTGGTTCAGGTTCGGCAGGGACCACATGGCACTGTCTTGTCTGCCCCATGGGCGACGTTACATGGTTGATATCAAAAGAACACCCGAGGGGTATGGACTCCCTTCAGTCAGTGCGGAGGGACGCGGTGTCAACCTGTAACTTGTGACTAGTAATTAAAATTTTAGTTGAGGGGAAGTGGTGACCCCCCTTTGCACTGATCGGGGAGGAGGTGCCCTTCGTTCGGGCCTCTGATAGTTGAGGCGATCATAAGTACTGTGAGAGGTTTGACCTTGAGTCATCCAGGACAGGGAGTCCCTTCCACTGGTGTATGCAGAACTTTCAATATACACGCTTTATAAATCTAGACAAAGCTTGCCACGTTCATAAAGTAACTCGATTTCTCCTCAGAACTCGTGTTTTTCAAATGTTGTTCAAGTCTGTGGTTACAGTTTTCCCAATATCTTCAGTGCTGTTAAAATTGTTACTCTTAAGGTGAAACTTCACTTCAGGGAAGAGTCTTAAGGTGCCTCAAGTCACTTAGTCTCAAGGTGTCAAGTTTGCTCAATAAAAAAGGTATTTAAGAATTGTGATTTTTTGACCCCACTGGGAACTGCTTGACAAAAATGAAACTGTGTGACTGTGCATGGTAGTAGTGCAGAAACTAGTTATTCCACTAACTCGCTAAATTCTTTTCAGAAATCTGCCGATCTTTTATTCTAGATTTCGAAGGCGAAATCGTGGTGGCTCTGGTGAAACCTTGTCAGCCCGAGCAGTTGATTGTGATTTTATCTCAGGATTATAAACAGAAGATAAAATTTCACCTTTTGTCAACCTTTGTTTGAAAACTTTACCGTTTTCCACTCTTATACACTAAAATTTTATTGTTATTACCTGCTAACCTTTCGAAGCCATGACAGCAGACAGTTAGTGGATCAAAGCAAGCAATTAACTGCACAGAAACTCTGATGCTAGTTAGTCAATATTTTAGTAAAAACAAATTGAGATGCCATGATAATAAATGATGTCAGTTATCATCTGCCAAGTTTGCTAGAATTTATTAAAAAATTTCTTCTAAAACTTTGCAGATGCACTGGTTATGTATACAAATATTAAATTCTTATATGCAGAAAAGTAATGTCAAAAATAATTTATCCATGTTTTTAAATTAATAAATTTATTTATTATTATATCTTACGCAGACAAAAAAAGCGGTACGAGCCATTAAAAGTAGAACTTATATCTGGCCTAGGACATCTCTAGCAATTTTAAGATTCCAAAGTGATACCATCAATTTTTTTTTCCGTATATTTATAAAATTTAAATAGATAGAATAAAGAAAAATAGAGTTAACAAAAAGTATGGATCATCTTAAGGTCAAAATATCATTATGCTTTAGGAGGTGCATTTCGTCTACCAAACAAAAGGAATAAAATTTTGCAAATTTTAGATTTATGTACTTTAAAATTTAATAAATAACATTTAAGTAAAACTATAAAATATAAAGCATAAAATTTATTACTGAGATGAAAGTTTGGTGATCACATTTTTCAGACTTATATTTCTGTGCTTCATTCGTCTAAAATTAAATTAGTACTTGATACCTTGACATATTATCAAAAAAATTATTGTATATTGCGAAGGAAGGGGAAGAGAGACAGTTGTGTATCTCTCTTTCTACTAGGCAGATTCAGGAAATTCAAATTGCATTTTTCATATCTCGCAAGCACGACTTCGGATATTTATTAGATTTATATATAGCATTCTTCGTCTAATATAGGTATTTTGACATAAAATCAGACTTTTTCTGCGATGACATGCCATTTTTTTCCCATATTTCTATTCCAGGCCTCAAATTATGCCAAATTGTCAAGTTTTGTAAAAATCAAACAACTATTTACTGTTAATTTTATTTAATTTTAATTATTTATCCTTATTTCATTTAGTTATGTTAATTTTTCCTGACCACCTTCTGTGGGACACACATGCCTCTAATTTTATATATTCAGCCATTGTTACATCTTTATAAATATCATAAACACACAGTCTTTTTTTATGTTCCGAACTTCTAGTTCACTGAAATCCTCCAAATTCAAAAGATGGAAAATCAACTTTCAGAAATCAGATAATTTATGTCAGAAATAACAATTCAGGACATCTCAAGTATGGTTAAAATCAGAGGAAGATGGAACTGGTGTGACCAGCACAAGAAACCATCAAGTGCACTTAAAAGGCTCTACACAAGAAACCATCAAGTGCACTTAAAAGGCTCTAATGATGGCGATGATACCCCATTTCTGGTTACCAGGATAGTTTTAACTTGGTTTTTGCTTCCTTTTTTAAGTGAAAATAGATTGATGCGTACATGGCCAAAATCAAGGCAGTGTGCAATGCCAAGTTTGTGCAATTCTCGGATGCTTTTTTAAGTGGAAATAGATTGATGTATACATGGACACCGAGCTTGTGCAATTCTTGACTTCTTATTTTGGTTTTGTGGCCATCTTGAAAATTATGCCCTCCTGGCACTGATCTTGGCATCAAAAAAGAATCACAAAAAAAAAAAAAAAAAAAAAAAAAAAACAATGGACACCCAATTGTAAACTTTGACCCACTTAAAATTTCAGAATATTTTACGATTCTATAGCATTTGGTGAAGGTTTTCAAAATACAATGATGATTTGCCAATAATTTTGACACTGTTTTATTTAATTATGGCAAAGCACATGGTGGTTATCTGCGTAACAGAAGAGATGTCTTTGTGCAGGATTTTTTTAAAGGAAACTCACTCGAACCTGCATTATACGCAATGACAACTACCAAAATATCCTTGCAGGCAACCCATTCACCTACAATTGAACTACTTGCGTTCAGCCACTGGCAGCTTCTTCATAACAGGGATGATAATAATAAGAAAGTGAAACTGTTTCTTCATCCATTTTAAACTAATGATGTCGGTAACAAAGCCATGCCACGAGCACCAGCACCTCAAAAAATTTATCCAATAGCCCCATCCACCCCTGGTTAATATAAATACAGTAAAACCGGCAATAGCAACACATCAATTTTGAAGATATAAAGAAAATTTAAATACAGTCAAACCAATATCAAAATAACACCAATTTGAAATTTAGACCTAAGCGATAACCAAAACTTGTACTGAACTAACAATGACTTAATATGAGAAAATACTTGTATTATATTATTGCCACACAACATAATCAAGCCTTACCCAACCAATAAACCAAAGTTATCTGAGATATAAATGCAGTACTTACATTAGAATATGGCAAATTTACTTTGGCTCTTGAAAAGATACAAAGAACTTAAACTCATTGTTGGCATAAATTGTGGTCTATGATAATATACATAAATGAATGTACAAGTGACAAAATTCTCGTTTACATCTGGAGCCACGCTCAACATCTTGGATTTAATTAATTGTTTGGTGAAGGTTAGTATTTGTGAAGAGGAGGTACAAGGTTGTTTGGATTTGACAATTCCACTTATGTCACACTTTCTCAAGATGATGACAAAATGATCAAATATGTACTGGGAAACAAGATAGATGATGACGATAAAAATGGCACATACAGCAAGAAAGGTCTGTCTAAGCCGATATTATATTTCTGACTTTTGTAAGATCTGCCAATAAATACTTCCCTTATGGTAGAAGATTCATTTAGAAATTTGTGTAGATCAAATCCCCTCCCCAAAGTTCTCCAGTTATATTATAATCATTAGATATCATTTCTAAACCACTATTATGATTAGACAACAGTTTTGAATCTTATGTTTTTCTTTTAGAATGACTTACCTTTTCCCCTTTCATCTCACAGATTCCTAAATGGCAAACATAAAATCATAACAATACTCTTTTCCCCAAAAAGTACTCATGAACTTTTTGGGAAAACATAAAAAAAAGTTACATAATTCATAATCAGATCAAATCCCTTCCTATGCATTTAGTCTTCAAATCCTTTAACTATATAAATTTTATCTTTCCCGATATTTCAGGACTGAAGAATTAAAATAGATCTACTATATAATTCTCTACCAATTCATATTGCAAAAGACTGCTATACGACTAACAATATTAAAAATAACCCATACATGCAATTTTAACACTATTTCTTACAATTGCTTGCATTTCACCAACTGTTACTTTCATTTTCAGGTTGATTCAATTGAATTGAGATTGTAACTACTACATAAATTTTCCAACAATTCATAAAACACTCCTATGCAACTAAAGCTACATATGCAATTTTAAACCATTCTTAAAACTATTTGCATTTCCCCAACTGCTATTTTCAAGCCTTCACGATAAATATCCAGTCAGCCAGTTAAATGGTCAGTACAGTTTAAATTCCTAAAATACAATACTGATAATACATTTTCCTGATATTTCATTCCCAATTTCACTTTTAACAGTTTAAGATAAAAAAAAATATTACATCTAAACCCATCATTAAAACTTAACTGCTTTTAAGTAACACTTTCGTAACAGTTAATCTCAATAAGTTTTCCCTATCTTTACGACAGTCTCTTTGAATTAAAACACTAAACTTAGCATCTTATGCAATTAACACTACACTTACATATCACAATAACAGACACTTCTTACATACTAAACAGTTTTATTGAAAATAACATTTCTTACCTCATAACATTCATCCAAAAGTATGAAATAACATTATACAATCCTTTCGATTTTACAATTAAACACTGTTTACAAAACAGTCAATTAACATAGCAGGAATACTTTTCGCATAAAAGTCCTCTAGGTACAAAGTTCTGAACATGAACGGGTGAATTCTGTAAATGCAACATTCAGATTCTTCCATACATCGCAGAAGTTCCATTATGTTACATGAACATGAGACACTATTTAAGATTCACGAACTGATGAATTTTTCTGCAATTACGGTTCACAGTCCTATTTTTCTTGTGCAATGGGAATCTGCCTTTCTTGCGTCGGTGGAGGTTCAATAGCTTTCTTGGGTGCATTAATCGTCAACACTCCATCTGGACTAAGGGAAGATGTAACAGTCGCTGACTCGCAGTTGTGGGGTAACATATAACGACGAGTAAATTCTCTAGAAACGAAACCGTGTTCATCACTCTTCTCTTCGTGCTTACCATGAATCACCACATAGTTGTCTACGACTTTTACTTCAATTTCTTCTGGTTTGAACTGACTGACGTTCAGTGCGACTTGGAATTGCTTCTCCTCGTTCTTCACTTCGGATTGTCCAGAAGCGGCAATATTAGTCTGTGTTCGAGGGCGAAGTAAAAATCCTCGGAAAATTGACGGTGGAAGCAGATCTTCCTCTAGCAATGGATCTGCGAAAAACTGATCCATAATTCGGGTAGGATAATCCCATGTATCCCACCAGTCTCGTCCAAGAAGAGCTGGAACAAGGGCACTCAAAGCCATTGCTTGAAGTTTACAGTCACTTTAAACAGAACAAACCACGAGCTTGCCACTAAAGTTTCGCAAGTAACAATATTCACAGCTGTCAGGAACGATGTGTCGTAGTATAAACGCCACCAAACAGCAAAAGTTTCAAATATCACAAAGGAGCGAAAGTAAGCACAAATATTAAATTGGAACTATGGTCACAGCAATTTCTAATCTGCCGCTCTGGCAACCCAACGCGATATTTATACTAGCGGCACGCTTTCTAGTATTTTCTCGTATAGTGTGGAGAGACCATTATGTGTAAGGTTACTGGATTTCTAGAATAATCGCTTTCGCCAACACAAGAATATATCGCCAAATTCATTGAGTTAATATAGGCACACATAGTTCTTTGGCATAGAAAATAGGCGATTTCCTACACGTGCCTTTCGAAAATACGCCTTTTCACGTTTCAGCTGCTTTTGTTATGCGCATGCGCTGAAATACATGTTATTCCCTCGCGTGCTTTCTGGATGTTTCCAGCGGTTTGTTGACATTCAGTTTTGGGGGGGGGGCCTTACGTAGTATCATGAGAATAACGTTAAAATCAACTTATTTATAGAGAGGATTTTACGAGTCCTTTTCCATTATTATTCTTAGAATTATTATAGATAAGTTTAAAGCATCACATTTAATTGTAAAATGAATAATGAAATATCTTGTAATCAATTAATGTCATTCATAAAAACTGCAATATTAGCCTGTGTAGCAAAGAAAAACTACTTAAACAGCTTTTTTTTTTTTTTTTTTTTTTTTTTTTTTTTAAAATATAAATCTAAAACTATTTATTTAAGTTCAATAATTCAGTGAGATAATGTATGCATGATTTCATAAATGTCAGTACCAAAAATTAAGCCTGAAATTGCAGAACTCAGGGAATCAAGAGCATTACAATGAAATTCATTTTAGACAATACAGCAGAATGAAATATGTAATGTTGAAGAAAATAAAATTTAAAATTTTATGTTAAACTTTTTTAGAATGTGTACATAATTTACACGAAGGCTGGAAGATAATTTTTTAATCATTTTCATATTAAGGTGGAGGAAATTTTTTTGTCATTAAAACATGTAATGGGGCAGTAATGAAATCAACACTTTTAGCAACTTCTACTTGATTTAAATCTTTAGATTTTAGATATAATGAAATAATATATTATGATCAGGCATATTTATTTGCATTAATGATACCTATGTTAAATGCTGCTCTTTCATAATTTTGGGTATTATATAAATCATTTGTGGTGTCAGAGGAAGAGAATATTTCTTAAGATTTTTGATAGCCTTAAAAGAACAGTGATCATTGTCTTCAGTTTCATACAGAAATAAGATGTTTCATGAAATACATCTTTTTATGTTAAAGTTCATACAATCTGCATATCCTTCATAACACATAGTTTGATTTTTCATACACTATCACTTTGTAATACACTTAATCAGAATTTACATTGCCACACTATACCATTCTGCAATAGATTAAGTCAGGACTTCCTTTGATTTGTCACATTGTGCCATTTTGCAATAGATTTAATCAGAACAAGTTTGATTAGGACACAGTCATTTATTGAATAACATTAACTGTT
This sequence comes from Stegodyphus mimosarum, assembly GCA_000611955.2. Classification (NCBI taxonomy): domain Eukaryota; kingdom Metazoa; phylum Arthropoda; class Arachnida; order Araneae; family Eresidae; genus Stegodyphus; species Stegodyphus mimosarum. The sequence continues at coordinate 61,726 of KK119384.1, forward strand.
CAGTTGCTGAGAATTAATATGCTTATGAATAATTGTTTTAGAAATGAAAAGTTAATATTAATTTTTAATATTTGCAAATGATTAATTGTAAAATTTATATGAAAGTAGATTTATATAATGTAAAGTCATGTATTATACTGAAAAAATAAACACTGTCCATCTTTTACAGAAAATTAAAGAATTGTTTAAATAATGATTATTTGATACATCTTACATAAACTAAAGCTTTGGTATTCAAATAAGATATTGAAAGAGACTGATTTCTACATTATTTTTTAATAACCTGTTGTACCTTGTGAATTTACTTTAAATTTCATAGCTAAGAGTTTGAAAATTAAGCCAGTTAAAATTTAGCTTAACCACATGTCTTTAACAGAGATTTTAGCTAATTCAGGTGGGATTAATCAAGTTTAGATATGAGCACTGAACACAAACACAACTTTAAAACTAATAATATAGTTAATAGAATTGACAAATTTCCGTAAAGAGTTATGTTCTTATGGAATTAAAAGTCTGATGACATAAATCATGGAAGAATGATTTTTAAAAAATTTAACGACTTCATATATGTAGCTTTTCACAATTCTGGTAATCTATTGGTGTTTAAAAGATATATCACATTAATATCTTACATCTTTGTATTTAATTTCATAAGAAACAATTTGATGATATTATCAATTGTGCAAACGTAAAATAGTCTAAAGAATAAATTCATGAAATAGTTGTTTATTAAAATATCTAGAAAGCTTTTATCTAGCTGTCATTTACAGAAGTGGTACTTACTTACTAAAGTGGCTGCAATGGTTAGTTGCCAGAATTGACAAATATAATAGCTAAAAATTCTACAGTGTGAAACTTATTTGAATTTCTCAGACTTTAATTACCTGACTGCTTTAAGTAATACTGCATAAGTACTGCTGAGTTTTATAATATGTATGTATTTCCTGCCATCAGACAAATGTTTCTCTCCTTTGTATTAGTCCTATTTTAGATTGCATAGAAGCACGTATGTGTATAATGTATGCATAATACATATATGTTGCTAAAATGGCTAGAATACAATGATGCCAACCAGTTAAGTGAAATAATAACTTCTGTTTAATTAGTTTAGGAAGTGGATACTTGAAAAATGCTAATAAATAATACTTGCTAATCATCTATTTTAAAATTAAATAATTAGATAAAATTTATTTCTTGTAAACAGTATGGTAATGTGAAATAGAAAACTACAGTTTGAGAGTAGAAAATGTTAAATTTGTTTTAAAACACTCGAGATGACAAATGAATTGGTGATTTCTAGAGAAATGAATAGATATGATTAATTTTAGAATACAAAAGCAGAAATATAACAATCACTGTATTTTAACATATGGGGCAGCTACAATCAAAGTGACACTACTCAGAACATATGTAGAGCCTGTTCTTGTTGATATATTTCATTGAATCTCTCTATATATATATATGTGTGTGTGTGTAAGATATAACAAAATACATGGTTGTGCTGAGATACAGTTGGTGGCCTCAAAATTAACTATTCTAAATTTGGTATTCAATATGTAAGATATAACAAAATACAATGGCTCAGAATTAACTATTCTAAATTTGGTGTTCTCCTCCCTAAGTTCATCTGTCCTCCCAAATTTGAGATCTTTCCATGTTACATAACACAGCTTGAAAAATGGAACTAAAAATTAACCAATAGCAGTTTAGCAGTACTTAATGCACCTACTTGGTATAAATGCTCTTTACAAGCAACTACATCATTCATTCCTTTTCCTGACTTCTGCCATGAAACATCTTTGACAGAAAAAGTATGCTGCTCATACTTTTTCTGTCAAAGATGCTTATGTCATACTTTTAAAACCAGTGTACATAAAAATTATCGTATTTAAATATGATTGAATGAATTCCTTGTCTACAAAAACGATCTGATTTGAATTATAATGGAATAAAATCATATTTTGAAATGGCCATGCCTGGAAGTTGTTGGTTTATGCATACATCTATCTAAATATGCAGACTTCAAGATGTGGCACATCAGTGCAATCTCGGCTATGACAACTGCAAGCTGCCAAAAGTACCAGTGTTGTCTACGCACTTAAAATATCACATATATTTGTTATGTGGATCATGGATATTTATATTAATTTCCTAATTAGTATAAATATATACTCTTTAAAATGAAGTTTTTAGAAAGTTTTCGAAACTTCTACGTGACGATGAAAGATAAACAAGTACAAAATCAGCACCTAGTGTTGCTAAATTTTATATCAAATATGGGAGATTAAAATCAAAAACGAATTTTCTAAGGATTTGTAAGAACCATAATCCTTTACCCGTTTCTTATTTTCAGCCCATTTCTTATTTATTACCCATCATTTCTCCTTCTTCTTTTTTTTTTTTTTTTTTTTTAAAGTTTAATTTTTTTTTTTTTTTTTCAAAGTTCATGAAAATAAGAAATGGGTAAAGGATTATGGTTCTTAGAGATTCTTAGAAAATTCTTTTTTGATTTTGATTTTAATCTCCCAAATACTCTTTAAAATGCCTGTAGTCAGTGCCACAATACCATTCCTTCTCGAATGTATTTAGAGAAGAAAGAGCTTTACAGGTCAAGCTATTTCACCAGAGCTGCACTGTGAAATATCAACATTTGAAAGATTTGCAAAAAGGGTCTATGTCAAAGAATGGTTTGAAAATAATGATCACTAAATTTGAAAAGATCTGGAATTCGGTATGCTACGAGAAGGAGGACAGAAAGAGATTTGGAAGGAGATGCCATTGCTATCATTGACAAAGCATCCTGCTCCCATTAGTCTTCACAGGTGTTCAAGTGGTGCCATAGAATCTATCTATCCCTTTGGTCAATGAAAGTTTTTGCAATCCATTTTAAAGTGGTCTCCATACAAGATCCACCTGGTGCAAAAGCTGCACTCTCAAGACATTCATCAATGCACTGATTTTGCATGTTTGTCTTTTGGCAAGAATAATAGTTAAAAATGCATAGCCTTGAAACATTTTGTGCTTGAATGAGATATATTTTGTTTTAGATGCAGCAGTATATGCTTAGAAATATTCCATATGATGTATTGCAGGTTCCTGCATTGTGCATGAACGATCTCTGCCTTTGATTACGTAATAGTATAATCTAGTTTTACTGTTGGCTTCATTTTTGGAACCTCCTTTTTAAGGAGAATATTCCTTAAGACCCTAAAAGGTATATATTGGTATATTCTATATTTTCTCACAAATAAAGGAACAGCTCTGCAGATAACATTGAAAAGCTTTCCAAATGACTGGTCTCTCCAATCTCCAGATTTGAATCCCTGTCACCTTTAATTGTGGAAATTCCTGAAAGATCATGTCTGTGGAGGAAGATTAGGTTATTTGAATATGGCAAAGCCACTGGGTCTATCTGCCTAAAAAATAGATGCCTTCATGAAGGACTTTCTGAGGAAAGTTGGCTTATATCTATGTTACACTTGGGGAAACCATGCAGTCAACCCATTAGCCAGGATTCGAAATCCAAGCCAGATCAAACTTCGAGTATTCAGCAGTCTTAACCATTTGACCATTGGTGAAACTGTGTG